>CM075816.1:28611385-29170839 GCA_037975025.1 Excoecaria agallocha
AAATAATGGCTCTCTCTCATGCTGCATCAGACTCGGATGTCTCTCTCCATTCAACTTTTGCCTCTCGATATGTTCGAGCTTCGCTTCCCAGGTTATTTTCATCTTCATTCCCATTTTCTGTAATATATTTATTAAAATATGGTTATATATACTTAGCCTGCACCAAAATTTATTTATTCCAAATATCTTGAAATAATAACTGAAACATTTTAAGGCTATCAAAATATAATCTTTTTAACTTTAATTTTGTTGTACTTCTATGCTGACTTTTTACCCATTTCTAGTAAGATTCTAGCAAACATCTCACTTGAAATTAAATAAATGGAAAATTCTTGTCTAGATTCGGTTCATAAGTTTTTTATGGATCAAACTAATGATAAAGTGTCTCTTATGTATGCTTTAACGATCACTTCACTTATTTTTCGACCAATTTATTTTATATATCAATTTTGTGATCACTTATTTTTCGACCAATTTATTTTATATATCAATTTTCTATTGATTTAGTACGTGAAATTTTTACAGACTCGGTTGAGGCATTCATTGATGAATGTTGCTTCCCACATTGGGTAAAAATGCAAACCTGCAGCTGCAGATGTAGGAATGATGGTACCAAAAATAATATTATTTCTATAAAGTAGAGATCCAAAAATAAATTCACCAATACTATGAACATGCATTGGAGGGGCAGCAGTGGAAGCAACAATAAATACAGAAGTTGCAGTCATAAATATGGATCGTTAAAACACCAAACCATCCACTCTAAAGTCAACTTCAAGTGTTGATTATTCAGTTAAATAAATGATACAATAGGTTTTTGCTTTCTCATCTCTCTAAAATTGCAGTCACGATAAAGTTTTGATTTATTTAATTATTAGAGATCTTCGACGCATCCAAATTCTCGAGATATTGAAATAGATAATCGAGGGCTTATTATTCAATTCTGGAATTATCATAGATTTAGTTGAATTTTTTCATTGTGGAAAAAATATTTGACCTAAACCGGTGGATAAAAGTGTTTTGATTATTATAAAGCAAAAGGCTTTATTTCAAATTTCCAACCACTACTTTTTGAGTTATATGCATATATACATTTATTTTGTGATATCTACTTTTACATAATTTTATTCCATAATAAATTCATTATTAATTTACATTTATTCCAATGTATAATAAAATATATGTAAATTATACTAATAATTATGTTGTTTTTATACGGGATAGGAATAGATAAAAGAGATGGTGAGACTCGAATCTGAATGGTGAAGATATATTAACTATACAATTTAAAACTAAAAGCATCAAACTATTATCCAAATATAATTTATAAGATTAAATCACAATCAATTAATATTTTTCAATGAATACTCACCGTTGATTAATGGTAATCATTGAAGCAGACAAATATTTAATGTGATTTTCGCTAAAAATTAAACAAGGTGATAAAATTTTTCTAACCAAGATAAATTGGTTCTAAGATAAATAATTAATAACTGGAAACTAATCAGTTTTGTGTTAGTTTGAAAATTAAATTATGCAAATTCATAAGAAAACTGTATACCTAAGGAGGCAGCATACCAGATCATAAATGATGAGCTGATGTTAGATGGCAATCCAAGGCTTAACTTGGCATCCTTTGTGACCACATGGATGGAACGTGAATGTGATAAGCTTATCATGGCTTCCATCAACAAGAACTATGTCGACATGGACGAGTACCCTGTTACCACTGAACTGCAGGCAATTCTTTTTATCTTTTAACCTTACATTTCCCTTTTTATTTATTTATTTATTTATATTTTTGAATCAACTTAGGACTACTACCACATTATTCACCTGTGACTAGGATTGAAATTTTTTAATATATTAAAACTCTTGCTATTAAACTGATCTAGCACCTCCTCACATTCTTTAAGTTCAAGGGTTAAATTAGAAGTTTATATTTGATGGGCCATAAATAAATTGTGAAGCTTTTTTTTATATATGAAAGAAAATTTAATTTGAAGTGAATATAAATATTTTCTTAAGTAATATAATGATTATAATGAAATTCTATAGAATCTTGGAGACTCAAACTAACTTTCTTGAAAAACAAACTACATTAATTTCATGGGTAAAAATATAATATCAAAAATTTCGGAGAGAACCTTTTTTTTTTTTTTGGGATGCATTTCAGAAAGAACTGATGCTATCTTTTTTTTAAAAAAAAAAAATTAAACATCATAGTCCAAAAATTAATTTTAAAAATTTTAGGGATCAATTTAGAAATTAATTTGTTGTTGTGGGCCTATAGGCAGTAGTTTTACATTTGCTATCAATAATTTGTTGCATATAACACTTTATGTGGTAGTGAATCCAAGGCTTAGTGGTACTGAATTTGTACTAAGACTTTAGTTGATCAACTATATATTAAAAAAAATATATATGTACGATTTAATGCACCACTTGGAGAATCGGAAGCAGCAGTTGGAGTAGGAACTGTGGGTTCCTCAGAGGCAATAATGCTTGCTGGGTTGGCATTCAAAAGAAAATGGCAAAACAGGAGAAAAGCCGAAGGAAAACCCGGCGATAAGCCTAACGTCGTCACTGGTGCTAATGTTCAGGTACATTAACATTGATACCAATTATATTCAAAGTTATCGAATAAATACATAAACAAATCACTCGTTTATGAAGGTTTGTTGGGAGAAATTTGCTAGATATTTTGAGGTAGAGCTTAAAGAAGTAAAGTTAAGAGAAGGGTACTACGTGATGGACCCAGAAAAGGCAGTGGAGATGGTGGATGACAATACCATTTGTGTAGCTGCTATCCTTGGCTCCACTCTCAATGGAGAATTTGAAGATGTAAAGCAATTGAATGATCTTTTAGTTAAGAAGAACAAAGAAACTGGGTATTTACCTACTTTATCTTAATTTTATGAGATGTTAAAAGTAAACTATGTGATGAGATTAATTCAATTGTATTGTGTAGATTGGATACTCCAATCCATGTGGATGCAGCAAGTGGTGGGTTTATCGCACCTTTTCTATATCCAGATCTTGAGTGGGATTTTAGATTACCATTAGTGAAGAGTATCAACGTTAGTGGTCACAAATACGGACTTGTTTATGCTTGAATTGGCTGCGCCATTTGGAGAAACAAAGAGGACTTGCCTGAAGAGCTCATCTTCCATATTAATTATCTTGGAGCTGATCAACCTACCTTCACTCTTAATTTCTCAAAAGGTATATATTTATGCTTGCATGTCAATCTTTAATTATTAGCTTAGTATGTGGCAGATCGGGTTTAGACAAGAAAAATCAAAATCATGCTATCTTTTTAAAAACTTGCCTCTTAATCCGTCTGTAGGTTCAAGTCAAGTGATTGCTCAGTACTACCAGCTAATTCGGTTGGGATTTCAGGTAGGTCTAACATAAAATATATTGTTCACTCAATATTTTAAAATTAATGTAAACTTTGTCAGGGCTACAAAAATGTGATGGAAAATTGTAGAGACAACATGATAGTACTTAAAAAAGGATTGGAGCAGACTGGGCAATTCAATATTATTTCAAAAGATATAGGGGTACCATTGGTAGCATTTTCTCTTAAAGATAACAGCAAACACAATGAATTTGAGCTTTCTGACATGTTGAGGCGCTATGGGTGGATCGTTCCAGCCTACACCATGCCGCCTGACGCACAAAATGTAACCGTGCTTCGAGTGGTGATAAGGGAAGACTTCTCTCGAACTCTGGCTGAACGTCTCATCAATGACATCCAAAAAGTGATTCTTGAGCTTGAAAGCTTGCCTTCGAAACATTGTGGTAACGTTACCGTATCTGAAGATGGTAAAGTTCTTGTTAAGAAAACTGCCCTTGAAACATAAAGGGAGGTTACTACTATTTGGAGGAAGTTTGTCATGGAGAAAAAGAAAATGAATGGTGTTTGCTAAAGCTTTTTTTTCAAGTCTTGCATGAAAGACGTTTTTTTCCTACTATTATATCCCCTATAAGAATCGCCTATAACCGTGTTGGTATCCACTTTTCTTTTGTTTATAGAATAAAAAAAATGCCCTATAGAGTACTTCGGGCATATGGTGGAGATAGTATATATATATATTTTTTTTTTTGCAAAATGCACGGGGTATCCTGGATGGGCTCCAACCGTGGAAGGCACCTTTAAGCCCGTACCACACCCAAACTAATCCTCGTTCGCACCGTGTCGGTCCAATTAAGGGATAGTGTGCTGGCCAATGTGTTGCTCCGTACGTGAGGGGGATCAAACCCCTGACTTCACTTAAGGGATGAGAGTGCCTTACCACTCACACCAACCACAATTGGTTAGATAGTATAGTTTTTAAATGCCCAAACTTGCACCTTCTTCGCGATTAAGATTTTAAATTTTGTACCACTGAATTGAATAGTGAAATTATTATTTTTGTATATATTTAGCCACTAACTAATTGCATACATGATGATCTGGTATTTCGTTATTTTTTCAACTAAAGTGATTTTATGGTTAAAACTCTTTGAGTTTTGGTATTTTATGGTTAAAAAAAATTTTCTTTTATCATTTTATGGTTATTAACTATAGTTCCAGTCACTTTTGATGAAATTAAATGCCCATTTATCATGTAGAGAATTTGCATAATAGAATATTAAGAATAAGTAAAGCTTTTTGAGGATTGAATAAGTGAACAACCAAGTATGATTTCCAATGCTTTCCTTCAATCTCAAATAATATATTAGCCCACGGAAAAAATGCTCAAAAAATGGTTTTTATATGGTAACTATGGCCAATGGTAGAACCACCCAAGTGGAAACACATATCATAACAATATATTTCATTTAAAATTAAAAAAAGATAATGATTAAAATCAAATAAAAAAATAATTTTCACCATTATTCTCGACACAATTTCATATTTTGAAACCATTGAATAATTAGTCCATTATCAATACGATCAAATACATTTCTTTCTATTTAAGTGATTAGACAATCATTTATCCAAGCATCTCCCATTTGGTCGTGCAACCAATTTTTGATATATTCATTGTAGAAAATACTCTCTCTACAGTTGCTGTGTCAATAGGTAAAAACTAAAGCCAATTTGACAAGCAAATAAACTAATGCATAAACAATGTGCTTTCTAGTTTCAACTAACTTTTGGAAAATGCTATCAATTCCTTTTAAATCAGAAAAGTTTTCACTACTCTGTATGCCAATGACATATGCTCTAATTGATTAGTAAGAACAATCGAATTAGTGGGTGAGAAATCATGTGGGTAAAACTTAGCATATTGAATCAACCCGTGCTTATTAAATGCAAAGAATGAGTTATTGGGAGCTAAGCATGATAAGCAAAGAAGCAATTCCATATTTGTTTCATTAAAATGACCATTGAAATCCTGAAGTTGCATGTCCACAACAATATAAAGTAAATTAATTTGATAATGATGCAAATTAGTAATCTCTTGAACTCTACGTCTTGATCACCCATTGGATAGAAACACCCAATCCATGTTTGGCACGTATATCATGAGCTTTGCGAAACATGGATCTTCAAACAATATAGTTTTCCATTCACTATCTCTTAAATTTTTTAGTTGTTGCTTTGAAATAATAACTAATTAACTTCATGGCATTAATGATATCTTAATCCTTCCTTTCTAATGCATGTGATAGTTCATTAGTGATTGCCAATATATTTTTCATTAAATGCAAAGTGAACACAAAGTCAAATTATACACTATATATGTCTAACAAACTATTAACTTTAGCTATTTGATATGGACTTAATTTATCTTCTTTAATAATCTCAAGTACATCAACTATTGGTGAAAATTGAAGGATTAAATTTATCAAAGTGCCATAATATGAACCCCAACGAGTATCAATACTTTTCATAAGACCAATTTCTTGATTCAAGCCACGACCATTGGAAATTTCTTCATTTTTAAGGGCTTCTCTAACTTTAACTTGTTTTTCACGAAACATGTCATGTCTTACATGATTCTCTAACAACATTTAATAACGTAGTAACTAAGTTGAAAAGAGAAGCAACTCGAATATGATTCTTGGAAATGGCAACAAGTATGAGTTGTAATTAATGAGTAAAGCAATGAATATAAAAAAGAAAAGGGATTTTCTTTCAACATCAAACTCTTAAGAACATTAAATGCACCCTGCATATTACTAGCACCATCATATCCTTGTCCACGATTTTTTTTATATACTCAAACCATACTTGCAAATTAATAATTCAATTGTCTTTTTTAATGATAAAGCATTATCACTAATATGCATTATACCAAGAAAACATTCAACAATACATCCTAACTTGTTAATATAATGCAAAGCAACAACCATTTCTTCTTTGTGGGATACATCACAAGACTCATAAACAATAATAGCAAAATATTAATCTCTGAGATTATTTATTATAGCATTAGTTATCTTAATTGCAGCAACATTAACAATATCTTTTTGAATATCAAAAACAATTAATCAATTATTCTCAGGAGCATTTTTGCAAAACTGCATTTTGTAAACCTTCATTGTGATCAACAAGAAATTTGAGAAGTTCAAGAAAGTTACTTTGATTAGATGAACTTTTTGACACATCATGACCATGAAAAGCTAAACCCCTCTGTTATGAATACCTTGCCTCTTATTTGCTTTCCAATAGTAGGCTTAAAAAGATAACAACACAAGCAATATGCAACATCTTTTACTATGCTATACTCTAACCAAATGTTAAATTCTTAAAACCAATAAGGACGAAATCATTGAAATTTATCCCCAAATTTTCTCTTAGGAAAATCATGTTGACGAGGTTAATAAGGCCATTTTTGCTAGGGATATTTTAGGGTGTAGAGCAGGATCTAATGAAAGCTCTCTAAGTTAATATCAACTCAAGGTTGTTTCAAAAAATTTGATTCATAATTAGCTTTGAGAGGCATTGAAAAAGTTTTATTAGAAATTGATTTTCTTTTGAGAAATTTATCGATAGCATGTATCAATGAAAAAAAATAACAAAATTAACAAAAATACACATTTCATTTTAGTCAATCATCACTCAAAATACCTATTTTATTTTATTCGAGAACACAAGTCTATAACCTCAAAATACTAGGATAAAATGGCAAAACCTCATGATTCGAGAACACCATAATACAATATTAAAGAAACCATTAGAGATATGAATAAATTTTAACATAACAAAATCTTAATCTGTAAAATAAAGTGCAAAGTACTGTCAATGCCAAATCATGCCCAATTTTTATAGAAAGATTTCAACTTAACAAAACCTATAAAATAATTAAAAAAACATTTAAAGTAAAATTTGATAAGCACAATGTTAGAATTTATAAGAAAAAAATGGTTCTCTTACCAAGTACCAATTGAAGTAATGAAAAAGACTTGTTAATCCCATTTGCAATTTAAAAAGGCTTTAAAAAGTTGCAACAAGAAGAAAAATGGAAAGAAAAATGGGTAGTGTGAAGAGAAAATGAAATGTCAAAAGTGTTGTAACTTGTTCAAGATGTTATGAGTTATTTTCTCTTTCATTTATTAAATTTTTAATGTGGTTTTATTTTTGGGCAAAAGACAAAGTATATCTATATTCAATATAAAAAAATGCCCTTTAACGAAGGGAAATCTGGTCGTTAAAGACCTATAATGAATGGAAAAACCCATTGGTAGAAGCCTCGAGGGTCAAGATATAGACGACTAGATTTTGTATCCGATCATTAAATACATTAATGACTGAAACATTTTCGGTAATTGAATATTGATTTTTAGTGATGGGATTTTCCCCTCCCCAATTGTATTCACTTTCAATGAAGGAAATTCCGATTGTTGAAGATACTTTTTAGTGACCAAAATTTCCCTTCGTTAATTATGTTCACTTTTAACCAAGGGACTTCCGGCTATTAAAGATTCCTTTTAGGCCAGATTTTTCCTTCACTAATTGTGTTCACTTTCAATTGGGGGATTTTCGGTCATTAAAGATTCCTTTTAGCGATTGAATTTTCCTTTTGCTATTTGTATTCATTTTTAACTAGGGAATTTTCGATCATTAAATATTCCTTCTAGAAATTGGATTTTCCCTTTGCTATTTGTGTTTCATTTTCAAAAAAGGTAATTCCGATCATTAAAGACTCATTTTAGCTATTGAATTTTCATTTTCTTAAAAGTAAATTTGTTCAGTAATGTTAAATTTTCAAAATACATAAAATATTTTACTTGAATATTACATATACACATCATTCACACACACATATATATCCAAATTATAATGAATAGTCTTTTCATAGATTGCAAAATACTAGTTAAAATATGTATCGATATTTCGAAATTGTTTAACATTTTATTTGTTGCATGCAAGCTTGTTTAAAAAAACAACCCCTATCATACCATTTTCTATTCATCTATAATCTTCAGAAGAATGCATAATGAATCTCATATTTTCATTGTCCATTGTTTTGAAGACTTGTATAATTCAAAACATAAATTTATAATTAATATTCATGCACAAAGGTAGTAAAATCAAATGGCAAAAGAATTTAGTATTTTTAATTTGAAATATTATTTACCTTAAATATCCAAAATCTCCAACAAGTTTAATTATATATAAACTTCAAAATAGCCAAAATCCAACAAGTGTAATTGTATATACACTTCAAAATATTCAAAAAATGAAAAGGGTTGCAAAGAAAACGTAAAAAATAATAGTAAGTTTAATGACATAATAACAATAAAAAGATATAATACAACTTACACCCATGATAGGCAAAGTTATATCCATTTGTCCAACACAAGAAGGTTCACTAAAAGATGCAAGTTATACAAGCAGGTTCTTATATAAATCATGGTAATATTAAATTCATATACGACTAGTAACCATTTAACCATTACTTTTTAATTTTTGTTAATATGACATTTCTACTATTAACTTAATACAATAGCTGTCTCAAAATTGATCGTACAAAATATCTCTTATAATAAACTTTTAAAGTTTATTGTAAGTACAATAAATGGTATATTAGTTTTGAGCCACAATTAAAACCAAGAAAATCAAGGTAGCTAAAGCAGAAATAAAAGACCAAAGACTATAAAAAAAGGAGTATCAAAATAAATATACTTAAATCTAGCCTATTGAACATGCCAAAATCAAATTTGTAATACTGATGAACATCATTAAACAACTTAGCAAAATAACATCTATCAATATCAAATGCAACTTCTTTTCCAAGATTATTGATAAATCTTACAACTTCTGCATGTGTAACAAAGTGTTTCTCAACAATATTATGGTCACATAAATATTGAACATCCTTGTAAGTATTCACTAAACAATCCAGTGGAGTCGTATATGTTGTAAAATGCTTAGATCATGTGTTGTTTTTGCCAGAAAACTTTGACATACTAAGCATTTTAAACCAATGTCAATACTCCAACTATCAATTCCCAAAGAGAAACACAACAATGTTCCATGCAATATTTTTCTCATCAAGCAATTCCATTATAGGTTAGCAATTTGTGTCTCATTAAGACAATTATAAAATTTTTAGTTAACAAGATTTTTCACTAACTACAATAATTTAGATTATCAAATATTGTAGATAAATAATAACTAATAGAGAATTAACAAGAAATGCTATTAAATAAATTGTTCATAATTATGTGAAGCTTAAAAATTAAAATGGGTATTAATTCCTAAACAAAAATAAATTTAATCATACATGGTATCTTACAAGGTTGCAACAAAATAAACTAAGTAAACAATTAAATATAAGTACAATTTCATTTGAACCATATTGAATCAAATCCCAAAAATAATAATTATTATACAATAACATACAAATCTATCAAAATTAGAAGCAAATCCATTATTTACATTTCATATATTACAATTTAATATGATTTCATCATTCTCATAGTTCCCCTTCCCCACTTAGATAGGGAAAAAAACAAAACATGCATGGAAACAAGAAGCTTCATTTATAGACGAAACTCTAAAAGTGATAAGAACTTGCCATAATTGCGTTCAAAGCTGTAATAGTGATAAAAATTGGCACAATAGAATCATACAAAATTTACTACATAATTGGTTTTTTTCCTTTTCATCTGCATATTTGATTACAAGGATTTGTTCAAAGTCCAACTGGGTAAGTTGATTCTTTATTCCCCATTCTAAAATTAATTGTCAGATTTATGATTTAAATTCTAATAACAATTATGGCATAAAATTAATATACATAAGCATTATGATAAGGAACATATAATAGATATTTATGGTGTGTATTATGAATAATTGATCATTGCTAATATCACACACAAATTCTATGGGCAAACGAAGTTCTTAATCCTCTTTTACACCAAATCTCAATTTTGGACTTTTGTTATCTAATCAACCAATATTGGATTAAATAAGTAATAGAAAACCTAAATACAGGGTGAATAGCTAAGGAACAAAATGTTGTTCTGCCCTTTGAATCTGAGCCATATTCTAATTGTTGTATGGAGCACATATCTAACATCTATCACTATAAGAAAATGTTAAAATAGCAACGAAAGCAAAAAAAAATCAAATTTCATTGCTAATTATCAACGAAAATCAAATTTCATTGCTAAAATTGGTTAAAGTTTTTAGATTTAGCAACAAAAATAATAATAGTTATCTTCCGTTGCTAAAATTGGAGGAAAATTTTAGTACCAAAATATAGTAACGAAAATTTACAATGAAATGCTTATACCGTTGTTGAATAAAGCACCAGCAGATGGCGAAAATATTTTAGAACGAAAATCACCAATGGAAACCAAATTCCATTTTTAAAATAGCAACGAAATAAAATTTTCTTTGCTAAAATAGCAACGACAAAAAATTTCGTTGCTATTTTGAAACGAAATTGCATTAAGGTTGGTAAATTAGCAACGAAAAAAAATTTTGTTGCTAAATTAGCAACAAAATTCCATTTCTGTTGCTAACCAATTTCAGTGCAATTCAGTTTCAAAATACCAATGAAATATTTGTTCCGTTGCTATTTTATTTTTTGCCCTAGGTATAAATAGTTCCCTTTTTCCCTTCATCCTCTCCATCCCTATAACGCTTTCCTTTAAATAAATACCTAATATAATTTTTTTTATTTCTTTTAATGACCTTATGATGTCTGGTTAATTTATTAAAAATTTTGGCTGCATAACGTCTAAAAATTTAAAAATTCCAAAACCTGCAAATGTCAAAATATACTTCTAAATTTATCAATCACCCACATTCATCATACATCATCACATCTCAGATAGTATGCATATAAAATTTAATTTACATAACCACAACTTAACTTCAATTATGCTTACATAATAATTTACAAATCTTAATTATTTTACATAACCAAAATATATACAACCAAAATTTTTAGGTACATGCCACCAAATTCTGCTTTCTCACTATAAGTCTCCCTGTACCTGTCCTTGCGTGCAGTCAAATAAAACTACATACTGAGCAACATAGTCGCTCAGTGTTGGATGCACTTACATAAAATTTCATTAACTAAATATTATTAGTTAATTTAACTCAAATTATTATTTTATTTTTAATAATTGCAATTTAATCAAAGTTCTATTTCTTTCCCTCCATTAATTAGTTTAGATTATTATAATAATAAATTTTCTTATTTTATTTTAACTATTTACTAAACTTTATAAAATTGGCAATTAAGTCCCTAAGTTGACTTTTTCTTTTTTTTTTTTCAATTTGACTCATTTGACTTCGTTTGACTTTTCTTTAATTACCAATGTACAAATTACATTTTAATCCTTCAAAAATGGTAAATTTACAATTTAGTCTCTAAACTTTTAATTAATTATGGTTTTACCCTTTTTTCATTTAGCCATTTTAACTTTCTTTAATTACTCCGTATGTCTCAAATTACCATTTTTCCCTCACTTAATCGTATAATTACTAATTTGCTCTTAATTATTATATTGATCACATTTTTCTTATTATTTATTTCATATTTATTAATATGGCATAAATTTCATCATAATTACTCTTTTATTCCAGTTTTTGTACAAAATTACTCTTTTGCCCCTAGGTGACACCAGTGAAAAACTGTGATTTGGATAAACAGGATGTAAATACGGTGTACCGGAGGGATCTCACCATTAGGCGCGACACCAAAACCCCAGTACTGATGCATATAATACACCGACTATCCTGTCTTATATCTCATGGTCATTTTTTATAATAATTATCTCATATACTCAATGTATCCTGCGAAATAAATTCCTATGGCTAGCCATACTATCCAAGAGCTGGAATTATCCATGGTACACTAATGGCATTATTAAATTTTATCTTTTCTTACTTTTCTATGTTATTATTTATTTTTATTACTTTATTTTAATCACATTATGCTCCCAAACTTATTCAAATAAGCTTATTAATTGTGCATTCATTACAGGAAAGCTTTATATCACAAGAATTTAAACAAAACATATTATTTTAATTAGAGTTGCTATTCGACCATCAAAGAATTTTCCACTTACAATTTATTCTTTGCCCCAAATTAATGTCATACCTTATTTTATGTCCATTTCAAGTCACTATACGATGGTAAATGATAATTACACATAAAAGTTTACAAGTTTCATCACCTTTTTACATTATGTAACTATGACATAATGTTCCCTAATAATCAATTTTCATTTCATTTAACATATTTTCATTTCTCATACACTAAATTGATTAAATAACATCAATTGCCCAAATTTCAAATAGTTTACATTAAGGTCCCTTTAGTACCCTAATTCGGCTACTAAGGTAAATACTACTTAATATTTATTTTCTTAATTTATTTAAGTCTCTAATTACTTACTTTAACATATTATTGATTAATATTAAATTAATTCACTATCTTAAGCCCTATGACATAGTTACATAATAGAAAAATTAGGGAAAATTCAAGTAAATTAGTGAAATTAAAGGTAATTTGCATCCACTAACCTCCAAATTATTGGAAAAGAGCTGATTACACCTTCTCCTTTCCTTTATCCTTGTAAACTTGCCTTTCCTCCTCTTTTTCTTCTATTAGCCAAAAATTACAAAGGAAGAATCATGAGTTTTTACCATAATATTAAGCCATTTAAAGCTATAAATCAACTCTCATAATCAATATCTACATGCTCATAAAAATTCTCCCACATATCTCATCTAATTCTCACAAAATCACAAAATTTCTCTTACTTTCTCTTACCTTTTATCTTAAAGTTCTTGGCCTCCTTTTGATACCAGCTTCTTACTAAGTTAAAGAGGAATAAATTTTGAGTCTAGAGTAAATTTTTGGGCTGAAAATTCAAAGGAATAAGGCTTGGTTAGAAGAAAATGGTGAGATGAGAGAAGAAATGGAGATTTTGGATTTTCACAAGAAAGGAGGAGAAGATAGCCGACAATTCCAGAGATTTTATGATATTTTGGTCCTTATATATGGTTTTTTTAATTGTAACAAATGAGAGCTCAAGATTCTACTTGCAACTATTAAATCTAATGGCTCTAAATAATGCCATATGTCACTCATTCAAACATGCACACACACCCTACTATCCTAAGATTGCACAAACATGATCAAAGCTTCAAAATAGTGACCTGCATGAGTTTTCATGGTCAGATTCATGATTTTTGCCCCTTAAATGACCCGATTTTTGTTTTTCACTGAAAATTGAGCTTTTGATCTAGAAGTCAGAATGCTCTAAAATTTTACCCAAAGTGTAATAATATATTCAAGAATATATAGTAAGATTTTCAGCTCATTCTAACTTTGTTTTGATATACTTTTAGCTTTGATGGCTTGTGCAGCCTGTCCGAAACTAGAAATTACAGATTTACCAGAATTGTTATTTTCTAGTTCCTTGAATGTCACTACACTATTTATGACATATATTTAAAATTTGAAGTCAATTTGAGATCTCTAAGGTCTCCAAATATTCAGTCAAAATTTCTAGTCGAACTTACGCCGACTCAGGAAATTTTTCCTTATTTACCCTTTTGGAGGCCTATTTGACCTCAATTTTCACTCGAATTGTACCACTGTACTCCATTTAACATACACTTTTATATTTTATATTAAACTCATACTGCCCACCAGGTCGTCCATCTTTGAGTTTCTCAGCTTGGGCACGATTAACGGTACATTCATTTTAAATTTCCTATTCTACTCAACTTTAATTACTCCAAAACTCAATCTAGGTTAACTATTCACACTTTACACATGTCATGCATGTAAATTGCAAAAATTTGGGGGCGTTACAATCCCTTTCCCTCTCTCTCTGCCAATACCGAGTAACCAGAGACACAAGCAAAGCAAAAAGAAGAATATAATAATAATAATAATAATAATAATAATAATAATAATGATGATGATGATGATGATGATGATGATCTAATCAACGACACCATCCATCGCCGACAATTTCTCATGCCACTGTAGTCCCTTCATCGTTGGCCACTACCGTGTCATCGTGGCTCCACCATTAGCAGCATCTCGCATCTCTTTCTCCTCTTTTCATCGCTTTTGTCTCTTTTGGATGAACCTTATTTCCTTTTTCTCCAGTGACTTATGATGGAAGATGGTGACAAGTGCAGTACCGGTAAATCCCTAAGGGTGAGGTGCTCACTCCACTGTCTTCCATTCTTCCTTATTTGCCGGTAGCATAAATATCGAAAAGGAGTTGTGACAACTATTTTGGCACGATTCTGACCAGATGGCAGGGCCCCGGGGCACGTGAAGACCATCAGCTAGTTGCAGGTTGTTCCCCAAGCTGATAGAGTCCTTATCCATCTGGATCATCTACCTGAGGTAGGTTTCATTTCTTTTGCTCTGTCTACAATCTATTCACAGCGCACTCAATCTAATCTCATATCTAATGTCTTTTAGATATTCTTCAATTCCTTTTTTAATTTGAACTTTTTCTTCAACTCGTTGAGCTATTTCGTGCTTTTTAATGGCAACAGTTTATATGAAACTAGGTTTACTATAATAGGGTCACTCTGGTCTTTGTTTTATAAACATGTCTATGATTGGAAAATGTAATAGTTGCGATGTGCTTTATAGAAATTAATTTGAGTTATATATGACCAAAATTAATTTGAGTTATATACTCGATCGAGCCTAAGAGGTCTTTACTTTGATTGTTTTCTGTGTTTTTACTTTTTTTCTTTAGGGCTTATTATTGATTATATTAAGATGCTCTGTTTTGTGTTAACATGATTTGCTGATAATAAATAAGTAGTAGTGAACTAAGCAATTGCTCTTTTGCTGTATGTAAATAACTTGTAATGATATTGTTATTTAGTTCATGTTCATCACCTACAAATTCATTCATCTTTATTTAGTCTTTTGTTTATTTGCAATAGATTGCCTGTCTCCTTCAGAACCTTAATTTTAGCTAAAATAGAGGAATTGTTCTTTTTGCTTCTTTTGATCACTTTAAACAAATAATTGACGGTTATTTTTTCTAAGACTTTGGTTTGAATTTGTAGTGAATAAGTTTGTAAAACAAAATCAAACTCATTTGGTATGTTTCTTTTATCTATTGGTTTGTTTTAGTGAATCAATGCATATAATTTTCATATATTAAGACCTTTTTTTTTTACTTTATACATGTTTCCATACCTTGAGAATTATAATCTTTTACCTTCCTGATTCTTTCATATACGTGTGTTTTGTTAGCATAAGAACATTGTTAATTTTGAGCTTGATCCAATTGCACATGCTAATTACATCTTTACTTTTTACTTTTAGAAAACTCAACATATTGTCCCTAGTAGATGTTATGTTAGATACCATGAACATAATAAAATCCTATTATTTAGCTTTTGTCTGCAAAGAACTTGTAGAGGAATTAATTCTATACAGCTACAAGCGTGGATTTTCAGGATTTGCAGTGACTTTAACGAAGTCATAAGCAAAACTTAATGCAGGTGTTATAATGGTGCTGAACTATGAACTCGTTTGTCTATGAAATTGTGACTTCTAACTAGTTCTATGCTTAATTTTCTCTGTAATGATGGGATGCTATAGAGTTCCTTGGTGTTGTTCGCGTAATACAAAATAAAATTTTCAATCCATATATAACTAGAAGTTGGGACTTTCTTCAAGTGAAGCCTTATCTGCCGAATGGAATCCTTTCAAAGCGTAATTTTGGGGTTGGCTCCATCAATGTGTAATGGATACTGGTAGTTGTAGAGATCATATTTTACTTATTGGTGTAAACAATTTAACTTTCTCAAATTTTTCTTTTCTCATTATTGTTTTGGGTGTAGGTATATGGCCTGAGTCAAAAAGCTTCATGGATGAGGGTATCGGAGAGGTGCCATCACGATGGAAAGGAATATGTTAGGAAGGAAAAGGATTTAATTTCTCTCATTCCAATAGGTATTATTATTATCTGTACCTATTTATATGTGCTTTAAACCCATTTTATATCTTGAATAGCATGTTAAAAACCATCTATTTTGTACAATGTTGGTTGTGGAAAGACCTAGATTTTTAATGTATCATACATCATTCTTTAACTTTTATAAATTCTAATGGTAGGCTATATTTCACTGGATTGAAGTCTTAAAATTTGTTGCTTTGATACTTGGGAATAGTATAATCATCAGTGCATGTTGGTATATTAAAGGTTATGAAGCTGAATTTTGAAAACTTGATACCAGTGATGGGGTTGAGTTCTTATCTCTTAGGGATGCTAATGGACATAAAACCCACATGTCATCTGCTGCTACTAGAGCTCTAGTGGAAAATGCAAGTTTTATGGGACTAGCTCAAGGAATGGCTAGAGGAGGTGCACCATTAACTTAGATAGCTATCTACAAAGTTTATTGGGCTACTGGTGGTTGTAGCTCTATTGATCTTCTTGCTGCATTTGATAATGCAGTCTTCAATGGTGTTAATGTGCTTTCCATCTCTTGGCTTAAATCCTCCACTTGTAACTTATGTTGAGCATCCAATAGCCATTAGTTCCTTCCATGCTATAGCTAAAGGAATTTCTGTAGTATGCTCTATAGGGAATTCTGGTCCTCATCTGTAAACTGTTATAAACACTGCTCCATGTATTGTCACTATAGTAACATTGATAGAGCTTTTCCTACCATCATTACCCTAGGAAACAATCAAACAATGGTGATAACAACTTTGCTACTAGTTAGTTAATGCCAAATTTTTAACTTTAATTACTGTGTGCAAATATATATATATGGGAAATTTATTGCAGACAGGTATAGTAAGTGGGAAAGCTGTGAACCAAATGGACTGGACTGTTAATAGTGCATTTAAAACTTACAAAGGTACTGATTTTTTACTCATGACTTTATGTTTTCCTCTTTCTTGAATGACTAATCACTAAATCCATGTTGTTTGCTCAAAATCCTTGAAAATATATCTAATTGATTGATATTACTTGTGAGTTGCGACTTGTCAAACCATAAGAGTCCGTTACCTTAATAGCAAATGCTTTCTATGGATAGGAATCGGAGAACTCTCAAGAAGCTATAAAGGTATTGGACATTATATTGTGATAGTATGCTGCAAAATAGTAAATGATCAGAAGAATTTTTACAGAGGTAAGTGGTGGTGTTCTGGGATGCAGGGGCTTCTATTCAAGCTTTAGAACCACCAAGAGGGGTCTATCTCTAAATATTGTTACAAAATTTTCATTACTGTTGGTGAAGTTGTAAAAGTAATGGGGAAAAATAAGATGTTGGTTAAGGTACTGAGTTTTTTCAACTTCTATGCATATGTTGTTCTTATGTTGACTATTAATGTTTGCTATGTAGACATCATGCTTATATGGTTCAAATGTGATCTTTTTTTAAATTGATAGTTTTTTTTTAAATAATATTACTTGTATCTCACAATCCGAGTGATAGTCCTTTTCCTTACTGGCCTGTTGTTTTTCTTGAACTAGGCTAACTCAAAAACCACAATTATGTTGGCCTGAGCCAGGCAAACTCAAAAACCTTATGTATGATGATCTGTCTAGGTTGCATATGGTATATGCATCTTTGTGGAATAAGTCAATATTTATTTCAATCTGCATAAAGGAATCAGTGGTCTTGCTCAAATGAGAAACCTAAGTCATTATTCACTATAAAATTGATAGTTAAAAGGTTTGTTTTGTATGTTACAAATAGAATTGTTTGATTGGTGTTTTATAATACTAGTTCTATTTTATATTATTTTTGAAGCTTTCTTGTTTATAACACATTTGCTAGTTTTATGTGATTTTAATATGTTCATTTTGGGTTTACTTTTTTTATGTTGATATAATATATTGATAACATATAGTGAGGTGTTTTTGATATCTTTGGATCTAAAAGCCTTAGGCTCAAATGGCACCAACATGTCATGCATGACATCCTTGTTTGCTTTCCAGGTTCATCCAGAAGGAAAATATATTGGTGACATTGATAAGAATATTGATATCACAAAGATCACACCATCGATAAGGGTTGCCCTTCGTAATGATAGCTATTTTCTTCACTTGATCTTGCCAAGCATAGTGGATCCATTGGTTAACCTAATGAAAGTTAAAAAGGTTCCAAATTATAGCTCAATTTTTATTATGACAAATCCTTTAAAAGAGTTCAGCTGACATGGAGGAAGTTATCTCTTAAACCCTTGTATTTTTAGGAGTCTAATGTTGCTTAAAGTTTTTGAATTTATTACCTTTGTTGGTGTGCATTAATTATACATTTATTTCAAACTTGTATTCTTTTTGCTTGCTTTCACTTTGAAACATAGCATTGGCCTTACTGGTGTTGTCAATGTTTATAGTTTTCTATATTCACAATGTTCTTTTATATCTTACTTGTTCCTATGCTGTAGGTGGCTCAAGAGATTAAGTCAGAAGCAAAGTTCTAGAAAGATTTCTTGGATCAGTTGGTAGGTTTTTGACTTATATATATATATATATATATATATATTAGACAATTATAATATTTGCTTAAAATAAAATGAAAATATGCAGTATTTGATGCTAAGATTAATAGATTATAAATTTATAATTATCTAATTTAAAGATAAATTTAACCAATTGATTGTTTAATTATTTTAATGTTAAGATTGTAATTATTAGATTATTTTAATCATCTAATTTACAAATAAATTTAGCCATATATGATCATCATGCAGGAGTTATAACTCCACCTTCAGAAGTAAAAGCTATTGACTTGGTCAAACCCGTTTTTGCATCTACAATAGAGAGGGACATATACACTGTAAATGTTTGTGTAGTTACAATTTTTGTGCTATTGAGGAAATCCAGAACTAGATGTGTCAGGACTACAAACTTCTTTTATTTTTTTTATCCCTCTCTTTTTGCTATTTTGTGTGATTTACCTTTTCTCTTATTGGCTCTTCTAGTCTATGAGCTTATGGATTATTCTTGAAAATCTACTACTATAATGAACTGAGTAGTCTCACCCTTTTAACACTTGTTGAACCACATACTTCAATTATTCAACTATTTGTCATACATTTTCAAGCTTAAATGATATTCTGATCTCTATTTGGTATTTATACTGAATTTGTTTGGCCTTTAATTACATTGTGATGCTTGGTATACAACTATGCTGCTATATGAAGTTACTCATTCCTTTGACAGCTATCCATGTAACACGCCAAAAGTTACATCAGATATGCATGACATGTTATGGGGTATGAATAGTAATTCTAGGACAGTTTTTGGGGTAATCAGTGTAAAATAAGATAGCAAAAAATTGAAAGTAGATAAAAATTAAACATAATCGAGCTAGGGAAATCTGAGAATGGGTGACCTGGCGGGTAGTTGGAACCAATATTGGAATATGAAAATATAACTTAAATGAAGTACGGTGGTACGATTCGAGAAGAAATTAAGCTTAAATAGGTCGTCAAATCAGACAGAAAAGTTTTACTCGATATTGTAAACTTGGTTGACTAAAAGTTTGATCGAGTCATAAAATGCTCTAAAGACGTCCAAAATTTTTTTGAACATATTTACATGTTAGATATGAACTAACTTACCTTTTGGAACCGAAAAATAAATTTTTTGATATTTTCAGAATTTTGGGTTTCGAACTAGTTAATTTTACCTCCGAAACTAGAAATATACCGAAAAAATATCAGAATGACTTGAAATTTTAACCACGTGCTAATACATATGTAAGTGCATGTGCGGAAAATTTCATGTTATTCTGACAAATAGAACATTAATTTCAAAAAAAGGGCAAAAAATCGAGGTTAAATTAGTTAAAGGATTTAAAGGCCATAATTAATTCATCCAAGGGCATAAAGGTCGTTAGAAAAGAATTCATAATCATCTACATGCATGGTATGGTAAAAAGAAGGGTAGAACTTAAGGAAACCATGACAAATGGCTTTAAAGCAAGCCATTAGATAAAATAATGTTTAAGTGAATTTGGGCCTTAGATTTGGTGGACTTTGAGGCTGATAAGAGGGGTCTAGAATAGAATCTTATAAAATTCACCCCAAAATTCTGTCATCTTCTCCTTTTTTCCCTAAAAAATCCAAACCTTCCTCGTTTTCTTCTCTTCACCATTTTTTCTTCTTCTCTCTCTCCTCCCACCAAGTCTTAAGCTCTAATTCCACTCAAAGATACTAAAAGACATCCTCTTCATCCTAGAAGCTTTATTGAAGCAAAAGGAAGCTTAGAAAACCAAGAAATTAAGTGAGAGAAAGAAAGTTTTGGTAGGTAAGCCATGGTGTTTTAATGGGTTTTAATTGGAAATTTTTATATGGGGTTGTAGAGCATCCTTAGGGTGATCTTGTAGTAGTATTTAATTGTTATAAATTAAAGCTTTAGCTCATGAATTCTTCTCCTAAAATTTTGGCCTAAAGGTGAAACACAAGAGGAAGGAAGGAACAAGGAGGTGGAAGACCAAATGAGGCAAGATTAGGTGATTTCTAGTACCATAAAGGTTAGTGGATACACTCTCTACACCTAATTTCATTTAATTTTGGATTTTCTCTCAAAATTTACATTATGTAACTAATGAAAACTAAGAATTAATTGAAAAAAAAAATTGATATAACCTTATAGGATGATGTAATAACATGGGATAAGTAGGAAATTATAAAGAAAACACATATATAGGAGGTGTTTCAATGGTGGCCGAATTGGTACACTAGGAGATGCCATAAGCTAATTGATGTTATTTGAGAAATTAAACATGAATTGGCTAATATAATGATGATTAAACATGCTATGATTGATTTAAGCTTAAATTAGTGTTTGTACATAACTTAATGATACTAAGGTAATATGCATGTTAACTAATGTGTTCATGTATATTTTAACCTTAGAAACATAAATGGCATGTAATGGAGTAAGAAAGCATATGGTATGGTGGAAGACTATAAGAGACTGAATGGGATACCTAGTGAAAATGAAGTAATTTCATCATGTTTAGTTGTTATTACAATAAAATGATGATGGTTAAATCTATAAACTTGTCCTTTTTACTATGGTCAACAATAAAATTTTATTGTATGTATGATTACAATAAAATGATGATGTATGAGATGTTACATAATGGATGTACTTTGAGAAACACAATAAAAACACAACATAAAGTATAAAATATAATTGCCCTTAGTATACAGTGGTTAATCTAGGACCCTAGGATATAATGGCTAGCTATAGGGACCAATATATCGTGATAAAATCATCCAGTAAATTGTTATCAAGGAATGACTAACATTTTGTGGTCACCTCACTCTTACAGTCACACAATAATCTTATACAATCATATAGTCCTCATCTTGCATATCCGGTTTGAGAATTTTCACTAGTGACTACTAGAGGCAAAATGGTAATTATGCAAGAAAATAGGAATTAAATGGTAAATTCTGCATAAAAGAAGTCATAAATGGAAATAACTAGGAAATAATGTGAAAATAAGATTAATATGTTTAAAAAGGGTATATTGGTAATTACGTGATAAACTAAGGGTAAAATAGTAATTTAGCACAAAAAGGATGGTTCAAAGAAGTAAAAAAGGTCAATTTAAGCAAAAAGGGCAAAACTATAATTAATAAAAAGTTAGGGACTAAAATGTAATTTTTTACTTCATGGGCACCATCAGGATTAAAAAGAAAATTTTTCATTTAAAGCAAACTAAAAAGTCAAAAGAAAGTGAAAGGAGTTAAAACAGAAGTCAAACGTAGTCAAATTAGGCAAACAAAAAGTTTAGGGACCTAATTGTAATTTTACAATTAGGTAAGAGACTTATGGTAAATAACAAGGAAATTAAGTATAATAAGGCTTAGGTGTTAATTTATGAACTAATCAAATTAATGGGAATTAAATTAATAAAAGTAACAAAAGGGCAATATGGTAATTTAATAAAAATCTATATTATTAAATGAAATTTTGTGCGGTTGTATCCACCACTAGGCAACATGGTTGCTTAGCGCGTGATTTTGTGATTGTGTGCAGGAATAGGTGTATAAAGGAAGTGGAGATAGGCGAAGTCAAGGCATGTACATGCGACGAAATAATTAGGAACGACTTTGAGTTTATTTTTGTTTTAGCCTATGATAGGCATGGTAGCACGTAGTTTATATGATGTATTAAAATGCTAAATTTTTGGATGACTGTATATAGGTATATATGTGTGTATGATGAGAACTTGTGTATGATTATTGTGATGTGTTGTTGATTGTTGGACAAATATAGAAGTGCTATGCATGTGATTGAAATATTGGAGGTGGAGATGAATTATTGGGAGCGTAAAATTTCTATTTCGCATGTTTAGGTAACAAGGTTTTTAAGCTGTTGTGCAGCCAAAATTTTGACAAAAGGAATAGTAACTTAGCAATACCAAACATGAGTTGGAATTTTAAAATAAAATTTAAGATGTGAATCTTTATTTTGTATATCCCATTGCGATAATAATTTACAACGTTAATACACCATGTACGAAAAGCCAATATGTTAGTAGGGTGTTACAATCTAGGAGCTTCAGTGTTCATAAAAATTCACCTACTTCATGTTGATGACTAG
The DNA here is from genome assembly GCA_037975025.1 of Excoecaria agallocha. Lineage (NCBI taxonomy): Eukaryota > Viridiplantae > Streptophyta > Magnoliopsida > Malpighiales > Euphorbiaceae > Excoecaria > Excoecaria agallocha. The sequence continues at coordinate 28,634,438 of CM075816.1, forward strand.
CTAATCTAGGAGCTTCACTGAGTAATTAGTCTTTGAATGCTAAATTGAATGCTTCTTGTTTGGTGTATTTATTGCTCTAATGTGTTTATTTTCTTTTAGCTTTGTTCTTTGGTCTCCTTGCAATGATATACAAAAGCACTCAACACTCTTTAAAAGGGCCTCTTTGGTGGAGAAATCTAGACAAATTTTTATATGGACTTATATTTAATTTGTTCTTATTGATATTTTGTCCAGGCCTTGAAGAGAAGCAATTATGATGCTGAACCCATGCTACAATCATTTGGTATTTCAATCAATACCAGCTTTGCTCCAATTGATGGTCATGTTTTACCTGCTCTAAGATTATATATCTAGCTTGCTTGTGTGCTTATTTTTTGTTAATTTCTTTCTTTTGAATTTTGTACGTTTTGTTGTATATTTGTGATTTTCTTGACCTGGCATCGACCTCATTTGCTAGATCCATATTACATTGGAACTTCAAAGCATTTTTTAGTATTTGTTGGATAAGACCTACCTTCCATATATGGCATTAAAGTTTATGTTAATTTTTGGTTTACATTATATTGCCTTGTAATCATATATTTCTGGCAGTTAATGGCTCTTCCACTGTTGAGGTATGTAATGTCCCAAACTTTCTTTTCTGTCATTCATAGGTTTCTGAAATTTAAAAATTATAATAATTTTTAGCCACGGATAGCACCATTGTGAATTTTTTTAATTGGTGGGTGAATTTAGCAACGGAAAATGGTTTCTATAGCTCAAAATAGCAATGGAAATCCTATTTTGTTGTTATATTTAGCAACGAAAATCGATTTTCGTTGGTAATTTTGACCAATCCATGGAATCATATATTTGGTGGATTTTGCAATGGAAATCAATTCCGTTGCTAAAAAATAGCAACTATCAAATTTGTAACCAATTTTTCTGTTGCTAATAAAAAATCAACAATTTTTGTTGCTAATTTTCATTGCTATTTGATGATATTCTTATAGTGTATATCAATGACCCAAATAGCTGAATAATCATAAAAAACGTAAAGTAGACAAACCCATTCCTTTTAAGTAATAAAGCTTAATCAATTCTAATTTCAAATACTAACACTTAAACACTAGTAATAAACTTGAATCATTGTCAGCTTGAAATAGCTAATAATCAAAACTACTAAAATTATTTTCCTAAATCCATAGAAATAAGTCATAACATCCAGCTAAAGCCTACTGCAATTTCCTGAGACAAACAAACCAGCCAAACAAAACCTAGCTAGGAGCCTGCTGCACATTCAACAAACATAAGCACCATGCTAAAGCCTACTATAATTTCCCAACATAAACCAACCAACCAAACAAATCCCAGCTAAAAGCCTAATGGACATTCAACAGAGCCAAATGAATAAAGATAATATATAACCCAAAACAAGGCAATAATTTAGCAATAAAAAGAGAAATCGAAGGTAAGTAAAAAAAATATTGAGAAAGAGAGAGCTTACCTAGAACTTCGGATGGATCTATTAAATGGAAGAGAACAACCTGCATGAAAAGGATGTAGAGTAGGAAAACAAAATAAGGGATTTTGTGGTTTTTTTTAAGAATTCTTTAACAAAAAAAAATGAAAGTTAAACAAAATGAACAGAAAATTAGGAAAAGTAAAATTAAAAGTAATTTATTAGGGAAAAAAGACCCAAAAAAGAGGGAAATGGAGACTCGATTGATGGTTGGTAACTAATTATAGCGGTGACGATGAAATTGGCATACCAAATTAAAGCAAAATCTTATTATCCAATGTTTAAAGGAAATTTCGAGAGAGTGAATAGCTTGATTGTAAAAGACGATGAAGCAATTATAGAGGAACCAATCAATGAAGCAGAGAAGGGCGTAAAAAAATAAAATAAAAAACAATAAGCAAAGAGTGAAGAAGGAAGATGAAGGTGGGGCTAGTAGGGTGGCTTCCGGTGTTGGGTAGAGGCAAGTGGGTGAGGGGAAGAATTAGGACTCCGATAGGTTTGCATTTTACAGAAAATGGATTTTGTGGGTTTGCATTTTACTTTGAATAGAGTTTTTCTATTTTTTTTCACTCTTTATATTTTTTATTTTATTTTAATAAAATAATTAAAAATTATTTTTTGGAGGTAAATGGTTTGGAAAAAATATCGGATTTTGAGTCTTCTAATGATAGAAATTAAACCCTTCATTAAATAATAGTAACTTTTGGGTTCTAACGGCTGAATTAAATTTCTTTTGTTGCTTGTATCTTTTTACAATCGAATTTTTACCCCTTCACTAAATTTTGGTTATTAAAACTCAGTTTTCTTATAGTGATTGGGCTTTACATTTATTTGATTTTATATTTAAATTAATTTGGATTAGACCATTTTAATTTTATAATTTAGTTAAAAAATATTCTATGTGATTATTATTGAATTAAAATTTGAGAAGAGTCACTTAAAATAAATTGGGGGAGTCACTATTATAATTCATAATATTTATATATATATATATATGTGTGTGTGTGTGTGTGTGTGTGTGTGTGTATGTGTGTGCGCATATGCATATCCTGAAGTTAATGTGACTCCCTAACTGAGTATGGTTTAGTCCAAACACACATAGAGCTTCCATAATGAAATATTTAGACAGAGAATGAACTAGTGAGAAAAAGCAAAATAAGAAGTGTAAATCTCAAACTGTATTTAAGATCTATGAAATATTTATATACAAAAGACTAGTGATAGCAACCAATTGCTAATATATGTATTAACTATTGAGAATTATATATCTAACTAATAAGCTAACTGACTAACAACTAATACAACTAAAATTAGCTAAAGTAATTAAAAAAAAAACTTAAATGTAACTAACCAATCCCAACTTTCTAATTATTTGTAACACCCACTTTAATAGTCTATTGCTATCATCATACGTATCTCAAATATAACTATAACTTACTATTAACTCTATAAATTTTCTTTAATGTACAATAGTCTTATAATAAATTAAATCATAACATATAAGCTTTACTATTATAAGTTATCTTACACAAGAGTCTTTTCAAACATTACAAAATTTACATATATTGTACGCCATTACTTTATCAAAATATTCAATACAAAATAGAAACTTTATAACCTAAAGAAAAACTAAAATAAATACTTTATGCTTTTGGTTTCTCCTATGATTGTGTTGGCCATCCTGCTGTAGATATTATCCCTGAGGAGTATTGACTTGAAAACCTACATGGATAAACACCCATGCTAAACTATATAGCCTAGTGGGGAACAAACATCATGTGGATGACCTCTTTCAACAGTCCTCAAAATAATCACATACACTTAAAGCATGATATTAAACATGCAAATTTACTAGAATAAAGGATAGAAGACCAGTTCATGGCATTTCAAAGTATTAACGGTCTCATATAATTCTTATGTTCCAACACCTATTCTGAATCACTTATTGTCTTAGAACTATTCATATAATACTTAAAATCATTTATATCAAGTTAACTTTCTTGATCCCAATAATTTATTCGTGTTTAACAAGTAGGTCTTAAATAACTTTTATGTACCTAAGTTAGTACCTAGCTATAATCCAAAAATCCCATTAAATAATTCATAAAACTCTAATTTAAATAATTGGGTCCATAAGCATAGATTCTATGTATTAAGTGCATGTATTAACAATTTTAATCCTTGTTATCATTAATACGCCATTCTTTTACTTCCTTGGGTACAATTTTTATTTACTAATGCATTGAAATATTATTTTATTTCTATCTCATACATCAGTTCAACTTGCATACACAAGTTGTGAGCTCTTAATACAATTGTGTTTACATGTAAAGAGTCACACACCTATCATTTGTCAATGTTAGGTAAGAAATGTATAGCTATGGAAAATACATATTAGCCAATTTAACTATTTAAAGACATCACAATGCACAAATTCATATATATATGTAACTTGTAATCCTAGGTACAAGAAACACTTTGAAATTACATCAATGATTATCTACATGCAATATTAAAATACTATTTCACTCTGTATCATGTTTTTCCATATATTTTACATTGTTTATAGAAAACATGTATTCACCAATATGATTATTGATAAGACATCAGTGATGCATATGTTCATTATGCATATAACTTATAGTCTTAGTATATACATGTAATACTAAATGCTATATATGCATATATAAAATGTCACCTCCTCTTATATCATATTTTCCATATGCAATATAGGGTTTCATATAAAGATAACATGTAGATTGAGTGAAGAACTATCATGTATATTTATCTTTTAGTTTTACATGATACTTTTCTATATTCTATATTAAGCCTACACTTTTCTAAAGAAGTGGACAACAAACTATATTATAGTACCCAAAGGTACATTAAGAATACCCAAAGGTATCAGGCTTAGGACCCAAATGGGGTCACAATTGTACTTTGGACCAGTTAAGCAGGCTTAAAAGGAGTCAGCTAATGAACCAAATGGGCTGATATTATGATCCAACTGGGACCATTACTATATTAAGACCCAAATGGGGTCGAATTCTAGTAGTTACATTATACCTTTATAAGCATAGCTATCTATCCACAACCTAAACATATATGCATGTAATGTTAACCTCTTTACTTTACATATCTCTTTCCAATCATGTTCATATGTGTGTGTGTGCACGCATGGATGCACGTATATGTATATATGTATATATATATATATATATTTAATAACATGGTGCTATATACATGTTCGTCTATAATTATTCTGTAAACATGATATGATATTCATGTTTGATTAATGGTATTCTATACTTGTAATCAATACAAATACATGTAACTCATCGTATGTATATGAGGGCGATACTTATCACTATACTATCCTGAGTTTCTTTATTCAAATAATATGTATATGCACATCTATATCTCATTTCTCTTTGAAAGCATACGCTATGATTTAGAAGTATGTATCAAGTATGCTTATATTTTCATGTTGCATACTGTACCGTCATACTTGTATGATGTATTCATAAGAACTATAATTATATGAAATATAATCATATATATATACATTATTATTTCATAAGTGCATAATTATACCATTCATTATGTATAAATCCTATGCATCTTTATATTAGAAATATATCATTGTCGGTCCTTATTTGATTAACATATTAAGCATAAATAATCAGATAGTACAACCAATAATGTTTATCCAACTATACATGTCATTCCCATTCCGAGATTAACACCCATTCACATAAGCTCATACTATATTAATATCTATAAATACTTATATACAATGCTGAAATTATTTACAATCATATGATAACCATATGATATAAAAGTACATGTATACATACATTATTTCAAATAAATAATCAAAGTTATATTTGTTTATGCATATATCATATGAACATGGTACTTTATGTTCATTGATGGTTTACAATATGGTGCTAACAAACTTCCATATATTTATGGAACTTTGTATGCCTAACTTCCATTGTAATATGACACTGAAATCATTTGGAATATACAATAAAATCACCTCAATATAAAAAATTAAGGTATGTTAGGTTCTGTGTGATTGATAGGAAGCTATTTAAGGAAGATAAAAATCAAACTGATTACTTTTCCTTGGTGGAGGGAGTGTTCACCTCGGTAGAGGGAGAACTCCCCTTAGTTGAGACACTCACTCCTACCACGCATAATGTATCTCCTCGATAGAGGAAGTTTCCACCTCTAATGAGGTGTTCATTCCTAATTCATGACATTCATCAATTTAACCCAGACTTAAACTTACATGTAATCTTCAATGCAATGATAATTAGTTTTCCCAAAGAGTTCCTTTAAGACTATATATTTGTATGGGAAGTCGTGCTCCCGCTCTGGTCATCATCTTTATCAAGGTTACTTCAATTTTTTATTTGATTATTATGTTATTTGTTATTTATTCATTTTTTTGTTAGTATTTTATTCAATTTTGGGTGTATTATCTTTTGGGGTTTGTAATAGCTAGTAAAAAAAGGGATTTTTCCAGCACGTTAGACCAAAAGGCATTTAAAATGTTTTCTATTAAAAGAATTAGGATTTGTTCATAAAATATAGACCAATGTCTAATTTTCTATCCAAAGTTCACACAATATAATAAAACTTTTTTTTTGTAAAATATGCATGAAGGAACTAATGTTCCTAAACCAAAATGAACATCCTGACTTATGTATGCATATTGCTTTATTCTTATTTTGTTGGACAATTTCCTTATGTAATAATTTATAAGTAGGATTTCATTTTAAGTATTTATTTATTGCTTTCTTTACTTGATTGGGATGTTTACTTAAATTCTATTACTTGCATCGTGTGAGAGAGGAGAGTGGATTAATTCTAAAACTCGATTATAAAACAACACCTAACTGAGATGCCTAATAAGAGGGATGTCTCGAAAATTAGTCTTTATTTTGGCATCAAAATAAGGTTGATATTTAATTTCCAACGTTTTGTTGGGTGACGACTCCATGACATCTGCCTCTTTGAACCAACTAGTAAATGCCTTTATGGGTTAATTGTTAGCAATAATTAGGTTCAATACTTCTTATTGCAAAGCAACCAGTTTATGGTTAAAAGTGAGTCCCCTCTAGTCTGGAGCACTAAAACCGTGCCTCCAAAAAAGAACCCGAGAGCGAAGGGTGGGCTCTGGCGTGCATCACAATAATGATAATATAAAAATTGTATATAGTAATAGAAATTGTATATAATATTATACATTATTTTTACATAAATAATTATTCCTTATAAAAATTGTTAAAGAAGATACTACTACTACTACTACTACTACTACTACTACTACTAATAATAATAATAATAAGAATAATAATAATAATAATAATAATAATAATTATTATTATTATTATTATTATTATTATTAAATATTTTTAGCGATGGAACAAGACGAAAATTGCCGTCGCTAATTCGCTGGAAAAAAAAGGTGATGTGGTAGTTTAATTGGCATATGAGATCCATTAATTGAGCTGAGTCAGCAAGTTTCATTAGCATTTAACAAAATTGTTGACAGAGTCTCTTAATTGAAAGGCAAATCTAAGTTGGGATTGATATTGTAAGATTTTAACAATTGGATCTAACATTTAAAAGTATCATATAGTTAAGGTCCATTTTTGTAATTAACCCTAACTTTTATCTATTGAAAAATCTATTTTTATAAGTTTTGCCACTTTGGCCCTTAATTGTTTTGGGGATTCCAGTTTTATAGCACCCAAAATCCAATTTTCTGGTAAGGTTGTCTTTCTATTGAATGCATCTTAGATTTGTAGTGTTAGCTTTAGATTGATATGTTTGTAAAAAAAATATTTCTCTTTTTTACTTTGAAGAAAATTATTTCATTACAAAAGCAGAAGTTATGGCTATATAATGAACTTTAAAGACCAAAGATACTAGAATTGACCCTTCCAACATTTTATAATTGGAAGTTTTAACTACAAAACTAATGATACAAAATGTGTTATATTTGTGTGTGTGTGTGTGTGTGTGCGTGCGCGTGTGTGTGTATAAAGGCCTGAAACAAATATGGAGAAAAAACCATATTGGTAAGAAGATAAAGGTATAACTATTTCCTCCACACATCTCAATTGAATTTTCACATGAACAAGCAAATCAAGCATAACATATAGCAGATTAAGGAGAGAAGGAAAAGCAACTAAACTTCCAGACACCATCGACTATTTGATCTTAACCATATATGAAGTCAGGAAGTTATATGGGTATATTAGCAAGAAAACTGATATGATAGGACAACCTTTCTTTTTCTTTTTTCGAGGAAAAAATGATGTGATACATTAGCATTATGATATTGGTAATTATACAGTCTGCACTTCTAAATTATGCTAGTTGAGGCTTAATTAGTGAAGAATACTGAGAATAATTTCATAGGAGCAGTTTAAGAGAACATTTTGAATGTAATTATTATATAGTTACACTTCACGTTATATTTTATCAAAAATTTGAAATAATGGCATCAAAAATCGTAATGAAACAAAATAAGAGGTAACTGTAAAATTTAGTAAATCAACTAATGGTAATTCAACTTGCTAGCCTAGACAATAAACATTTCCAAAAAAATATAAATTCCAAAATGAACAAATAACTTCTTCTTTAATTTAATGTTCTACCAGTATGATTAAGAACTTTATGACACTGTAGGGTATTGATAAATAATTTTTTCATATAAGAACAATCGAGAAATAAGAGCTTTAGGTTTATGATTCTTTTAGGCATATTATGTTAGCAATTAATGTAAAGTAAAAAAAAAATTAACTACCATCCATATTTCGGTGGATCATCAAAGAGCAATTAATTGTTTGCCTCCTCTTCTTACTTATAAAAGGGCAAGAGGTAAAAGCTTTCATTATCGCATATTGCTTGGTTTTTCTATGAGCTAAGCAAATTTCTTCTCTTTTATATTTTTTCACCTTTAAGGTTTTCAGTGAAATAATATTTGATAGTGTTCGAGAACATAGGCATAATTGGCCAAACCTCATTAAATTTTGATGTTCCTTATTTTCCTTATTTTTCTTCAGCAAGAATTATAGGTTATAGTTGTAGTAATATATTGTGCTTATAAATTATACTTGTAGTAAAATTATGTCAAAAAAGATTGGATTTTAAGTGGGACCGCTGTGACCCCTCCAGTCTTTCCTGAAAATTAAACTCGCATGATTTTTTAGTATAATAATTTACTCTTCTATTTCCTAATAATTACTTTATTTTAGTTGTGGTCCTGCTCTATCTAGCATTATTACTCTCAAGAAGTGGCATTAGAGTCTGACTTGGGCTGTATATATATCTACTTATCGTATGCTCTATGGTTGCCACTAAAAGTGGATCTTCCACATCAGAAAGTAAGTTAGATTATTATTCATTCTTTTAAAGGTAATTATCACTATTTAAAAGGACCTCTTGGATAGAAGCAATGGCGGCAAAATATGAGGTCAAAAAAATTAAATGGGAGCATTTTTCTCGCTGTGGAAGTTAAAGATGAAAGTAGTTATGATGAAGGATAATTGTCTAGCGGCAATTAGTCAAAGGCCCACAGAAATTACAGATGATAAATGGAATGAGATGGATCATAATGCAATTGCTAATCTTTATCTAGCACTAGGTGATGGAGTGTTGTCCAGCATAGAAGAGAAGAAGATAGCAAAGGAGATATGGGATCACCTTACAAGAATGTACGAGGTGAAATCACTCCACACAATAAGATTTTCCTTAAGTGGAAATTGTACACTTTAAGTATGGCAGAATTCACTTCAGTGATAAGCACTTAAATACCTTGAATACTCTATTTTCCCAACTCACATCATTAGAACACAAAATAGAGCAAAATGAATGTGCTGAAATTTTACTCCAAAGTCTATCATATTCATATGATTAACTCATCATTAACTTGACCACCAATATCCTTTTAGATTATCTAAAATTTGAGATATTGTAGCTGCAATTCTAGAGGAAGAGAGCTGGCACAAAAATAAGAAAGATAGGTTGGCAAGTGCACAACAAGTAAAAGCTTTGGTAGTGATGAGAGGAAGATCAACAGAACGTGGCCCAAATAGGAGCCAAAATCATGGTAGATCAAAATCAAGGAATAAGAAGAACATTAAATGTTATAACTATAGAAAGAAGGGTCACTTGAAGAAGGATTATTGGAATCTAAACAAAAAGGATTCCAACCCTCAAGGAAATGTTGCAACTTGCACTTCAGAAAGATGAAAATGCCATGGTTTGTGAAGCAGCAACATCTATTAGAAGCAAAAGAAGATTTGCTGATGCTTAGTTTCTCGATTCAGGAGCTACATTTCACATGACCTTTCAAAGAGAACGGTTCTATTATTATGGACCTATCTCTAAAGGATTTGTGTACAACTACAATGATCAAGCTCTAAGGATCATTGGTATTGGCACTATAAAATTAAAGATGTATGATGGAACCGTGACCCGAGGTAGACTAGATCGGGGTTACCCGATGATAAGAAAACAGTATATTACTAACAAGCAGGTTTGGATCTCAAAGTTCCAATAATGGATTTATCATTTTCTCTTAAAGATTTTTATGATTTTCTAAATGCTTTCAAATATTTTCAAGTTTTTTTAACAAATTACACAAAAACAAAACTTGGAATTGGACTTCCAGTGGTGACAAACAACTGTCTGTCACCTAAGTGGGCCTTTCTCTCCTGTACAATGTAAACCAGGGGTGTTTTTAGAAAATCGAGGTCTGGTAATGAGGGATGGCCATCCCTCATTGATAGACAGCTGTCCCTAGCTCGAAACCTAAATTTTTCCACGTTTTCCCAAATTTTCAAAAAAAGAAGCTTATCTAATAAAGGCCAGTCTTAGATTTAGGAGATTTGATCTCTAGATTTAGTGATTTTTGAGTTGGAATTGTATTAAAACACTTCTTTAGGTATAAAAACAAAAATCTAGGATTTTGAGAAAGGGGGAGGAATCATTATTCTCGAGAGTAATCGTTAGAGAAGAAGAAAAAACTAATTTATTTTTCTCTCTAAAGGTTTTTTTACTTTAGCAAATTTCCTCAAACACACACATAATGAATTTCATACTCTCTTTGGAGAATTAAAAAGCATGATTTAGAGTAGAGATCTAGACTACAAAATTCATAGAGTTAGAATATCTCCTAAGGGTAATATTCTAGGCTTATTCTCATTTTCTCTCTCTATAATTAATTCAGATGATTTCATAATCATTGAACACCAATTTAATCCCTTTTAATTGTTATATTTGAATAATGTGCATGATTTATCAAAGTATGATTCATTTCTATGATATGCTAGAGATTATGGTAAATTATAGAGATTCCTCCATTGTTGTCATATAGAGCTTTTTCTTTTTAATATATGTATTGTAATTTCATAATTTTGATGTAATATAATGCATGTTTAAGTGTTATTAATATCTTTTGGCATGATTTAATGCTTAATTATTGCATATTTAGGGTTTGGAAATTATTTTTGTGATTTTATGCATTTTTACTATGATTTTGCACTTTCTGTTTTGTTCTAGAGGTGACAGACGGGAAGAAGGGCTGAAGGATGGCCATCCCTCCTTTGAGGGATAGACATCTCAGTCATTTCCTCTTATCCGTCCCTTGCTCCATGGGTGGCTGTCCATGGGGATTTTTTTAGAGTATTTTGCATGTATTTTTAGGACTTTATATATTTTTGAATCATTTTATTTCTTCCCTGCAATATTCATGTATTATTCAATGGATTTTTGTTATTGTACGCATATTCCTACACTTGTAATTAACCTGCTTGTATGAATAAGCATATAATTATTTTATTATAAATGCTAAGTTATTTGTTTTGTGTATTTTTTGAGTAATCGATATATTTATGGTTGTTGAGGACATACATTTCTTTTTGCATGGGAATTCATGTTTCCCTATTGGTTACCATCTCTATCCACTGGTTACATGATTACTTTGCATCTTTACTCGTTTATTATGTTGTTGTTTATTTATTTATTTATTTTTGTTATTATTGGTACTTTATTTTCGGATGTTTTATTTTTTGGGGTTGTAATAGTTAGAAAAAATTATTTTTCAAGCACGTTAAAGTAAAAGGTACTTAAAGAGTTTTCTATTAAATAAATAGGGTTTTTTCTACAAAACATGGACCAATATCCAATTTTTTAACCCAAAGCCACACAATATAATAAATGCCTTTTTTGTAAATATGCATAAGGGAACCAACATTCCCAACCCAAATTAACTTCCTGATTTATGTATGTATATTTATTTGTGCTTTGATGTTATGGATAATTTTCTCATGTTATAATTTTTAGTAGGATTTTATTTTAAGTATTTATTTATTGCTTTTTATTTGAATGGGATGTTTACTTAAATTCTGTCACTTGCATCATTTGAATGGGATGCTGACTTGCCTACAGAAGGAAGAAGTCATAATCGTCCCCTCTATATCAAAGCTCAAGTTAATAGAAAGTACACGGCTTGTTTGTTATCAAAATCAGTCAAGACATCTATCAGCCACTCCAGTAAAAAGGTCTCCCCATGAGGTACTAAAATCGTGGCCTCGAAAGAAAGAATACCCAGGGTACAGACCACCACTCTAGGATAAGTGACCACAGGAAAGGGCAAGCATGGTTAGGCATCGAAAACAAACTTAACACTTATCATGGCAGCAAACTCCTCAGGTAAAACATACAACTCCTAGTGAGTGAATTGGAATACGTGAAACCTAGGATCCCAGAATTGAAGTGTAGCCGACAAAAGATTTTTATCTGGAGAGACTCTTCTCAGAAACCTCAAATTTGAATAAGGAGCTAAAAGGGGTACCTTTCAGGTTTTTGTGTCATATAGTAATCACTGTAATTTTACAAGCCTAGTGGTCATAGTTGTGTGATTTTTGAACAATCTAAAGTATAGGAATGATGATAAAAAATAAATAATAGAAAGAAGAGCATACAAGAAAATACAAGAAAGGGAAAGAAAAGAAAAGAAAAAAGAGAAGAGTATCTTATGGAATCTTCTTAGAGGTTGAAAAGTCAATGGCATAAAATCCAAGAAAGGAAGCACTATTTATAGAAAAGTAATTAGGGATGATCGTCCCTCATCTGGACCTTCCCTCATTTGGAGCAAGCTACAAGTTGCCCTTCCCTTACCTCTAGAAGGCCAAAAGTCACACTTTTGCATATCCTATGCATTGCACATACGTATTAGAGCATTTACCTTTGTTTGCATTTTGCGGGTAATTTAAAAGGACCGATGATGTAAATGTTCAAGCCTGAAGGATCTAGGAATTTCTGGAATACAAAAATCAATATTCTATAGAGAAACGATAAATTTCAGGGGGTATTTTTGACTTTTGGACACATGTATGTAGTAAAATGTAATGAAAATATGTAAATCTTGTAAAAATAATATTGTAACTCATAAAACAAATCTTTATAATATTGTAAATTAATTTTAGATGGATAGAGAATGAAAAATCAAGGAAAATGGTCAAAAAATGAAGAAAACGAAATTAAAATGTGAAAACAGGAGAAAAATAAAAATAAAAGGCAAAATGGTCATTTTGGCTTGAGGGATGGGACACCCTATCTATCCTGTCTATTGCCAGGCGAAGAATGGGATTCCCACCCCTCACTCGATTTTGACTATATAAAGGCCATTTCCTTCATTTTCCATTCAAACTCCATAACTTTCGGCATACAAATTCTCTCAACGATTTTTCAAGCTTTTGTCCTTCATTTGATGTCTGATTTTCGATCCGTTTGTGCCTACAGACACTTAGAAGCGAGGGGTACTTCAAGGAGCATAGCTTTTTTGAATTTTTTTTGTCTGCTCTTTCCAAGTAAGTATAATTTAATAATTTTGTATATTATCTCTTTTTCTTTTAGTATTCTTTTAAGTTAGAATGTAACTTAGGCTAGAAAACTTTAGTTTTAGGCATGATGGTTGCGGGCACTTACTGTTGCATTTATATATAGTGTATTTTTATTGTTATACTTGGTTTTTTAGTTTGAAAATAAATAATGCTTTGTAGTTTAAGTAATATAGTGCAAACACCAAACCTTTCTTACATGTCACTATGTACTATAAGATACCTTATGTATGAGCACGTAGGACCTGTAGCATTTTATTTCTAGGCAATAATGTATATAATCTTTGAATTTTTAGGTGTATTTTTTATTGTCTTTACTATTACATGAAGCATGAATACTTCGAATTTGTGTTGTGTGGCAACCTTAATGGCCTATGGCTCGTTGTGTGCTTTTAAAATGTGTTATTTGTGCAGGAAGGCAGTGTCATTCCTAGCTAAAATGCTGTCGAATGTTTCTCTTGTTTTTATAATTCTTGTAAGGGATAAAATATTGATACATGTGTTGCTTGGTGGCCCTGAAGGCCTATGATATGTTGCTATTACTTTAAATGTATCTTTTGTACGGGGGCCAGTCATATTCCTAGCTAGAATGTTGCCAAAATTTTGTTAAGATTTCTCAAAAAGATGTAAAATATAGTATTAGCAACTATGATAGCCTGCGTGTTGTGTGTGCTTGAATATATCTTTTATATAGGGGGTAGTTTTATTCCTAAATCAAAATGCTGTCGAAATTCAATTTTCGTAAAAGCATGCAATGAGTGTTTTTACCTCATTTTTCATGTATGATTATTAGATTCACATGTGTGTTAAACATTCCTTATGCAAATTAGTTGTGAATATTTAAATTCTTATAAATTTTGACATTTTAATTTGTCTGCGACTTAAGTCAAGCACGAACTAACATGTAATATTTTGTAGGATGCCTTGCAAGACAACGCGTCCCCAGCCTTTACAGCCAGTATCGACATATATGATGCCTGAGCAAGCTACAAGATATCGAGCCCTAGGTTAGGTCTAATACAAAATGAGCTGATACATGTCTAGATAGTTCTTGGAGCACTTTGGTTTATTATAGAAGGCTGACATTTTGTTAGCCAATGTTGGCTGGACTAATTTCTTGGTCCTGACTTATAGAACGTACACAGATGTGACCAAAGAGGTATTGGCTACTTTATGGTATGGGGGGTATTAGTAGTCAGACATCCAAGAGGGGGAGTCCGATTCAGAGCCTTAGGGATACTATATACATCACCAGGCATAGGTTTACAGAGGCCATGGGGCTTCCTAGTAGACCAAGCATAGTCACACCCCCAGGTTAACGGACAGAGATAGATAGAGGGTTGTGACATTGCTCAGAGCAGTATATGACTAAGACAAGGCAAAGAGCATGATGCTAGCTCTTTAGATCTATAGGTACTTGCAGAGGGTCTTACCTGCCTCTTACCTTGAACTCAATGAGAGTCTAGCTAAGGTCAATTCGGTAGATATTACTAGTTTATGAAAGATATAGGAGGGCTAGCATATAGACATCACCCATAAGATTATCACAACCTTGACTGAGGTGAGCACTATGCTATGGGTGTAGATATACATGGGAGGGTTTATTACCAAATTACTGATATCCCTCGGGTTTGATAAGGATCATTAATTTGGAGAGCTTGTCCAGGAAAGTATGTATATAGACTTAAAGGTAGCCATTACCATAAGCATGGTGGAGCCCATAGATGGGTAGGATGGCCAATACAGATTATTCATAATGCCCGAGACCTGCAAGAGATGTGGCCTCAATCTTATAATACTAGATGCGATAGCAGGGCAGGATGATCAAGGTTAGGCAGCAGAGGGGGCACTGGCATAGCATTAGGTGCCACCAAAGTAGCCAACTCAGGAGGATGGCTGGGAAAATGAGCCTCGTGAGGTAGAAAGGTCTCAAAGGGCAAAGTCAGACTTTGACTATGCTTTTGACATGAAAATTGACCTGCACGACCTTTTAGGTGGTTCACCACAGACACCAACTCGCCCTAAATCTCC
The DNA here is from genome assembly GCA_037975025.1 of Excoecaria agallocha. Lineage (NCBI taxonomy): Eukaryota > Viridiplantae > Streptophyta > Magnoliopsida > Malpighiales > Euphorbiaceae > Excoecaria > Excoecaria agallocha. Next base: position 28,649,897 of record CM075816.1, read on the forward strand.
TCTTAAACACCAAAGATCATCCGCTATGAGATTATCCTCATATGGACGTCTAGGAGCATCATCTTCTACCACTCCTCCACCTTTTGGGCATCCAGAGGCATCCAGTTCGACTGCACCTCCACCAAATGTTCCACCATCTCCTACCTAGGTACCTTCATCCCCTCTTTTAGATGGTATATCCAGGTAGCTAGCTATGATAAAAAAGACATAGAGGACCATACTCATAGTTGTTCAGTCTTTACAGGCACTACTAGTAGCTATCCAGACATTACAAACAAAGGTACAAAGCTTCAGAGTGGATATACAGGTTGCAGGATGTAGATTTGATAAGTCTTTATAGGTAGTTGATGACTCCCTCACTCGATTCAGAGATCAAGGCGCTTGCGTTGAGGTAGAGGTTCCAAAAGCCAAACAAACGGTGATAGAGACTGATGAGAAGTTGAGGAGGTACATCGAGTAACTGAGAGGAGACTTGATGAGAAATCTAAAGAGCCATTCACAGGCAGTCCTTCAAGTGGGATAAGGATCAGAGAGGTTGGTAAACGTGATATCACAGATCCTACAGCCTTTGACATTAGTGTTGCAAGTTTTAGATTTGTATTTGAGTAGGCAGTCAAGCAGCTACCTCCAACACCTCAGGCCATAGCTTCAGTTCGGCCTCCCAGGCTGCTAGCATTCAGATCACCATTAGGACCAGTGTATTGCCAACCATAGGCTAGGGCCTTCACAGTGATTGATTGTTTTTTTTTTTGTATTCAAGGAGTTTACTCTATCAAAATTTTTTGATGTATATAAAAATGGAGTTATACATAAATTATTTTATCATTGTATGTGTTATATTATTTAATGCTTTCCCTATTTGGAAAATAAATAAACATGAATGCCATGTAAGTAATGTGATAACTTGTAAATAACCATGCCATAACAAGACAAAGATAACGACAATAACAGGACTAAATAATAATAAAAAAAGAAAAGAAAAAAGAGAGGCCAAATTCAATAAACATTATATTAACATTTAATATCTTTCACATTAAGTACTGAAAACCTCGCCAAAGGGGCATACATTTACTCCATCAACAATAAGAAAACCAAAATAACTATTACTATCTCTCAAAGCGAGAGAGGTATCGATCTAGACACACCAAAGGCCATAAGGTTGATGTTGAGAGCAAAAATTTACTGGACAAGAGATCGCTAGAATAGACTTCAACATCTCAGTAACACCTCATAAAAGTATATTTACTAGGGTGACTTTAAACATTTAAGTTATTCCCCAGAGGACAGATATATATTTGCTAGAAACATCCTTTAAAGAAGCACTACTTCAATAAGAACAACCAAATCTCTCAGAAAGAACAACCAATAGGAAAACTCTAACATTGATCAAAGCACGACATATCATCATAACTCTACATATCGACAAACTGGCACTAATCACGATGTGTTTTCAGCAATTTAATTCTACATGCTCCATGTGCTAATCAAATGCGACCAAGTCAACCCAATCCTACATGCCCCAGGCACTAATCAAGGAAGACATTTGTTCTTGTCGCAATTCTACATGCCCAGGTGCTAATTAGACAAATAGAGACTCGCTACCATCAATGGAGTTAGTCTTAAGCCGTTTTAATTCTACATGCCCCAGGTGCTAATCAGACGTATTCAAAATAACCTAATTTCACATGCCTCAGGTACTAATCAAAGTTAATCAATTTGTCCTACTTTTGCATACCCCAGGTGTTAATCGGACAATTGACACAAGATTAACACATCGACAAGCTAATTTTAAATATCATAATTCAGGGTTAACGTATCAATAAAATGACGATAACTATCTAACCAAGAGACTCATTGCCTCAAAAAGGTATGTGTTGTAATCAAACAAGAGATTTGCTACCTTAGGTATGTGTCTTTTTGTATTTACTTTGAATTTTGGCTCACTTTAGCACCAGTGCACTGGCTCTCTAAAATTGGAGGCAACTATAGACACCATAACCTGAGGCAGCCTAGATTAGGGTTACCTAATGATGAAGAAATAATATATTACTGACAAGCAAGTTCGGATCTCGAAGTTTCAATTGTGGACTTATCATTTTCTCTTAAAGATATTCATGATTTTCTAAATTTTTTAAATATTTCTAATTGTTTTAACAAAGTACACAAAAAACCCTGAATTAGACTTCTAATAGTGACAGACGACTGTCTATCACCTGAAGAATGGTCTTCTATCCTCTCTCCTGTGTAGTGTAAACTAGGGGTGTTTTTGAAAAACCAAGGTCTAGTAATGAGGGATGGCCATCCCTAAATGACAAACACCCATCCTTAGCCTAAAACTCATATTTTCCCACATTTTCCTGGATTTTCAAAAGAAGAAGCTTATCTGATAAAGGCCAGTCTTAGATTTAGGAGATTTAATCTTTAAATTTTGCAATTTTTGAGTTGGAATTGGATTAAACTCTTCCTTAGGTATAAAAATAAAAATCCAGGGTTTTGAGAAAGGGGAAGGAATCATTATTGACCATTGTCTAGCAAGTGTAATGGATTGGCTAGTAATATAGGGAAATAAGATTAAAATCCTAAATATCATACCCAAGAAAACATGGATTGCTAAACAGAATATCTATAATTAAGTTAAATGTATTTGAGATTATTTCCCATGTTTTTGAATTGAAGGCAAGAAATAAACTATATGGACAATAAAGTAGAACAAAAAGTAAAACTAGACTAACATAAATTAAACACATAGCAATAACTAAAACACTTCTGCTAAAGGGACTATCCACCTTAACTTCTATTGTGATGACTCAAATCAAAAGTAACACAAGTGATTATGGAAAGACTAGTAACAAAGCTATATATTTTAGTTAAGAATATCATTCTAAGCATTAAACCTTCTTTTTTGGAATAATGCAACACCTAACATAAAAATTTGGTTTTAAATTCATGGACATCCATTAAACTATTTTCAAGCAAACTTAACTTCAATCTATTCTTGGTTGAAATTTTCTTAGTTTTAATCCATTCCTACAAACACACAATTATCTCAAATTCAGAAAATAATCATACATCAATATAAATGATTTAACCCAAGAATAGGCATATCATATATCATACTTAAATTAATCATCAACTATTAATCAAATAAGTTAACAATCAATCTTAATACAACCAAAGATAAGAATTTGCATAAGAACTAAAAAATAATCAAACTTGCATTGAAATAAAGCATAACTAAGTCATTATAATAAAAGTATGAGGATTCAAGAATCCTTTAGAAAATGTAAGAAAATTACTCATCGAACATGATTAAAATGAAAGAAAAACTAAAATAAAGAGATACAATACTCATGAAGCTTCAAACTTGCTTTTGATGGCTCATCCGCACACTAGTAGAAAGCTTGAGTCTTTACAAGGATTGCAACTAAAGAAAAATAGAAAAAAAAATTAAGCTAAACTACTGTACAAATTTAACTAAAGAAAACTGGGCTAAAACTAAGAAAAATTTGTAATTGTAATCGCCTCTCCTTCATCTTAGGTCTGATGTTTATGTGTGCTTTTATAGCTTGCAAAGAGGGAGTTTTGGTGGCTTCAAACTTCCTATTTCAGCAAAACAGAAGAGTTTGTTCATAATTCTAATTCTCTGGCTCAATAGAGTGAGTTTTGGCCTTTTGTCCTTTTTCTACTCTGTAGAGTGAAAAACTCACTCCATAGAGTGGCATTTTTCTCCCTTTTCTCTTTAGGCTACTTGGTAGCGTGAGTAATCTACTCCACTGAGTGACTATGTTCTGGACTGCATGATGAAATTTTGCTTCTTAAAAATCCTTTAAATGCTGAAATTACATTTTTGCCCTTGCAATTTCTCTTTTTCTTCAATTACAGACCTAAAAGCACCAAATTAACCAATTAAGCTCATAAAATGTTACTTAAGAAATTAAACACTAAATTAACAAAATTATCCCTAAATTAAAATAATAAACACACTAAAAATACGTTAATAATATAGTATAATTCATACTTATCAATTATTCTTAAAAGTAATCATTAAAGAAGAAGAAAAAACTAATTTCTTTCTCTCTCTAAAGGTTTTTTTACTCCAACAATTTTCCTCAAACACACACACAACAAATTTCATACTTTCTTTGGAGAATCAAAGAGAGCGATTTGGAGTAGAGATCTAGACTATAGAATTTATAGAGTTAGAATATCTCCTACGGGTAACATTTTAGGCTCATTCTCATTTTCTCTCTCTACAATTCATTTACATGATTTCATGATTATTAAACACCGATTTAATCCATTTTAATTGTTATATCTGAATAATGTGCATGATTTTATCAAAGTATGATTTGTTTCTAAGATATGCTAGAGATTATGGTAAATTATAGAGATTCCTCCATTATTGTCATATAGAGCTTTTTCCTTTTCACATATGTATTGTAATTTCATAATTTTAATGTAATATAATGCATGTTTAAGTGTTTTTAATATATTTTGGCATGATTTAGTGCTTAATTATTTCATATTTACGGCTAGGAATTTTTTTTTATTTTTTTGCATTTTTACCATGATTTTGCACTTTCTATTCTATTTCAGAGGTGATAGATGGGAATAAGGGCTAAAAGACAACCATCCCTCATCTGAGGGATGAGACATCTTAGTCCCTCCCTCTATTCGTCCCTTACTCCTTTTGGCCGTCCATAAGGATTTTTAAGGGTAATTTGCATGTATTCTTAAGACTTTATATATTTTTTAATTATTTATTCCTTCCTTACAATATTCATGTATTATTCGATGTATTTTTGTTATTGTACTCATATTCCTATACTTGTAATTAACATGTTTGTATGAATAAGTATGTAATTATTTTATTATAAATGCTAACTTATTTGTTTTGTGTGATTTTTTTGACTAACCAGTATATTTATGGCTATGGAGGACATACAATATTTTTTGCATGGGAAGTCAAGCTTTTCCACTGGTCACCATCTCTATCCCTTAGTTACATCGTTATTTTACATCTTTACTTGTTTATTATGGTCTTGTTTAGTTATTTACTTTTGCTATTATTGGTACTTTATTTTTTGATGTATTATTTTTCAACGTTGTAATAGTTAGTAAGAAATTATTTTTCAAGCACATTAAAGTAAAAGGCACTTAAAGTGTTTTCTATCTAATAAATTGGGTTTTTTTTACATAACATGTACCAATGTCTAATTTTTTGACCCAAAGCTACACAATAAAATAAATGCCTTTTTTTAAATATGCATGAAGGAACCAACGTTCCCAACCCAAATTAACATTTCGATTTATGTATGTATATTTATTTGTGCTTTGATGTTAAGGATAATTTGCATATGTAATAATTTTTAAGTAGGATTTTATTTTAAGTATTTATTTATTGCTTTTTGTTTGAATAAGATGTTTACTTATATTCTATCGCTTGTATCATGTAAGAAAGGAGAGGGGATTAATTCTAAATCTCAATTATAAAATTAACACTTAACCAAAATGCCTAATAAGAGGAATGTCCCGAATATCAGTCTCTATTTGGGCATCAAAATAAGGTCCAGATTCAATTTCTAATGCCCTGTTGGATAGCGACTCCATGATATCTACCTCCTTGAGCCCACTAATAGACGCCTTCATAGGTCAACTATTGGCAATAATTAGGGTTCAATCCTCCCTATTATGAAGTGGCCAGTTTATGATTAAAATTGAGCCCCTTTCGATCTCGAGCCCTAAAATCATGCCTATGAGAATGAACTCAAAAATGTAGGGTGGGCTCTGACGCATGTCACACACATTTGGACAATTCAAGAAGTTCGACATGTAGAGGGTCTGAAGAAAAATTTGTTATCTGTGGGGTAACTAGATGATCTTGGTTGCAAATATAAAGTTGAAAACAAGATTATCTGTGGTAACTACAAACTTGCACATCTTGAAGGAAAAGACACTATAAAAAGGAGATGCATCTGTTGCCTCAAGCAGTCCAACTGAAAAATGTACAATGACTTGGCACAAAAAACTTGGGCATATGTCTGAATAAGGAATGAAGATTCTTGTAGAGAGAAATCTACTTTCAGGTCTCACAAAGGTATCACTACCTTTTTTTGAGCATTGTATTGTGAGCAAGTAGCATCGACCAAAGTTCAACACATCAAATTTTAGAAGCAAAGCTATTCTGGAGTTAGTTCATTCTAATGTATGGCAAGCATCAGTGTCATCCCTGAAGCAGCAAACTACTTTGTATCGTTCATTGATGATTACTCCAAGAGATGTTGGGTGTTTCCTATCAATAAAAAAGAAAATGTGTTTCCATTATTCAAAATTTTTAAGGCACGAGTTAAACTTGAATCCAGCTAAAAGATCAAGTGTTTGAGGACAAATAATGGAGGAGAATACACTAGTAAAGAATTTGATAAATTTTGTAAATAAAAAGGCATCAAAGGACAGTTCACTATGGCATACAATCCTCAACAAAATAGTGGGGCAGAGCGAATGAATAGAACTTTGTTGGAAAGAACAAGAGCAATGATGAGAACTGCAGGCCTAGATAAGAAATTTTAGACGAAAGCAGTCAACACTGCCTGTTATCTGGTAAATCAAGCTCTATCAACTGTAATTGAGTGTAAGACACCAATAGAGATATGGGTTGGAAAATAAATAGATTATTCAAACCTTTATATATTTGAAAGTCCTGCTTATGTGATGTACAATGCCCAAGAAATTACAAAGCTAGATCTAAAATCCAGAAAATGCATATTCTTGGGGTATACTGAAGGAGTCAAGGGGTATTACTTGTGGGATCCCATTACCCACAAGGTTGTTATCAGCAGGGATGTTATCTTTATAAAAGATAAAGATCAAGAGCAAGTAAAAAGTAAATAAAACTCAAAAGAAAAGTTAGAGACTATAACAATATGTGTAAAAAGAGAATAAAAACCCGATGATTTTTTTGAAGCTACACTAGAGCATGAGGAACAAGAGCCGATTGAATCTAAAGTTCCAAACAATCGACGATTAACTTGCACAAGAAGGTTGCCCAATTGGCACTTAGATTACATTATAAAGGGTAACATTGCATATTGTCTTCTAACTGAGGATGGAGAGCTATCAACTCTCCAAGAAGCAATAAATATTTTAGATGCATCTCATTGGATGGTAGCAATGCAAGAGGAAATTGAAGCTCTTCATAAGAATAAGATGTGGGAACTAGTGTCACTATCGCAAGGGAGAAAACCCATAGACAATAAATGGATCTACAAAATCGAGCGAAATGGTGATAATCAAGTTGAGAGATATCGTGTTAGATTGTTGGTAAAAGGATATGCTTAGAAAGAAGGGGTTGACTTTAATGAAATATTCTCACCTGTGGTTCATCTCACTACAATTCAAGTAATCCTGGCAATATGTGCAACTTTTGACTTGCTTCTTGAGCAGTTAGATGTAAAAATTGCATTTCTTCATGAAGACCTTAATTAAGGAAGAAATTTATATGCTCCAACCAAAAGGTTTTGAAGAAAAAGAAAAAGAGAACTTGGTTTGCAAGTTAAACAAATCTCTTTACAGTCTAAAACAAGGGTCAAGGTGTTGGTACAAGAGATTTGATTCCTTCATCATAAGCCTTAGATACAGTAGAGTAATTGCAGAACCTTATGAATATTTCAAGCAGTTTGGTGAAGATTATTTCATTATCTTGCTGCTGTATGTGGATGACATGTTGGTAACAAACCCTAACAAAGATCATATCCAAGAATTGAAGGCATAATTGGCTAGGGAATTTAAAATGAAGAACTTGGGACTGGCAACTAAGATTGTAGGGATGCAAATTTACTAAGATAGAAATAACAGGAAGATTTGGCTTTCTCAAAAACATTACTTAAGAAAAATCTTACGACGTTACAACATACAAGATTGCAAGCCAATTTCTACCCCTCTTCTTGTAAATTTCAAGTCATCCTCAAGTATGAGTCCTAACAGTGAAGAAAAAAGGATTAATATGTTTTAAGTACCATATGCATCAGTAGTAGGAAGTTTAACATTTACTATGATCTGTATAAAACTAGACATTGAACATGAAGTAGGAGTGGTTAGTTGATATATGGACAATCCTGGTCGAAAGCATTGAAATACTGTAAAAAAGTTTCTCAGATATATAAAAGGAACCTTGGATGTTGCATTATGTTATAGAGGATTAGATTTTATTGTCGAAGGATATATTGAGGCTGATTATGCTGGTGATCTGAATAAAAGCAAATCCACTACGGGATATGTGTTTATGCTTGTTAGAGAAGTTGTAAGCTAGGTTTCAAAACTGCAATCAGTTGTGGCCACATTAACAATAGAAGTAAAATATGTAGCAGCTACATAAGCTAGCAATGGAGCAATGTGGTTGAAAGAGTTGAAAAAGGAACTTGGGCACGAACAAGAGAAGATTACTCTATATTATGATAATCAAAGTGCCTTGCATCTTGCAAGGAATCTGGCCTTTCACTAAAAAACAAAACACATTCGAGTTCAGTACCACTTCATTCGTGAGAAAGTGGAAGAAGGAATAGTGAATATGTAGAAAATTCATACAATGGACAACATAGCAAATCTTATGACAAAAACCATTAATACTGACAAGTCTTTACGGTGTCAATCTTCTTTGTGGCCTGATAAAATATAAGCAATATAAATGAAAAGATAGAAAGAATAGTGTGAAGATGTGATTGATTCTTAATCAAATCTTCAAGTGGGAGAATTGTTAGCAATTAATGTAAAGTAAATAAAATAAAATAAGTTAACTACCATCCATATTTGGATGGATGGACAAAGATTAATTAATTGTTTGCCTTCTCCTCTTGCCTATAAAAGGGCAAGAGGTAGAAGCTCTCATTCATCCCATGTTGCTTGGTTTTTCTATGAGCTAAGCAAATTTCTTCTCTCTTATATTGTTTCACCTTTAAGGTTTTCAGTGAAATAATATTTGATAGTGTTCAAGGACATAGGCATAATTAGCCGAATCTCGTTAATTTTGATATTCCTTATTATCCTATTTTTCTTCAGCAAGAATTGTAGGTTATAATTGTAGTAATATATTATGCTCATAAATTATACTTGTTAAAATTTATCTTAGGAGATTGGGTTTTAAGTGAAACTATTGTGACCTCTCCAGTCTTTTCTAGAAATTAAACTCGTATTATTTTTTAGTACAATAATTTACTTTTCTATTTTCTAATAATTACTTTATTTTAGCTGCGGTCATACACTTTCTGGCATTATTACTCTCAACATACTAATGTGTGATGAGCCAAAGCTCAGATACCATAAAAGAATGTGAATACCAAATTGAAGAGAGCGAAAAAACTAACCGGTCATGATCAAATTAGTTCACCTTTAGATAATTTTAATTCAATAATTTCTCATCATACGTGTAAAAGTTATTTGATGCATGGGATATACATGAAAATATTCAAAATTGAAAATACAGACTTGAGGAGTGACAGCTTTATCCTTGCTTAAATTATTCCTAAAGCAAGGAATCTTGAAGGTCTTTGAGACAACAGACCTTATAATTCTGAAGGATGCAAAAGTACTTGAATCGTCTAACTAGTGCTTGTGAATCTACTTTTATACCAAGGAAGTAGCATATAATATCTTGCACATGAGTTGGAAGCTATTATACAGTACCAAATTTCGCAAATTGTGCCTTGAAGGTTGACTCACGGAAAGGGTTAAAACTTCATGCAATGGTTTCAATTTTATAAGCAATTCATAAAAATTAATTGTGGTGTGTATTAAGACTTCTTGTTTTTCAATGATGATTAATGGCTTCCTTGGAGGCTATTTTCCAGGGGTTAAATGGCTTAGACATGGGGTTGACCAGCAGATTCTTTAGGCTATCATTTTGTAATCCTGAATTTATTATGTTGATTATATTCAGAATATTAGCTGTAAATATCTGTAAGTTTCCTATTAGGCCTGGTTTTTCTGTATAAATATGTTCCTTCTCATCCTTGTAAACACACACTGAGAAAGAAATAAAATTTCCTCTTCTCAAAATCTTCACAGGGTGATCTGATGTCTCCTTGAGGTTTGAAGATTTCAACGCATCTAAACTCCCCAAACTTATAAAGCCACACCTCTTGAAGTCAAGATATGATATTAGATTTTGGCGCTTTGCGTCTGTATTCTACATCTTTAAGGATGGAATATCTTAAAAAATCCTAGTGGATACACATTACAGAAAAAGAAAATAGAAACCTCAGCTCCTGTGTCTCACCATGCACATTTTCTTTTATCAACAACAACCAACTTATTATCTCTATTGACTCGTCCGATCTTTGTTAAAGAAAACTAAATTTTATAGCAACAGCACATTAAAACAGGATAGCAGTCAAAAAGAGGATTGAAAACGGCATAGCATGTTCAGACTGAAATTAGAAGTTAAACAGTAATAAATGGCACAAATGTTAGATTGTAATGTTAGTACCTCAAGGATTTTCCCAGTGGCATTCCATAAGAAATGGCAAAAGCAAAGTCTAAAATATCAATGATAATATATGAGACAATGCTAATGCCTCATTGTAAAGAATTGCAAGCAGCAGAAAATGCATCAAATTTCAGCATTCCTTCGCTTTGTTTGAGAATGAAAATACACTCCAGCTTCGTTAAACAGAGAAAGCAGTTTCAGCAACTCCTCATTACAAAGTTTGGAAGGTCTTTTACCTTCAAAATTATTTGCTTTTAGAACTTCAACAATCCTTTCCTTGTTGGAACTCAATACAATTTCCGGAAAAGAGCAAGTATGGCAACCTTCTTCAACACTATCTTCTTCATCATCTCCTTCATTGGCCCAGTCATAACTGCTCGTACTAATATGATGTTCACTAATGGAGCTTCTTACCTTAGATAATCTCAGTAGCTCCATAACCTTTTTCTTCTGTTTAAATATTGCACCCAGGGTTTTATTTTTATTGCCAAAGCACGTCTTTGTGAAAGCCCTCCATTCGTCAATGTCCACATTAGGGATTTCAGCTTTGGGATGAACTATTACTATGGACGAATCAACTTTGGGACATGGAAAAAAATCCCTTTTGCTTACATCCATAACAAACTCCACATTAGCCACCAAATTCACATTTACAGCCAGTCTGTTGTATTCAGATTCACCAGGATTAGCCAATAATCTACGAGCAAACTCTTTCTGAAGAAGTAGAGTGATGCTTCGGAAAGGATTCGCTCCATAAACCAATTTAGTAACAAGAGGGGATGATATTCCATAAGGAATATTTGCCACAACAAGATCAAACTGAGGAAATTTGGCCTTCAATGCATCTTCACATATAATCTGCAAAAAACCGTAATTTAAAAAGTTAACCTATGCCACTAAAAAATCAAAATAACTTCTTTCAGGCATTTCAACAAACACTTGAACATAATTTAACTTACTTCAAGTTTATCTCCAAACCCATGTTCAGAAATCCGCTTATCTAGAATCTCTACCATCCTCTTGTCAATTTCAACAGCAACAACCCTTTTAGCAACATCAACAAGTCTCAGAGTGAGATTACCAGTGCCTGGTCCAATCTCGAGGACAGTATCAGTGGGATTAATATCTGATTTTCCAACAATTGTATCGAGAATTCGTGGATTAGTAAGAAGATGTTGGCCCTTGCTCTTGTACAGATATAAATACTGATCCACTGGGTTACTAATTTTCACCTCTTCTTTAGAGTTATTTTTCTCACGAGCATAAAGATGAGTGGCATTAGTCCGACCCTGGTGAAGAGAATAATGGCGGAAAATGGACTGTATAAGGTAAAAAGGTACTGATTTTGGGTTCTTGAGCAGCTGGCTTTTGGATGGTACATTCATGATAAATGCTCCAAAATTCCAACTCATGAGCGTTCAACTCGCGAGAGAGAAATATTTCTCATCAATTGGAAAGAAAGGATACAGCTGTTTTATATTCAAGCTAGAAGTAGAAAAAGCGAAAAACGTGTAACAAAAACACAACACTAGGTCAGCTCAGCAACAAATAATAAATATATGGATTAATTACAAATTTAAACCTGAATTATAAAATATTTTTAATATCAGACACAATATTTAGAACCTTACAATATTAGTTTCCAACTTTAAATTCACTCTCAATTAAGAAATTTTATCTAATAACTTGTTAAAAACTAACGAATATTGCTGATTCAGATAAAAAGTGGGCCCCACCCTACCAACTAGGATGCCATGTCACCCTCCTCTTTCTTCTTTGTCCGGTTATTCAGATTGGGTTTGCAACATTTCAAACTCTTGCCTAATGCCTAGGAAAAGAGCATTGAAGTGTTTGGATTTGTGTGTTGACATTATAAGAAAAACAAAGTTATTAACGGTAGAGCAAAGTGAAGGTTCTCTTAGACCAAAAATGTGTTTTAATTAGGAGTTGCTTATTTGAGAATAAATGGAATTTAAATTTCTAGCATTAGAGAAGTAATATCTGCAATATTCTATGACCAAAATTGACCCAAAATATGCTTTAATTGTAGCGCACCAAAAATTCTGATCGTATGAATAGTACTTTTTCGACCAATGAATAGTGATATTGGGGTGAATATTACCACTTGGGGCTATCAGGACTCACAAACTCTTTTTTTTACCACTGAAAAGTATAATTCATGAAAATTTTAGTGATATAATTTAAGGTTAAATTGAAATCAAGTAGGTCCCAAAAAGACAAAAAAAAAATTAGAAATGTATCGAAGTTTAGAAATGTATCGAAATGAACTTGAATTGACCTAAAATTTCAAATACATCTTAATTAATATTTTTACATTAAATTTGGAGTTAATTTAAAAATTAGAACTTATAGCCAATGAAATGGGGACAAGTGGCTAAATATGAACTAAAGAAATAAAAATAGTCAAAACTAGTTTGGCCTTCCATAATTCCTCCATAACCAAGTTTTTCCAAGCTTTCTCCTACCCTATTTCTCACTCAAATTTCATCTAGAATCTCATCCTCATCATCTTTTCTATCTTAGAATAAATTCAAGTAGAGTTTTGAGTGAAGAAAGTTGGAGATTTTCAAGTTGGAGAAAATTGCCAAATGAAGAATTAAGTGAGGAAGGAAAGAAAAATGAAAATGGAAGAAAGAAAAAGGAAATTTAGTGAGGAGCAAAAGATATTAAGGTATATGGATACTTAAACTAGTATGTTTCATTTATTTTTGGTTATGTGAATTAAGATTTTTGTATGTCAAACATAAATAATTCAAAATAATGGTATGTAAATTAAATAGAAGGTTAATAAAGTGAATTAATTGGATAAGGTTAGAATGTTGAAACCTTAACAAAAACATACTATGCAACATAGGGTAAAAATGCATGAAAAATGTGAAAAATTGAAATTGAGATGAATATGATTACATTAGATATTAAAAAAGTAAACTAATATGATTAAAATGAAGAAATCAAGCAAGAATCATAATGTTCAACTTTGGTTGACATTATGTAAGTTAGAGATAAATTACGTACTAAAGAAACTAAATGGAATAAATGTAGAAAGCATGCTTAAATGAACTAAATAATGTGTGTGGAACATAAAACATGAAGAAATAGAATGGATAGATGAAAGTATACATTATGGCCAAATGGTATACCAAGCATATACTTAGAAATTTTGATGGTATAATAAAAAAAGAGAATGGAATATATGTTTTAAGATGAAATTAGTGGTAATTTGATGAAATTAACCATTATGTATAATATATAACATGAAACAAATATGAAATGGGCAAGAACAAGTGATGGCCAAATTAAGAGCATAAATAAAAGCTAAGAGTAATGTGATGGAATTACCTTAGTAAAAATGTATGATTTAGTCATTTAAACAAGATTCAAAACTAGATGAGATGAAAACACAATGAATGGCAATTGAATATTGGGTGACCGAATGATGATGATGAGTGAAACCATGGTTATTTGATGTAAAATGACAAATGAAACTTGAAATGTATATATGAGCATGAATATGATGATGATACATGAGAATTGTAAGATAAATGTACCATGTGGGCCGAATGATACATATGAAATAAAATGATGTTTTTTGGCTAAATTATGATGAATATGATGTTATGGCATGATGAAATATTACATATGGATGACATATGATGATGATAGCCGAGCAAGGCATATAGATTTAAAAGCATATTTCAACCAAATTTATGATTAAAAAAATAATGAAAACATTAATATGTGATGAACATTTTAAAAATAGTTTTGCTCTTAGTATCTGATAGTGAAACCAGAAGTATAGGATATAATTGGCTAGTATAGGGACACTTACCACAGTAGTGAGTCATGACGACTTGCATAAGTGGACCAAAGGCAGATTCACATCGTAAAATATGTGAAAGAGTTAAGAAGAAGAAAAGAAAAATTATTATGATGTTAATTGAGGCATTGGCCCTTCATGTGGTCACTTCGACTTATTTTAGACCTATGGGATCCATATCCTGCACATCTAGTTCGAGGATTTTCTCTGAAAACTACTAGGGGCAGAATAAAAATTTAATTGGCAATTTATGATGAAAAATATACAAATATGTAAATTGTTAATAAAAAAAGAGATAAATATGTAAATAAACATTAATCAAGGATAAATATATAAAAAAATAATGAAAAAGTGACAATTATGTAAATAAAGGATAAAAGGGGGCAAATATGTAAATTGATGGTAAATAGTGGATAATATGTAAATGAGTGATTGTGAATGGCATAAATGTAAATAAAAGATAAAAGATGGAAAAATATAAATAAGCAACCAAGTGGTGATATATATGGAATAAAAAGTAAAAAAATAATATAATGTGGATAAATTGATGAAAAGATGATAAATGTAGAAAAAAGGAAAGAAATAGGGACTATATGGTAATTTTCCAAACACTTAGAAAAAAGAAGGATTCAATGGTAATTTGGTGGCTAAAAATGTAAATTTTAATAAAAAGGGTGAAAATGAAAGTAAATTAAAAATTAAGGGCTAAAAAAATGTTCGCACATAAGAGTACTTAAAAAATAAAAATGTGAATCAAAACGACTATAAGCATTAGAGGTGAAAATTGAGTATTATAGAAGTTATTATGTATTAGAATTGAATTATGAAATGGAAATTAAAATTTATTAATATAATAAAAATAATTAGTAATTTATGGATCAAATAATGAGTTGAATGAAAAAAATGGTAATTTGGTTATAAAATGAAAGAATTAGGAGCCTAATTGTAAATAAGTAATAAAAATAGTATTTTTTTTGTAAAATAAGGATAAGAATTGGACAAAAATATAAATTTGGGAACTAAATGAAGGTGACAGTAAAAATTAAAACTTTAGGGACTAAGTTTAAAATTTAACTAAGATAATGACCCTCAAAAGAAAAATAGAGGAAATTGTAGTAAGGATAAGTAAAAAATGAAAAAAGATACAAACTTAAATTTGATTCAATAAAATATGACAATGAAAATAAAAATAAGTCACTGTAGTAGTCAAATTTCGTAATAATGAATGTGAAATTAAAGGTAATGTAATGACCCAAAATTTCAATTTTTATGAATAGTATTTTTCGGGTCATGAATAGTGACATAAGAGTGATGCCGAGGTGAACGGTACCATCCGAAACCTACAAAAATATTTCTTCACCATTAGAAAGTATAATTTATGATGAGTCTAGTGATATAATTTGTGGTGAAATTGAGGTCAAATATACCCTCAAAAGACTCAGTAAAAAATTTATTGGGCCTTTATTTAATATCTGACCAAACTTTGATCGGACTTGAGAATAATGCTAGAAGTCTTTGAAAACTTATTTGCACATATGGATTCACTTGAAATATAATTGTAGAGGATTATTTGGCAGTAAAAATTTAATTTTACAGTAACATCGAAAAATGAGTTTTTGGATCGATGGAAATTTACTAAACCAAAAAATGGTTTTGGATTGACCCAAAAATATTTGTAGTCTAATAAATATTTTTCTATAATTATGGACATATTTTAAGTAAATTGGAACTAATTGGTTGGCCCTGATTTGGCCCAATTGGCATTGGTATAAAAAGGCCAAGAACCAAAAAATTCCAGCAATTTCTTCCACTTTTTTCCTTTTTCATGTCATCCCACTCTTCTCCATTTTTCTTCATTTTGCTTTTAACTCAATTAACCTAATTCCACCAAATTTCATGCCCTAAATAATTCTAAGTTCCTAAATTCATCTCTATCCATCTCAATAACTTATTTTAAATGGAGAAAATGGATGAAATTATGAAGAAAAGGTTAGGAGCAAAAGTTCAAGTAAGTTAATTTAGTGAAATTTTGTTGAGTTTAATAGATTTTTAGGTAAATTTTAAGGTAGAAATTGATATTTTGAGTATATTTTGAATTATGGAAGAAGAAAATTAAGGAAAAATTCATAAAGGAATTCAACAAAGGATGGAAAATTTAAGGGAAATCAAGTGAAATCAAAGGAAAAGAAAGAAAAAGGGAAAAAGAAGATGAGACAAGGAGAGATCTTGAAAAAATAGGTATGTGGATACTTAAACTAATTTATTTCATGCAATTAGGGTTATGTAACTTAGAATTTTTGTTTGTAAGATGAGTTAAAATTAAATTAATGATAATTAAATGAAATTAGATGTTAAATAATGAGATTGATGAAAGCAAATGCATGAAAGTATGATTAAAAGTAGAAAAGTGGTATTGAAACCTATTATGTAACTTACGGTTCATACATATAAAGTATGCCTAAATTCAAATTAATAGTAAATAAATGAAATTGGAATTGAGAATTTTAGGGTTATAAAAGAAATTAAATTGATTGAATGTTAGAATTATGTTAATCATGCTTAGAAAACATGGTTAGAATGATTTATTTGAATTAAACAATTTGATACAGGTAAAGTCCTATTATGGTCTAATGGTATTAAGGCCTACTAAGATAAGATAAATGTCAATTATAAAGAAATAATGGTAAAAAAATGATTCAAGCCTTAAAAAGATGATGAGAACACTTAGGACATAAATTAGTATGTGAATGGTTGTTAGGACCCAACATAGGCCTTAGGAGAATTAATAGGTATTATTATGGTAATAAGGTCCAATTAAGCATATTTAGATGATGTTTTACCAATTAAAATTTGAGGATTAATTGTTTTCTGTGAAAGAAGGGTAAAATAGTTATTTTATTAGGTACATTTGGAACAAAAGTAGGATTTATGGGCTAATTATAATAAAAGAAAGATAGTTGGGGTGAATTTGTGAAATAAGAAAGAAAAGGGGATTTTAAGAGCAATTGTGTGTGGGCCATATCTGATGTCATCACCCATTTAAGGACCCCATAGAAATCAATATAAAAGGAAGAGAGAGGACTTGAAACTGGCCATTCCAAAGGAAGAAGAAAGAAAACACTTTCTCTCTCTTAAAATCTGCAATTTCATTCCTCTTTTTCTCTAATAGAAAATTCGGCTTCTTCACTATAGGAAACTTTTGATATTTCTATCAATATGCATTTAAGGAGAGCTTGATGAAAGATGTTTTCAAGGAGTAAAGCAAGCAAGGAATATGAAGATGAAGCAACAGAGAGAAAGGGGCTTTAATAAAGGATTTGGAGTTGCACGTCAGGTTTGGGAACTCCATTCACTTTACATGTGATTGTCTTGGGTTAAATTTAGATATATTGTGTAATGGATGTATTTTAGGATGGAGATATGGTTTATAGCTATGAGATTTGAGATTTATACTTTGCATTTGTTTGATTTGATGAAGATTGAGATGGTAGTAGTTAAAGAGTAGGAGAATAGCTTATTAAAATCTCTGCATGTTTCCTTTTTAAGGTTTATTTGATTTATTGAGATGACTTGATGTTAAGAGATAGTTAAAGATAAGAAATTCATAGGCTTAGAAAAGAAAAGGGAGTTAATTGCAAAAATTGACAAATTTTCATGTTGAGCATGATGCTCTATTTTATAGTAAATCTTGGATTTAATTTTTATTGCTAAGTTGAAATTGAGACTAAAAGGGTCATTAAAAGTAAGGAACTAACATAAATTTTAAAGGAACAATGTTGTAAAACCAGTATGATTTGAGCTGTAGATTGCATGCAAGATTACTGTTGAGTTGAGTTATTGAATTTCATAAGCGGAGGAGTGAGCTCCTTAATTCTATCATGCTTGCAACTCCTACCGCACTTGCAACAAAGTGCGTTTGCTTTCTTCACATCCTTTTTCCTTTTTTTTTCCTTCGGATCTACTTACCTTGTTTGGTTGCGATCGTGATGAATGTCACGCTCGCGATAAGTCCTTGCATGCTTATGAATATAATATGCATGATTATAAGATTTGAGATGATTGATTTAGGTATAATCAAATGATTTAAAAGTAAAATTAACAATGGAAATTTGGCCTATAGTATTCTATAAATATAAGAAAGAATAGTAACATTATATTGTAAAAGCATAAATGGATCTCAGTAACATGTTTTTATGACATGCCTATGAGTAGGCAAGACCTTAATGGTTTACTTGAAAAGTATAAATATGCTTATGTGCCTACACCATTATGTTATTATATAATTGTAAATAAATATAGTATGGTATATTTATAGATATTTGAACATATGCATGAGATTGTATATACATAAATATAAAGTATGTACGGATATTAATATAGTATGAGCATATACGAATGGGTTTCAACTTTGGAATAGGGATGACACATATGTTTGAATAACTTTATTGGTTGTAATATCTTGATCATATATGCTTAATATGTTAAACTAATTTGAACATGTGATGATGTGTTTTGAATATAAAGATGCATTGGAAATTTGGACACAGTGAATTGTAAAGGTATGCATTTATGAAATGATAACATGCATAGATGTTTGTTTCCATATATTCATAGTTCATATTAATATCTCTTACAAGTATGATAGTATAGTGCTTATGCAAACATGAAAAATATAAGCATACTCAATATGTGATTATAAATCTTATGTATACCTTAAAGAAACATGAAATATAGATATGTATGCACATATCCTCTGAATAATGAAATTTAATGTATGCACATATCTTCTGAATAATGAAATTCAAGATAACATAATGATAAGTATCACTATCATACACATGTGAATGAGCTACATGCATTTGAATTGATTACAAGTACAAATTATTTATACTCAAACATGTATATGATATCATGCTTACAAAAAGTTTATACATGAACATGTATGTTATACTCCACTTATGGTTATACATGTGTATTTATAAATATGATTGGAAAGAGTAAAGTAAAGGAAGATGAAGTAAAGAGATTATATTACCTAGGTATGTGTTTAGGTTGTGGATAGATAAGCATGCCTATAAGGTTACTTTTATAGCTACTATTGTTGTCCCCATTTGGGACTATTGTTCAACCCCGTTTGGGTCTTAATACAGTACAATTCAATCCCATTTGGGTTGTTAGCCGACTTTATTTGAGTGCGCTGGGTCTACCGTTTAATACCTTCTGGTATCCTATTCATGCCTTCGAGTGCTATCATTAAAGTTTAGCCTATTATCCATTTCTTTAGAAAAATGCAAGCTTAATACAAAGTAAAGAAAGGCATCATGTAAAATTAAAAGATAAAAAAGCATGATAATTCTTAAATTGATCTTTATATTATCTGTATAAGGGCCCTATTAGGTATGTGGAGAAATTTAATACAAAATAAGGTTGCATTTTAAATATGTAAATAAAGCAATTTAATATCACATGTATACATAAAGATTATAAGTCATATGCATGAAGAAGTTGTGCACTATTGTTGTCTTGTCAATAATTATATTGGTGAATACATGTTCTCTATGGTCATATGCTTACTTGATTTGATTTATATATTACTTTAATATGTATCAATGTATAAGTATATAGAAAAACATGACATGGAGTGAAAGAGTATTTTAATATTGCATGTATGAAATCATTGATGTAATTTCAATGTGTTTCCTATATATAGGAATAAAAGATATATGCATTTGTATTCATGTATTGCGATGTCTTTCACCAGTTATATTGGCTAGTATGTTTTCCTTATAGCTACACATTTCTTACTTAATATTATGCAGTGATATGTGAGACTCCTTACATGTAAACATAAATGAATTATGAACTCACAGCATGTGTATTCGATATATGCTTAAGATAGAAGTAAATTAATATCTCAATACACTAGAAATTAAAATTGTACTCAAGGAAAGAATGAAATGGCATGATAAGGATAACAATTAATTAAGATGGCTATTATATGCCTTAATGCATGTAATATGATACACATATTTATATGGCAAGGAAATCATTAGTATTTATTAATTCATAAAGACCCAATTTATTAATTTAAAATTCTATGATTTATAAATGGGTTTTCCCTATAAATTTAAATTGATATTAACACACATTCAAGAAATATTAGTAAGTCAATGTGATTAACTAAGAATAAATTATAGGAATCCAGAAAGTATAGTTAATGTATATAAATATTTCTATGAATAAATAATTAATAATTAAGTGGAATATTAATAAGTATTTGACTTTGAATATAGGAATTATATGAGATTGAATAGTACCTAGAGATGTTATGATCATATTCTTATGGTTTAAAAAGATTAGTTGTATGCCTAATTATATGCTTTCACGTGTATGCATTATTTTGACGACTTTAAAAAAAGGTTATCCACAAGTTTTATGTTCTCCATTAAGCTATATAGCTTAGCATGGGTGTTTATTTTTGTACGTTATCAAGCTAGGACTTCTTTTTAGGGATAATATATGCAGTAGGATGGCCAACACAAGTCATAAAAGAACTGAAGGTACACAGTCTTCATTTTAGTTTCCTTTAGGTTTTGAAGTTTTAATTTGGGTTAGAAATTTTGTATAGTATAGATGTATAGTTAAGGGAAATGTTGTAAAGTTTAAAGAAGTACTTATGTATGTTAAGTTTTAATAGTAAAGTTTATATGTTATGCTTTTAAATTTCTCATAAGACCTTTGTGCGGTGAAGCAATAAAATGATCTGAACAATAAATTATGTCTATTATCATAATTTGTTAGAGTATAAAATATGCTTATAGAGTGGGTGTTACAATGGTTTTGTATACATAATGGCCAAATGGTATACCAAGTGTATACATGAGAAAAATTTGATGAAATAATATAGTAAATGTACAAAATATATGGTTTAGGATGAAATTTATAGGTAACTTCATGAAATTAACCATTATGTACATAGTGTAATATAAAACCAATATAAAATGAGTAAAGATAAGTGATGGCCGAATGAAGAATAAGAGAAAAACTAAGAGTAATTTGATGAAACTTTAGTAAAAATTCATAAATTAGACACTTGAAGAAGATTTGAAAACATGATAAATAGAAATTAAATAATGGTTGGTCGAATGATGATAATTGGTAAAGTCATAGTTATTTGATGTGAAACAACAATTGAAAAATTGAAATGCATAAGGAAACATAAGCATGATGATGAGATATGAGAAATAAATGTATATAATGAGAATACCATATGGTCAAATTACGAACATGTATGTTTACTAATGATGATTGATGCGTATTTTATTTAAAATTGCGAAAACGATATTGTCCTTAGTATTTAGTAGCGAAACCAGAGGTATAAGATATAATAGCTAACCATAGAGACACATATATCGTGGTAAAATGATGAGTTGAAATTGGACTGTTTGTGATGTGTACACTAGATTATTAGTTGAGGCATTGATCACTCCTTATGATCCCTAAACACATACTGGAATCGTAGATCACTCCATGTGGTCATTCCAGCTTATTTTAGACCTATGGGATTGATGCCTCATCTATTCAGCGGGTTTCCTTACTAGGGAAAAACAAGAGGTTGATTAATAATTTATGATGAAAAATATAAAGTACGTAAATTATTAGCAAAAAATAAATAAATATATCAATGAATGTTGATCAAGGGTAAATATATAAAGAAATAGTGAAAAAGTGGTAATTATATAAATAAAGGATAAAAGGAGGCCAAATATGTAAATTAATAGTAAATAGAGAATTAACATGTGGATAAATGATTATGTATGGTATAAATGTAAATAAAAGATAAAAGTGGGAAAAAATGAGAATAAGTGAATAAATAATGGTAAATATGTCAATAAGCGAGAAAAGAGAGACAAAAATGTGAATTCATATTGAAACATAATTACCAGGGTTAAAATGTAAGAGAGGATGAAAATGTATGAAAATAAAGTTAACGAGGACCAAATAGTAATTTGCCACTATGTGAAGGTATTATAAGAGCTAAAATGTAAATTAAAGGATGAAAATGCAATAAAAAGTACAAAAAGGACAAAACTGTAAAATTATCTAGTAATTAGTGAGAAATGTGATAAAATGAAATTTAGAAACCAAAATAGAGTTTTCCCTTAGATAGTGGTAATTAAATGAATTAAAGATAGAAATAAATAACAAAAAGGATTAAATGGTAAAGTTGGAGACTAAAATGTAAATTTGAATTATAAGGGATGAAAATGGAGGCAAATTAAAAGTTACAGACTAAAAAGGAATTTTGGCATACATAAATACTTGAAAGGTAAAAATGTAATTAAAAAGGTTTATAAGGACGGAAAGTGAAATTTGAATATTATAGAGTATGTTATGTATGAAGAATTAAATTTTGGAGTGGAATTGAAATATATTAGTGTATTAAAATTAAATGGTAATTTAAGTATAAATTAATAAGTTAAAAGATAAAAGGGTAAATTAGATATAGAATAAAGGAATCAGGGACCAAAAAGTAAATAAAGGAAAATAAAGGAAATACTTGAAAGATAAGGGTAAAAACTAATATAGAAATATAAATTGAGAATTAAGTGAAAATGAAAGGGAGAAATGAAAATTTCAGGGACTAAGTTGTAATTTGACAAAGTTAATGACTTTTGAGAAAAGCTAGAGAAAGGTTGTAATACGAAAAAATGACAATGGAAAAGAAAGAAGCTTAAATTTGATTAAATCTCATGCGACAATGAAAATAAGAATAAACCGATAATACACAAAATATGTATCCTTAAATGTGGACTTAAAGACATCAAAACATAATTAAGAGTACAATTTAATATAGAGATAAGTAAAATACTTAAGAAATAAATTAAACATTTAATATTGTCACAATTGTCGAGATAATAAATTACTATCATATGTGTAAATAATTAATGGAATAGTTCAGCATTGGGAAATTCAGTAGTAAACTGAAGTTTGAAATGTGAAGATGGAAAGATGAACAAAATAGAAATTATTAGAGTTGAAGTAAAATATAGGACAAAAGCAAAACACATATAAATGTGAAAATAAGAATTGAAGTTGAATTTTGATGACTAAACTGAACTAAAATAATAATGATAACAACAATATCAAATAGGTATGATAAGGAATAAATTTGATACAATAAGCACACTAGAGATAAAAGTATTCATTTAACAGGGGTAAAATGCAACGAAAATAATACTGCAAAATGATAAATAATGAATTGAAGTAATGTAATTGAAAATAAGAAAAAATTTGGGAATAAAGTTAAATGAATATTTATTATAAAATGAGGAATTTAAGAAAACAAATGGAAAGGATTAAAACAACAGTTATGAGTTAGCTAAAAATGAACATTTTAAATGTATGTGGGTGCTTGTATATGAAATTTATTAGTTGGATATTTACCAGTAGGCATTTTATGTATAGTGCATAATTATTTACTGTGTATAGGTACTCGAAGGAATAGATATGAATTTGAAAGGATAAACACTGGATATTAAAGAGGTGGTACATTGAAGAAGAAAATTATATATATTTGTATACATGGCATGTATATGTATGACAAGTAAGTTGTGAAGTCAGCTTAGATAAACGTATTATCATTTTTTGAGAAATTTTGGATTATATATATATATATATATATATATATATATATATAGAAAAATAACATTGAATTGTATTGCGATGATATGGAATACAGATGATGCTTATTGATATTGAGATGAATGATAAGTATATTAATTGATAATATAGTTAAGTGAGACAACAATTGTGCTATTTCAATATACGATTCCATATTCGGGTAAAATGATAAATTTGATATAGCAAAGTACATTAGGGGTAAAAATGTCATTTTAGTAGGGATGGGGTGCAAAAAGAATAATAGTGAAACTAAATAGTGATAATCAAGTCAAATAATAAATAAGCAATCAAATAAATGAAATTAAGGATAAAATGAGGAAACAGGGGTAAAAATTGTAATTCAGTAACTAAATAGAGAAACTAATAACAAGTAGTAAATAAGAAGTTAAAATGATATTTCAGTGGCCAAATGATAATTAAATGAGGATATGTACATGACAAGGAAAGAAATTAATAATCCTACATATGAGAAATTAATAGAATAGGAAAAATAGATTGGTAACGAAAAATGAGAAAATAATAAAATATAAAGCAAAAATGTGACAATAAAGTTAAAAGGGTAATAATAGTAATTTGATAGAAATTTAAAAAAATAGTTCAAATAAAGAATTTAATTATAGATGGGTAAAGAATAAAATAACAACAATTTATGTGTTCATGCATGTGAAATGTACTAGTTAGGTATCCACCACTAAGCATTTTATACTTAGCGCCTAGTTATTTACTATATGCAAGTACATAAAGGAAAAGACATGAGCTTTGAAGGGACAAGTCCTGGGTAGCAAAGAAGCCATATGTTGAAGATGTGTGTGTGTGTGTGTGTGTGTGTGTGTATAAGTTTCCATTTGAGATCTAGTTGGACTAACAGAATATTCACTTTCTCTTTCTTCTATATATAATGGTCTTGGAATATTTGTATTAAAATCTACTTCTCTAAATTCTAAATATTTTGTAAATAGTGATCTAGGTGTTGAAGGTCTATTATTAGAATAAGTTGAAACACTACTCAACGCATTATTTTCTGAAGAAAAATCTATTTGAGCTGATCCATCACTATGTTTTAATATTCTTGAAAATTGATCATTAATATTAATTGGTCTTAGCTCACATATTACACACACACACACACACACATATATAAGTTTCCATTTGAGATCTAGTTGGACTAACAGAATATTCACTTTCTCTTTCTTCTGTATATAATGGTCTTGGAATATTTGTATTAAAATCTACTTCTCTAAATTCTAAATTTTTTGTAAATAGTGATCTAGGTGTTGAAGGTTTATTATCAGAATAAGTTGAAACACTGCTCGACGCATTATTTTCTGAAGAAAAATCTATTTGAACTGATCCATCACTATGTTCTAATATTCTTGAAAATTGATCATTAATATTAATTGGTCTTGGCTCACATATTTTTTTAACTCCTAATTTCCTAATCTGGTAATTTCATCCCATGGGATACAAGAAAATATGCAAATAGCAACGGAAAAATAGCAACGAAATTTAATCTGTTGCTAATTTAGCAACGGAATTCATTTTTCGTTGCTAAATTTGGTTAAATTTTTTTTTGTTTAGCAATGGACCAAAAAGGGTGGTATTTCGTTGCTAAAAAGATAGGGAAATTTTAGTACCATAATATGGCCACGAAAAATAGCAACGGAATTCTTTTTCCATTGCTAAAATTGGCGGCGAAAAATTTTGCATGCTATTTTAGCAACGAAAATAGAATCCGTTGGTAAATTGGTCATAGAGAGACCAAAAACATGGGTAAAAATAGCAACGAAAATTGATTTCCGTTGCTAATTTTATTTTTATTTGTAAATTAGCAACGAAAAACAAATTCCGTTGGTAATTTGGTCCCAAATAAGTGAAAAAATTGTGTCCAAAAATAGTAATGGAAATTAAATTCCGATTTTCGTTGCTATTTTTGGACCCACATCGGAATATTTTTCAAAAATAGCAATGGAAATTAATTCCATTGCTATTTTAGCAACGAAATTAATTTCCATTGCTATTTTTGGAAAACCCTAGGTATAAATATTTCTGCCTGTTTCTTCTTTTTTTGGTTCTTTTGCGCCGCTCGCCTCTCTACCCTAGTTTTGAGAGAAAAATCACAGACTCTCGCGTTTTTTATTTCAATAGATCGTAGGCTGGGGATTCATACCCATTGGATTTACAAGACGGGGTTAAATCTACTTCTTATCGGTGCACACTAGAGGAACTTTGAGCCATCATGAGCATGCAAATAAACTGGTAAGTATTTGAATTTTAGGAAGTTTAGAATGATAATGTTTCATAATGTTGGACAATGGTAATGTTTCATAATGTTCGACAATGATAATGTTGGATAATGATGATGTTTGATAATGATAATGTTTGATAACTGTTGGATAATGATAATGTTTGATAATGATGCATTTTTTAGATAAGTTTTTCATTTCATAGGAGGTAAATGTCATAAATTTAAAGGAAATTCTGCTCAATTTTTTTATAAACTTTAGTTTATTTGATTATGCAGGAAAAGTCCTTGGGTAAGAGGCTAACATATCCTGAAGTTTTTATGTACACCCATACAAAAAAGCATGATAATCAGACATTTGTTAATGCCCGTTGCAGACAACTCAATGTATGTTAAATTTATATTTGTATATTAATTATTTAATGAAATATAGTTAATTCATCGTAACTATTGTAATTATAGGACCAATTACAAGATACTCTCACTCAACAGTGACAAAACTCTGAGAATATGGATAAGAGTCAGATATTTCTTGATGTAGTTGGTGGTAAGAATAACCAAAGAAGGATTTTTGGCTTAGGATCTATTACAAATACATTTCATTCGTATTCCTCAGCATCATCCACAGCTGCTTGTAGTAGACGTTTTGAACCTTCTGAGAGAGTCATTCAGCTTGAGAATACTGTCAGTATGTTGCTGGATACTGTAATCCAACTGAAGAATGAGGTAAAAGAGTTGAAAAATAAGGACACCTTTCAACAGCCAGATCGTTCGCCTTCACCGACTACATAGTTTATATTTGTAATATTTAGGTATTGGTACTGATTTTGAGTTGTATTTCTATATATTGGTTTTTATGGATTCTACTATATTATTTAGGTTTTGATACTGAGTTTATGTTATGTTTCTATGGATTCTTATTCAGACTATGGATTATACTATGTTATAATTAAGTTAATTGCATTATATTTTTTTAAATGACTAATCAATTTAGATTAAAATTAAAATTTTATTCAGATCCTCAAAATTTTGATGATTTCAATGGCTAAACTTAGTAACGATAATTATCGATGGGAATTTATGTATGATTGTGAATTTTGATTGCCTTTCCTCAAATTAGCAACGGAATTTATTTTCCGTTGCTAAAATTAGCAACGAAATTAGCAAATTCCATTGCTAAATTTAGCAATGGAAATAAAAATTCCGTTGCTAAATTTAGCAACGAAAGTAACAATTCCGTTGCTAATTTTAGCAACGAAATTGTTACTTCTGTTGCTAAATTTAGCAACGGTAATTGAATTTCTGTTGCTAAATTTTACCAAATAATCGAAAGGAGTTGGTTGAATTTAGCAACAGAATAGAAATTCTGTTGCTAAAAATAGCAACCGCCGGATTAGCAACGGAATTTTTCGTTACTAATTTCGGTTGCTATTTTTTTTAGCAACGAAAAATTGGTATTTTCCGTTGCTAAATTGCATTTTTCTTGTAGTGGCCATTTAAGTCTTTTCGGTATTTGAATATTAGAATGTGCTTTATTGGCTTCAAATAATAAAGTTTCATTTCTTTTAAAAGGTTTTCTAGTTTTAGGATTTATGGTCATAGACATTACTTTGTAATAAACTCTATATATTTCTGTTATTGCTCTAACATTTTCTTTAAAATTTAATTTTTTAATAGTTAAAGTTAACGTATCTAATAGATTTGAATCATATAAACTAATAGTAAATCATGAAAAACAATTAAAATATACTGGTCCATTAGCTAAGTTAGTTTCTACCATTGCTAATAAAGAATTATAGAAATTAGTATGTCTAGCATCTATTAAATACATTAAAACTGGAGTATCTAATCCTAATCCAGATAAAGGCTTTATTGCCATCTGTACTAATCCTATATGCAAAAATCTATATTTTTTCTTCTTATGTTCATTTATTGCTTTTTCGGATAACAATTGAATAGTTTCATGTTCTTGACTAATAGCTATTGTCTGCTCGGTTTGTTTTATAGAATAATCGTGGAAAATTTCAAAAGTATCCATTGAATATATTATTTGAATATCTTGTTTAGGTATAGTCCAATCAAATAAATCATTCTCTACTTTTTCTATATTTACTTTTACAAAATTTATTTCATCTATTTCTCTAATATTATTTTTGCTAGTTGAACCGGATCTAGAGTCTTTAATAGAAAATATTCTATTTCATTTATCCATATAAGTATGTTTAATTAAGCTAAATTTAAAAAGAAGTTAAGAGTGAAACATGTGTGAATAACGGGACCACCCAGCCAAACGGGACCACCAACACACCATCTCGGCTACCAAAGGGCTGACAAACGCTAGGCCTTCAGGGCTGACCAACGTTTAATCGCTCCAAGCACAGTCTCAAATTCTTTCTAAATTTATCTTAACTAAATATACTCATATTGATATCTTAAACAAAATATTTATCTAATAAAGATTAGTCTAATTCAAGTTCGTTAAGATAAATTTCTAATAAAGTATATATTTCAATTAATGCTATAATAACTTCACTTAAAGTAAATTCCGAAAGAAACTTGGGTTCAAATTTAACCAAGGCTGACTCATATGTACTACCCTAATACAAAGGTTTACATAATTTTTTTAAATCTTTGAAAAAATCATGAATATAATTTAAGCATCCTAAGAATCTTTATAACTAATTCTTATCTTTTATCTCATCTGAAAAATTATTAGTAAATTCTAAACTTCTTGTTATCGATTTTATAGTTTCTTGATCTATATTATGTCCTAGAAATCTAACTTTTGTTTGGAAAAGTTACATTTTTGGTGTGAAAACAACTAATCCATTTTGATGAATTAAATTGAAAAATCTTTTCAAATATTTTATATGTTGATTTATAAAATTAGAAAAAATAAGTACATCATCTATATATACTATTGAAAATTTATGTATTGGTCTTAATATATCATTCATGATATTTTGGAATTCGGAAGGAGCATTTTTTAATCCAAAAGGCATAACATTCCACTCATAATGTCCAAAAGAAACATTAAATCCTTTCTTATATCTATCTTCTTCATCTACTTGTATTTGCCAAAATAATAATTTCATATCAAATTTAGAAAAAATATTTGCATCATATAACTTCTTTAATAAATCTCTTTTATATGGTATATGGTATCTTATCCATTATAAAACTGCATTTAAAGATTTTTGTTCTCTACCCATTAATTGAAATATTTTATAGACCGAAAAAATGATCTGTTGTAATATTTAGAACAAAATCAATTAAAACATCGATTAAATTTATTTTCTTATGAAAATATTGACAATTGCAAAATTCATCTAAATGAAAGTCTAAATGAAAATTTTAATGTTTGGAAATTAAATTTTCTTTTAAATTAATTAATTCCTTTTTTAGTAAAAACATATCTCTATCATTATGAAAATTTATAGCACATAAACCATCTAAAAATTTATTAATACACCAAGACATAGTTAAAAAGAAATACCTGTTAAATTATAATCTGATGATAATTTATAAGTAGGAATATCTGATGAGGTTACAGGAGTACATGTACAAGCTTTTGGAAATATAAGTTGTAGATCTAAGGTTTTATTACAAAGGAAAGTAGAAATTACAAGGGGTTTTTATTTCTCTCTCTAATTGTGAAGTTGAAAATCTTGGATGATAACTTTTGCTTGTGTAAAACTCTCTTGGGCTCTCAGACTCTGCTTTGCACTTGAAGAAATTGTCTCCTTATATACAAAGTATTTTAATTTAAGATAAGGTCAGATCCTACTTTAAATTTGCCGAAGATAAAAGTAATAATTACACCATATTCAAACTGTGTTTCAGAGATAAGTTTTTATTTTGAATAGTAAAGGTGTCAGGTAGGAATTGAAAATTAGGCTCGTAGTAATAATTTTGGCTTTGGATTAAAAAGGATAAAGGAATAACAAATACTTTTTTTAGTAAACAGTGTTTTTTATTGAATAAAGATAAGAAAATATTTTGTAAATAGGGATGATAAGGATAAAAGGAAAGGCAAAGATAAAAAGCTAATTTTAAAGAGTTTAAAGGTTTTGTCGTAGAGTATCTATGTAGACTTTTGTAGGAAAGTTTTAAAACTTTTACTATTCCTGTTTTGAAAATTTGAATTTTTTGACTTTTTGTCTTTTTCCACTTTTTCTTTTTCTTTTTTTTTTAATATTTGCATTTATACTACATTATACTTGCATTTATATGTACATTTATATTTGTATTATATACATTTGCATTCTATATTTCTATATTGGCATAAGGATCTTGAGAATCATCGAACGCTCGATTAGAAGGAGTACTGCTTTCTAATGAAGATGCTCTTTTGGCTGAAATTTGATGAATATGGTCAAGGTGATACAGAAGGTGAAAAGGTTTGAGGTCTTTGGAGTGGAGGAAAGGATGGTCCTGGATAAAAAGGTTTAGGTAAAGTCCTACCAAGAGGAGGTGTGACTGGAGGATTCTGTTGATAATTTCCTGATGATAATGAAGTTCTCGATGATAATATAGCGTTTATCAAAACTTTTTTGTTAGAACTCATTTTTCCTTTAGAAATTCATGAGAAAGAAAATTAGGTAAACTATTATTTTTGCCTTTGATGAATTCGATGTCAAAATCAAAGTTACTTAATAAAGTTTGCCACCTTACAAAAATCTATTTTGAAATTAAATTCTTAACATCCTTTTCTAAAACATATTTTGCTAATAAACAATCAATGTGTAAATTTTTTTTTCATGTATAAATCATCTTCAAATTTTTTAATGCATAAAACTATGCTTAAAATTTCTTTCTTAATAATAAAATAATTCCTTTGAGTTTGATTCCAGCTTCCTGAATAAAATCTTACTAATTCTTTCTTATTTGACTCTTTTCTCTTTTGTTTTAAAATACCTCCATAACATATATCAATAGCATATGTTTCTATTATCAAAAAAGCTTCTCGATGTGAAATATTTAAACATGGGAGACTTTTAATTTTTTCTTTGATTTCTTTTATTATAGTAGTATGTTTTTCGGTCCAAGGCTTAGGTTTCTTTTTTAATCTATTAGATAAATATTTACATAATTTTTCTAAATCTTTGAAAAAATCATGAACATAATTTAAACATCCTAAGAATCTTTGTAACTAATTTTTATCTTTTATCTCATCTAAAAACTTATTAGTAAATTTTAAACTTCTTGTTATTGATTTTATAGTTCCTTGATCTATATCATGTCTTAGAAATCTAACTTTTGTTTGGAAAAGTTACATCTTTGGTGCGAAAACAACTGATCCATTCTGATGAATTAAATTGAAAAATATTTTCAAATGTTTTATGTGTTGACTTATAAAATTAGAAAAAATAAGTCCATCATTTATGTATACTATTGAAAATTCATGTATTGGTCTTAATATATAATTCATAATATTTTGGAATTCTGAAGGAGCATTTTTTAATTCAGAAGGCATAACATTCCACTCATAATGTCCAAAGGAAACATTAAATCTTGTCTTATATCTATCTTCTTCATCTACTTATATTTTCTAAAATCTAGATTTCATATCAAATTTAGAAAAAAATATTCGCATCATATAACTTTTTTTTTAATAAATCTCTTTTATATGGCATAAGGTATCTTATCCATTATAAAACTGCATTTAAAGGTTTATAATTTATTACTAATCTAGGTGTTCCTCTTTCTATTTATACCGCATTCATAATATAAAAAGCTAAACATGACCAAGGTGATTTTGAATCTCTTATTAATCCTTTATCTTTTAAATCTTGTATTTCTTTTCTACAAAATTTTTCTAAATCTGGAGTCTTTTTAATAGCTTGTGATTTTTTTGGAATTTTTTTTTCATCAAAGTCTTTTATGTAAGGTAATTTTACCACATGTTGTTTCCTATTCCAAAAAGCATTAGGGACTGGTGCACAAATTTCTTTTGAAAATGTGTTTTCAAATTCTTTGATCCTTTCCTTTATTTTTGGGGTTTCTAATTGTTCTTTTATTTGGTCTCCTTCTATTTCTTTGATAAGAAATTTAATCTATTTTTGTTTATTTTTTAACAAATTGATTTCTTGAATATTTTTTCTTACATGACTTATTTCCCTAGATATTATTTGAAATGCAAATTTAAAAAGAATTTCTTTGTCTAATATTGTTGTTTTAATTCCATTATCACATACTTGAAAAAGGATATAACATACTAATATAACTCCAGAATTTAGATTTTTGACTAAAACTAATTGAGTTTTAAAGCAATATCCCTTATTACAAATTTTTACTCTTGATAATTTATAATTAATTATTAACTTAGATCCACTAGTAGTACCTAATCTTTCAAAATTTTTTTCATAGTATTTAGTTGGAATTAAACCTTCCTGAATACAATTTTGATCTGCTTCACTATCTATCAAAGCTAAAGTTGTTAAATGAAAATCATCATTAATAACTATGTCTAATTTTACATATCACTTTTTATAATTTATTTGAGATATGCTATTAATATATTCGTCTTGGGTTTCCTTAATAATTATACCTTTTAAATTTTTATCTTCTTGTACTAAATTACTAAGGTTAACTTTCAAATTTTCTTCTTCTAAATTTTGAACTTTTCCTTTTAAAATATTTACCTCTTGTTTCAATATCTTAATTTCCTCTTAAAGGTCTTGTAT
The DNA here is from genome assembly GCA_037975025.1 of Excoecaria agallocha. Taxonomy (NCBI): domain Eukaryota; kingdom Viridiplantae; phylum Streptophyta; class Magnoliopsida; order Malpighiales; family Euphorbiaceae; genus Excoecaria; species Excoecaria agallocha. Next base: position 28,682,827 of record CM075816.1, read on the forward strand.
AGTTGATTCTTTCTTGGTTTCAAATTTTTTATATACTTTTGCTAGTATGGGTGTGCAGAACCGAACCGAAATCGAAAACCAAACCGAACCGAATTGAATTTGGTTCGATTATTTCATTTTCGGTTCTTTCGGTTCTGAACCAAAATTAAAAATCGATTTATTCGGTTCGGTTCTTGAAATTGAAAGACAGAAGGGACCGAACTGACCGAAGTTTTATACATATATATTTTTATAGTATTTATATTCCAAAGAATATAACTTGGACTGATGGTGATTGATGGCGTGGAACAAGGTAAACTCTCCAAGGTCCTAGGTTCGAAACCCACAAACAGCAGGGATGATCATGTAATATATATATATTTTTTTCTTTCTTTTCTTGATTTTTTTTTTAAAAATTGTTCGATAAATTCTAGAAATTTTTTTATTTTATGATTTTTTAGATGATGTATGTATATTCTATATTGAAACATTTGTACCATTAATAGCATTATTATATTTTTCATAAAACTGGCCCAAAAATTAATTCAATTCACAAATAGTATGAACATATCAAATTATACTTGTGATTGAAAAATCGAATTCAAATTAATATCTCTGCTTATTACAGTTTGTAAAATAGTATTATTCTTATAAAAAAGAAAATTAGTATTATTTACCTCACTTTGTCATATATATATGTGTGTGTGTGTGTATATATATATATATGAAACTCATTGCCAGGAGAGGTACTAGAAATTTATATTCGAGCACAAAAGATAACTATTAATACTTTTTTATATTTGAAACATCTAATTTGAAGTGTATAAAAATATTTTTTAGTCAAATATATAATGATTAAAATGAAATACTATATAATTTTGAGAACCAATACCATTTTTTTTCTTTTTTCTTTTAAATATAGAACTTAATGGAAAAGAATATAATTTAAGAAATGGGAGGGGTGGGCTAATTTTGACCAATCAAAATTGATTTAAGTCGAAATTTTGACCGTTAGATTACCAAATTTAACCTACGTTTCAAGCAGGATTGGAGGTTTTGAGAAAGCTTATATCCAACTTAAAAACCATGCAATATCTAACTTAGTTACTTAGAGCAGATATCAATTAAAAATGACGATCATCTCTCCCATATATTTTCTATTTCTTCTTCTATTTTTCTTAGCTGGAAATGCTGAGTCCGGCAGGATTGTCAATTCTCTTCCAGGCTTCCCTGGTGCTCTGCCGTATAGAGATTAATTAATAATGCACCCTATATTTCAAATTTTTATTTGAATGTTTAAAATTTGTATGTGATAAATGTTTAGGATATTTTGGAATTTATTATTGGGATATTTGTAATTTATATTTGATTTTGATGAATGATTTTTTTAATTGAATTTTTATATTTTTATATAGTGATATTTACAAAATTATATAAATAATATTATTTTTAAAAAAAATTAAAAAACTCGGTTCGGTTATTATAGACATAATATAATAAATTTATGTATATTATTTTAATTTTAGTTATTTTAAATGAATTTATTTTGTTGAATATAAATTAACTAAATTTATGGACCCATATAAGTTAAAAGCCCAATAAAAAATAAGCCTATATTGACCCAAAACCAATTGAATCGAACCAAACTGATCGAAATTATTTCGGTTTGTTCGATTTTCGATTCTATAAAATTCGGTTTTGGTTCGGTTTTTATATTTCATGAAGTTCGGTTTTTGGTTGAATCAGTTCGGTCCAAAATTGAACCGAACCGACCAAATGCTCAGCCCTATTTGCTAGATTATAAGATGTAAAATCTAATTTTTCATTTGAACTTACTATCTTTCTTAACCTAAGTAAATAATTCTTTTTTATTTCTAGATCATCTATTTTATCTAATAAAAATTCCTTTTCATTACTTAACATATTTACATTGTTACATTGACATGGTCCTATACAACTACAAGGTTCTATTTCAGAATTACTTTCACAAGTATTAGTCAAAGATTTTTCATCTATTGCATTTAAATCATTTTTTGAATAATCAGTAATTTCTTCATCACTACTAGAGATTTTATTGATTATAATTTTAGCTATTTCATTCTTTAACTCTTCTGAGATATATAAATTATTGATTCGTTTTCTTATTTTACAATCTCTTGAATAATGTCCTTATTTTGCATATTTATAACAAATTACTATGCATTTTCTATTTATCTTAGGTCTAAATTTTTTATATTTTGGTTTTCTCTTAATTGGTTTTTCTTAATAAATTTGTTTTAGTTTATATTTTCTTTTCTTATATATATATATATATATATATATATATCCTTTTAGGTTTTATTTTTCTTTTAGTAGCTGATGGAGCTCTAATCTGTTGATAACTATATTGTTCATAAAATGATCCTAATTCTTTTCTTCTTACAATACTCTCTCTTTTTAATTTCGCTTTTAGTTTTAAATCAGTACAAATTAATAATCCATCTATGTTAACAATATTTATTAATTGTCTATATGTTAAATCATTATAAGGTATAATACCATTATTTTCTAAAGGTGTTTCTAATTTAATGGGTGAGTTTTCTGCTATTGATTTTGATGTTTGACCTATTTCTATTTGTGACTTAGGCATTTGTACTATTTCTTTTACTCTATTCAATTGACTTGCTATAGTATCTAATATTTGATTTGAAAAATTATTTTGTAATATTACATGTTGTAAATCTTTTCCTACATCTTTATTTTTTGCTTTTATTTCTTTAAATGGTTAAGCAAAATAAGTTTTTTCTTTATTTTTTACTTGAATGCATTCTAATGGAGGATGTATTGATACTACTGATTTTCCTTCTAAAGTATTCCATTGTTTACCTATATTTGAAGATACATTTATTTCTTTGTAAAATGGATAATCTATATTATTATAATAACAATAATTTTCAAACCATAAAAACAAAGGAATATTTACTTGCTTGTATTCCATCTCTTTGTACCAAATACTTCTAAAATTACTTAATTCTATTTGAGAAAAATTATTAAAATACCACTATGTTTTTTGCTTATTATATTATGCTTTTAAATCATTTTTTAAAAATTCTTTGTTTATTTGAAAATTAGCCATCTTTCTTTTATCGATTAATTTGAGAAAAATCTTCCATTTGAGATCTAGTAAGACTAATTGAATATTTACTTTCTCTTTCTTTTGTATATAATGGTATTGGAATATTGGTATTAAAATTTACTCTTCTTAATTCTAAATTTTTGTAGATAATGATTTAGGTATTAAAGGTCCATTATTAAAATAAGTTGAAATACTATTCGATGGATTATTATCTGAAGAAAAATCTATTTGAACTGTTCCATCACTATGTTCTAATATTCTTGAAAATTGATTATTAATATTAATTGGTTTGGGTTCACATATTTCTTTTAACTCCTAATTTTATGATCTAGTAATTTCATCCCATTTAAGTCTTTTTGGTATTTGAATATTAGAATGTGCTTTATTGGCTTCAAATAATAAAGTTTGATTTCTTTTAAAAGGCTTTCTAGTTTTACGATTTATAGTCGTAGACATTACTTTATAATATACTCTATATATTACTGCTATTGCTCTAACATTTTCTTTAAAATTTAATTTTTTTGTCTTAATAGTTAAAGTTAAAGTATCTAATATATTTGAATCATATAAACTAATACCATATTCTAGGAAACAATTAAAATATACCGATCTGTTAGCTAAGTTAGTTTCTGCCATTGCTAATAAAAAAATTAGAGAAATTAGTATGTTTAGCATCTCTAAAACACATTAAAATTGAAGTATCTAATCCTAATCTAAATAAAGGCTTTATTGCTATCTGTACTGATCCTATATGTAAAAATCTATATTTTTTATTCTTATGTTCATATATTGCTTTTTCTGATAACAATTGAATAGTTTCATATTCTTGATTAATAGCTATTGTTTGCTCAGTTTGTTTTATAGAATAATTATGGAAAATTTCAAAAGTACCTATTGAATATATTGTTCGAATATCTTGTTTAGGTATAGTCCAATCAAATAAATCATTCTCTACTTTTCTATATTTACTTCTACAAAATTTATTTCATCTATTTCTTTAATATTATCTTCGCTAGATGAACCAAATCTAGAGTCTTTAATAAAAAATATTCTATTTAATTTATCCATCTAAGTATGTTTAATTAAACTAAATTTATAAAGAAGTCAAGAATGAAACATGTACGAATAACAGGACCACCCAGCCAAACGGGACCACCAACACACCATCTCGGCTACTAAAGGGCTGACCAACGCTAGGCCTTCAGGGCTAACCAATGTTTCATTGCTCCATGCACAATTTCAAATTCTTTCTAAATTTATCTTAACTAAATATACTCATATGGATATCTTAAACAAAATATTTATCTAATAAAGATCTAGTCTAATTCAAGTTCGCTAAGATAAAATTTTAATAAAGTATATATTTCAATTAATGCTATAATAGCTTCACTTAAAGTAAATTTCCAAAGAAACTTAGGTTCAAAATTTATCCAAGGCTGACTCATATATACCAACCCTACCAGGCTCTGATACCAAAAATGAGGATCACTATTGCGGGGTTTTCTGGAATTAATTTATGACAGAGTTATAAATTATGTTTAGTATTTATGATTTTAACATATGGGTATACAACTTTTATTATTTTCTAATTTTATAATTAAATATTCATTTCTATTAATCATATATCTAATATTAACTATTAATCTATAATCATCTAAAAAAAGAGGCAAATTTAAATTTTTTATTATTAAAATTTCTTTTTCCTAAATTAGCTAATCTTGGTCTAAGTATTTTTAACTCATTTTTAATTTATATATTAATCTATCTATATCTTTAATTTTTCTTTTAATATTTTTCTTAATTCTAACCGAAAGGTATCCTACTAAGTATTCTACCTAATCTTTCTATTAAATATCTATTACGCATTATTATATTATCATAACTTTTTATTAATTCATACCATCCCAGAACAAGGTATGGCATTAATTCTTCTATGACTATTATTTCATGTATTATACTTTCTTTTCTGGATTTCATTATTTTTGTTTCTAAATATAAGTTATATTTTCGATGATTAATTCGTTTATAAATTCTTTCAATGTTCTCCATTTTTAAAGTTCTATTATTACTTTAAAGAAATATAACATTATATTTACTAATTTTATGTTAATTTCAAAATCTCTATAATCACATATATTATTTTCATGTAAAATATGATGATAAACTATAAGATAAACTTTTAATCTAGATATTTGATTATTAAATTCACAAATATACACACACACACACACACACACACACACACACACATACATATATATGTGTGTATGCGCGCACACACACACACATATATATATACACATACATGTATATGTATTTATTTATACATATATATATACACACACACACACACACACATATAAATGTACACATATGCATACATATATATGTATGTATGTATGTATACATACATGCATGCATGCATACATACATACATACATACATACATACATATGTATGTATGTATGTATGTATGTATGTATGTATACACACACACACACACATATATGTGTGTGTGTGTGTGCGTGCGATGAGTAAGTCTATACAACTTAAAGCAAATTAAATTAGGCTAGAAACATATAATATTACTTTTTGAGATTTTAGATTTTATATGTGTGTATTCTGGAGGAATAACATTTGAATTGTGTTGTGATAATTGTTGTGTATGGATGATGGTTAATGATATTGAGGTGGATGATAAGGAAATTATTTGATAGTATAGTTAAGCAAGCTGATACTTGTGACATTTTGATACTTGATCTAATATTCGGATATATGGTATTAAATTAATTATAAGCTAATTTAGTACTTGCTTTTTCTATTTGAATTGCTAATTATTTTTTCATTTCTTAAATACATATCATTTGCTTGTTATACAGAGATGAAGATCAGATCTGGAAATCACAATGAAAAATCTTATTACTTTTAACAAAGGATATCAAGGAAATATATAGACAACAGAGCCTAAATACTAACCATGAAAAATGACATATTTTGAAATTCAAAAAATAATAATGCTGCTTTCTTTAAGATCCATAATCTGATTTCTTAATGATTTGGACCAGACCACTTAACTGGTGGGCTTGGTTCACTGCCTTCAGATCATGTAGGTCTCGTGCCTTAGGTTTTAAATTGCACAACAATAGTTAGTCCCAATCTTGGGAAACCTACTAGGCATTTTCACAAACAATTTATGATGATGATATTTTTCATGAGATTTAAACTTTGCTAGTGCTACGGTAGTAGAGAGAAATTTCTTTTACATAGAATTGAACAAAGAAGAAGAAGAAGAAGAAGAAGAGTACAGTGCAGAAATTAAGGTTTTAAAAAGTTAAACAACTTTTTAAAGAATAAGAAGAAGGGTGATATGGCATTCTAATTGGTAGGGTAGGGCCCATATTTTATTTGAATCAACAAGATTCATTAGCTTTTAATGGATTATTGGATGGAGTCTCTTAATTAAAAGGGAACTCGTAGTTAGGGACTAACATTGTAAAGTTCCAAATGTTGCACATATATAATCATATAAGAAAATACAAAATCTCTAATGTATATACATATTTACTCAACCTCATATAATAATACGAATAGCTGTAAATAAACATATATCATTGTAATCATGTACTTTAACATGATATCATATAAGCATAAAACATATGGGCATTAAACTACATTCTTATACATTTCAATTATCATGAGTATATCTTTGTGATATGGTCTTACATGTACAAATATATATATATATATATATATATATATATATATATATATATATATATCTACAATCACGTATAGTAGTACAATTAACTATAAATATACAATACTATAACCAAATACAATCATGTAATAGCCATAAATTATAAACATACATCTGTGTGTATGTGTATACATACACTGTTTCTATAAACAATCAAAGCTATGTCTTTTCATGTACCTATCAATAGACATGATATGTGAGTTCATTGAAGGTTCTACTATATGATAACAATATGTCTTCTTATACTAACATAAGAGCTTAAGTGCACATTACTGAATTAGATTATTTTAAATCACACGTATTTTTGTGCCTTCTAAAATCAATGTTCCTTTATACAACTTTATTTCCATATGTCATTAAATTCCTCACATGTTTGATGTTGCAGAATACCTTCATTTTTTTTATGTTTAGAATGCACTAAAAGTATTTAGGAAGGTTTAGACAAGCTTTGGTGAATACTTATTTATGCTGACTGTGAGATAGGTGCACATTTAGTTTTGCAAGGGCTCACGGTGGTTACCAATTTGGTGATGACAGTGAGGTCTATTATGCCTTAAAAATTCAAAAAGGCAGATTTCCAAGTTCATCTTGTATGTTATTTTAGACCTGTTAAATGACATTTTTAATTAAAAAGGTCTTTTACAAAGTTGTTCCACTGCATTTCTAGTTTTAGGATCATTAAAAATCACCCCCTTTTAATTTCTAAATTTCAAGATATTTACAAAACACTAAGGACTATTCCTAGTGATAGGGTAGCAAGTTGTTTTGGTTTTCAAGCAAAGTTTTGACAGGTTCGGAGGCAGATTTAGACTTTATCTTCTCATAAAAGGTATGGAAGTCTAGTTTTTAACCCAATTAGAATTAATCTATTTGCAGTTCTACAACTCTAGATATAAACAATACAATCCCCATAGGTCAAATGAACCCAAAAATAGAATTTTGTCAACAAAGAGATTTTTTTAGTTTTTTGGTACACTTAAGTTAAACTGAAGTTTATCTAATTAGAAATTTAACTTTTAGCTCATTTCCCTAGGAAATATATTTGTAGGGTAAATGTATCTAGCTTGAACTTAGCAAGTATACTAAATCGGCAAGTAATATAATGGAGTATTTTTAAGACTCTAAAAATTATCGAACCTTAGAGATTGTATTGTATGATTAACTTTGATTGATTACAAGCATGTGTAAAGAATTTTCCCAATTTTTGTTATTGATTAGGACTATAGCTATTAAACTTAAGTGAACAAAATTAAAGTAAGACAAACTAAAATTGTAGATTAAATAATGGCAGTACAAACAAAGTGTAAAGACTTAAAGAAAGCAATCACTAAAAATATTGTTTAAGGATCAAATCCTCCCCATACCCAATGCAAGACATATTTTTAACTTAAAATTTATATGATTTAGATGTGGATGACCCAACTAAACCCAAGTTTTTCATTCTAGAGCTAACTATTCTTCCGATTTTCCATTCTGGAGCCAATCCAATAGCTAGCTTAAACATAAGTCTAATAAATCCTAGATATAGACTGATTTCCCATTTTAGAGCCAACCAATCCAATATCCATTCATTTTCCTACCTATTTTTGGATCAACTCTTGATCTAACAACCCCTATTCCGAAATCTCCATCAAATATACAGTTAAAGCATGCGAAAATAGAGCATACATGATATTTTAACTAAACAAGCATAAACCTATTAAACTTGAATAAGATAGTAGATAAATGCTTTAATAAAAACAATATCAAGATCATCACAAGGGAAAAGAAACATCTATTTATATATTTGATCCAATTAGCTTCATAGTCGTATATGGTTATAGGGATTCGAAGATCCCCAAACAACTAAAAACTACTCACTACACATTGAAATAAAAGCAAACATAAGCGAAAAGGAGACTCTTAAACCCATTTGTTGATGATGAATCTAAAGTTTAGAATAGTTTATTCTCTCTAATCCAAGCAAGCTTTGATTGAAACTAAAGTTGTATCTACTGTAAACTAAGCTAAAATGGTGTTTTTAATCTTTAAAACTATGAAATCCTAATAAAAATAAAGTTTTTACAATGAGAACAATGCTTAAAACCCTAAAAATTTGAAGAGAAAATGAAAAAAATTTAAAAACTACGTTCTAAAACTTAAAAACACCTCATTTGAGCCAAACAAAAATTATGTTTATATACTTGCTAAAGTGGCACATGACAGTGGCTGTTTAGTCTCTACTGTGTGTATTCGGTTAAAAGAGTATTATAGCCTGACACACGATAGAGACTGTTTAGTCTCAGTCGTGAGTACCGTTCTTGACTGAACCTTTTTGAAAACTGCTTGGCATACGGGGGAGATTGTCTAGTCTCTGCCATGTGCTTTAATTAAATGGTGCGCTTTGACAAATCTACATGGCATATGGTGGAGACTATTTAATCTTTATTGTGTGCAAGGTTAAAATTCTGTAAAAAGTTAAAATTTCACCATTTAGCACACCAAAACTTAACAAATCTTTAAATAATCGAATTTTGCACAAAAAGAGGAATTTAATACGCAAAATAAGACACAAACATAGAAAAAAATACACAGAAAATAAACACTAAAATGTAGTTATCAGTATCTTAAAAACATATGTCTCAGGTTATATATATTAAAGTTCAATGAGAAAATTCATTTTATTTTAATGGTGGGCAACACAACTTTACATATTAGTTTTGAAATTGGTTATTTTATTATTCTTTCTCCACTAATATTTAGGCGCTTACCACATTTAAGTATAAAATTAAGTTAGGGATACATAGTAAAATGTTGAAGTGGGGAGACAATAATAAATCTTCAAATAATAACTTAATTTTGTCACACTAGATTAAATAGAAACAATTGTTTGGCGAATTAAAACCACTAATCTTAACTAAGTTACCCTTTTGTTTAATAATATAAATCTTTCTAAAAATTATTGCATGCCAATATTTCATCTATAATAATCCATTATCATCCCTCTTATAAGAAATTTTTCTTAGTTTCGGGTGAAATAACACAATGTCAATCAACAATAAACTCAATTTTAGAAAAAAAAACTATCAAATGGCTAGGACATCTAATGCATACTATATAAGCAAATACATCTACAATGGATTGAAAATGTTATGGAAACATTGATAGGCTTATACTTAATAAGAATATAAATTCTTTGCCCCTTAAAGCAAGCAAACATCTAATTCCTTCAATATATTTTCGTTTTTTTGGACTAATATTAATATACACATTTTTAAATCTTAAATTCTATCATCTTTTGCTTGCATATTTTATGCTTTAGCTATTTGAATGTATATTCCCAACAAATTAGTTGTATACAACACAAAAGGGAATCCTAATAGAAGAATCTGCACCAAAATTCAATAAATTTTACAAGTGGTAAACTCGATTATTTTGGTTCTTAAAAATGGATAAAAGTTAAAATTATGTTTTTCAAAAATAAATAAAGAAATTCAACAATATTCAATACTTTATTTTTAAAACTTTAACTTTCATACGCAAACATTGGCTTCGACATGAGAATTAATGGCCTCCTTTTGAAAACACCTTTTACCTAAGAATTGATCATAAAAAGTCAAGATATCAAGTCATTATGCAAAAGCTCAAAGGCCAGTGAGATTTGTAACAGTCTTCCTGCCCCATCAAATACAATATCTTTTTTTTTATCTCATAAAAATTTGGGCAACATATAATTTTTCACTCACTCACATTTCAAGAATATTAGTTGCTTGTAAAAGTTACAAAAAAAAGCACAAAACCATTTTTTAAATGTGTATGGGGCTCATTATATATTTTACATGTCATCAAATGATTGTAAAATTTAATCTTCAAAATTTTCCAAATATAGTTTAAAATGATAGATTGAAAATATTTTTTTCAAAAAAAATCATAAAAATTGTTCAAACGTGCTATATTGAAAAGAGAGCATTTAGATTTCTTTTAATGATAAGCATTAGCTTATAACACAGCTAAATATAAAGAATATGAGAATGATAGTATAACAACGAGATTTAAAAGATAAAAACTAATGAATGCAAAGAAATTGAGATGCCTATTCTTCTTTGTTTCATAAATTCTATGTACACCATTTTAATGATTTTAATATAGTAACCACTGTATGATTTATGTTTGAGGCATTTGTTAGTTTATTGCACTTGTGCTACGAAAGATAAAATATAAAATAAAATATTTGTACTATATGCTTGAGCAACGATTTGGAAATGTAATGTTTGATCTCACATGTTCTAAGAATGTAAATAATATCATTATGTTTAGGCATAATGTGATAAATAAAAATTTCTACAATTGCTCTTTTTAATGATGGAGGGATGGGTTAAAATTCAATTAGACATTGATTTGATCTCAATGAGTGCTTATTTTCCCCTTCAACAAGTTTGAGTGAATATTATTTTGTGAACAAAAAAATTGATTTATATACATGGCCAATTTCAACAGCTCGTGATTTCAATAATGTCATGCAATAAAAGGTACCAATAGCTTCAACAATGATACAAAGCATATCTCTCTAAAATCTTATAAGTAAAATTTTCAAAGTAATTAAGCATTTCACTCTTAACAAGTCCAAGAAAAATAAGGGCTATATACAAGATTACGAAAATGAAATGATCAGTATGAAAGTATAAAATGATCGTTGAAGAATGTCAATTAAAATAATTCATTCTTATTAAATTGCAAATTAGATTTTGCAGAGTCAATGTCATTCGTGGTATTAGTTATAACATATAAAACATGAACAATATGCTATTATAAATTATTTTCATCATCTCATGTGGGAGGGGTAATATTAGGTAAAAAGTAAACTACTCATGTTGAGGCAGCAAAAGGTTGATGAAACTATAACCTTTAATCCTTTTGGATTCATAATTTAGGTTGTCAACATTAAGGTGGATTGATAACACATTTCTTACCTATTGAAACGGCATATGCACAATCGGTTCCAAGAAGTGAAAGCATATATTTGAATCTACACAAGCAAAGCAAGTCAGCATGATGGATAATGCTGCAACATTGCTTGGTAGGAAGGGGAGGTGAGCTTCCTTTTTTTGTTGGATGACATAAAAAGATATGTTGACTATTGTCTACATTGTAAATGGTGATTTCCTTAATACTAACCAACATTGTGATGATCGATATTGCAATTAAGAAAATTATAACACTATTTTTTCAAGTATAATCCATTAAGAAAATATATTTATTGGGTTAATGTATTTTAAAAGCATATGTCTCGAGTTATATATATTAAAGTTCAATAAGGAATTTTGTTTTATTTTAATGGTGGGCAATGCAAATTTATGTATTAGTTTTGAAATTGGTTATTTTATTATTCTTTCTCCACTAATATTTAGGTGCTCACCACATTTAATAATAAAATTAAGTTAGGGATACATAGTAAAATGTTGAAGTGGAGAGACAACAATAAATCTTCAAACAATAACTTATTTTTGTCACACTAGAATGAATGGAGAAGATCGCTTGGCAAATTAAAACCACTAATCATAACTGAGTTACCCTCCCATTTAATATTATAAATCTTTCTAAAAATTGATTCATGCCCAATATTTCATCTATAACAATCTATTATCATCCCTCTAATAGTAAATTTTTATAAGTTTCAAGTGAAATCGCACAATGTGAATCACACAAAAAATAAAAGAAACTCAAAGGCACTCAAAAATAAACTCAATTTTAGAAAAGAAAATCTATCAAATGGCTAGGTCATTTAATGCATACTATCAAAGAAAATAGATCTAAATTGGATTGAAAATCATATAAAAATAGTGATAGGCTTATTTCTAAGAATTGTTGCATGTCTAATATTTCTTCTGTAATAATCCATTGTCATCCCTCTTATAGGAAATTTTTATTAGTTTCGGGAGAAATCACACAATGCGAATCATACAGAAAAAAAAAGAAACTCAAAGGCATTTTTATTTAAATTGTTCGCCCCTTAAAGCAAGCAAACATCTAATTCCTTAAATATATTTTTGTTCTTCGAACTTGTATTAATAAACATGTTTTTAGATCTTAAATTCTGTCATCTTTTGCTTGCATATTCTATTCTTTTGCTATTTGAATGTATATTCCCAACAAATTAGTTGTGTACAGCACAAAAAGGAATCTTAGTAGAAGAATCTTCACCAAAATTCAATAAATTTTACTAGTGTTAAACTTGATTGCTTTATTTCTTAAGAATGGATAAAAGTTAAAATTATGTTTTTCAAAAATAAATAAAGTAAACAATATTCAACACTTTATTTCAAAAAATTTAACTGTCATACTTAAACATTGGCTTCGACAAGAGAATCAATGGCATCCTTCCGAAAGCACTCTCTGCCTGAGAATCGACCATAAAAAGTCAAGACATCAAGTCGTTGCACAAAAGCTCAAAGGCTTGTGAGATCTCAAAAAATCTCCCTGCACCATCAAATACAATTTCTTTCTTTTTTTATCTTATTAAAATTTGGGCTAAATATAATTTTTCACTTACTCGCATTTCAAGAATATTGGGACATTGTAAAAGTTAAAGAAAGCACCAAACCATTTTTTAAATGTGTATAGGGAAAATTGTATATTTTACACGTAATCAAATGATCATAATATTCTATCTACAAATTTTGCCAAATATAGTTGAAAAAATGATAGATTGACAATATTTTTTAAAAAAAAAAAATAATAAAACATGAATTGTTCATGCCTGTTATAGCTAAAGGAGAGCATTTAGATTTCTCTTATAGGGAAGCATTAGCTGATAGCACAACAAAATATAAAGAATATGAGAACGACAGTGTAACAATGAGATTTAAAATAATTAAAAACTAAGGAAAGAAATCGAGATGCCTATTCTTCTTTGTTTCTCTTTTAATCATAAAAAAACAACATTCTAGTGTTTCATAAATTATATGTCCACCATTTTCATGATTCTAATATAGTAACCACTGTATGGTCTATGTTTGAGTCATTTGTTAGTATATTGCACTTGTGCAACGAAATTTAAAATATAATATAAAATATATGTACTGTATGTTCGAGCAATGATTTGGACAAGTAATGTTTTATCTCACATGCTATTAGAACGTAAATAATATCATTATGTTTTGGCACAATGTCATAAATAAAAATTTCTACAACTACTCTTTTTAAGGATGGACTTATAGGGTATAATTGAATTGCACATTGATTTGATCCGAATGAGTGCCTGTTTCCCTCTTTGACAATTTCGCGTGAATATTACTTTGTGAACAATAAAATTATTTTATCGACATGGCCATTTTCAATAACAACTCCTAATTTCAATAATGTCACGTAAGAAAAGATACTAGTATCTTCAACATCGACATAAAGCTTATCTCTCTAAATTCTTATATGTAAAATTTTAAAAGTAATTAAGCATTTCGCTCTCAAAAAGTCTAACAAAATAAAGCCTACATACAAGATTACAATAAATGAAATGATCAACATGAAAGCATAAAATGGTCATAGAAGAATGTCATTGAAAATAATTCCTTTTTATTAAATTGCAAATTACATTTTGCAAAGTCAATGTCATCTGTGGTACTAGTTAATACATATAAAACATTAACAATAAGTTATTATAGATTATTTTCATTGTCTCACGTGAGAGGGGTAGTATTAGGTGAAAAGTATAATACTCGTGTTGAGGTGGCAAAAGGTTGATGAAACTACAACCTTTAAACCTTTTGGATTTATAATTTAGGTTGTCAACATTGTGGCGGATTGACACCACATTTCCTACCTATCGAAACGGCGTGTGCATAGTTAGTTCCAAGAAGTGGAAGCATATATTTGAATCTGCACAAACAAAGCAAGTCAGCATGACGGACAATGTTGCAACATTACTTGGTAGGAGCGGGAGGTCAGCTTCCTTTTGTTGCTGGACGACATAGATCGATAAGTTGATTATTGTCTATGTTACAAACGGTGATTGCCTTAACTCTAACCATCATTCTAATGATCGATGTTGAAATTAAGAAAATTATAACACTATTTTTTCTAGCATAATCCATTTTTCTCTTGGCAATATGAAATATATTTGTTGGGTAAATGTATCTTAAAAACATGTCTCGGGTAATATATATTAAAGCTTAGTGAGAAATTTTGTTTTATTTTAATGGTGGGCAACACAACTTTATGTATTAGTTTTGAAATTGGTGATTTAATTATTCTTTTTCCACCAATATTTAGGCGCATTCCATATTTAAGTATAAAATTAAGTTAGGGATACATAGTAGAATGTTGAAGTGGCGAGACAACAATAAATCTTCAAACAATAACTTAATTTTGTTACACTAGAATCAATGAAGAAGGTTGCTTGGCAAATTAAAGCCACTAATCATGAGTAAGTTACCCTCCCATTTAGTATTATAAATCTTTCTAAAAATTATTGCATGTGCAATATTTCTTCTGTAATAATCCATTTTCATCCCTCTTATAGGATATTTTTATTAGTTTTGGGTGAAATCATGCAATGTGAATCATACAAAAAATAAAAGAAACTCGAAGGCATTTGAAAATAATTTCAATTTTAGAAAAATATATATATATATATCAAATGGCTAGGTCTTCTAATGCATATTATCTAAACAAATATGTCTACAATAGATTGAAAATGATATAGAAATACAGATAGGTTTATACTCAATAAGGATACAAATTCTTCGACCCTTAAAGAAAGCAAACATCTAATTCCTTGGATATATTTTTGTTTTCTGAACTTGTATGAATAAGCATATTTTTATATCTTAAAATTTATCATCTTTTGCTTGCATATCCTATTTTTTAGCTATTTGAATGTATATTCCAAACAAATTAGTTGTATGCAAAATAAAAGAGAATCCCAGTAAAAGAATATTTGCCAAAATTCATTAAATTTTACTAGTTCTAAACTCGATTGTTTTGTTTCTCAAAAATAGATAAAAGTTAAATTTATGTTTTTGAAAAATAAATAAAGTTATTGAACAATATTCAATACTTTATTTCAAAAAATTTAACTTTCATACGCAAACATTGGCTTCAATAAATAAATTAATGGTCTCCTTTCGAAAGCACTTTTTGCCTAAGAATCGATCATAAAAATTCAAGATATCAAGTCATTGCGCAAAATCTCAAAGGCTAGTGAGATTTGTAAGAATCTCCCTACACCATTAAATACAATATCTTTCTTTTATTCTCACCAAAATTTAGGCAAAATATAATTTTTCACTCACTCACATTTCAAGAATATTGGGAGCTTGTGGAAGTTAAAAAAAGCACCAAACCATTTTTTAAATGTGTATAGGGCTAATTATATGTTTTACATTTCATTTATTGATCATAAAATGCTGTCTTCAAATTTTGCCAGATATAGTTGAAAAAATGATAGAATGAAAATATTTTTTTCAAAAAAAACAATAAAACATGAATTGTCCATACATGTTATATCTAAATAGGAGCATTTAGATTTCTCTTATCAGGAAGCATTAACTTATAGCAAAGCTAAATATGAAGAATATGAGAATGACAGTGTAACAATGAGATTTAAAAGAATTAAAAAATAAGGAAAGAAATTAAGATGCCTATTCTTCTTTGTTTCTCTTTTAATCATAAAAAACAACATTCTAGTGTTTCATAAATTATGTGTACACCATTTTCATAATTCTAATATAGTAACCATTGTACGGTTGATGTTTGAGGCATTTGTTAGTATATTGTACTTATGCTACGAAAGTTCAAATATAAAATAAAATATTTGTACTATATATTTGAGCAATGATTTAGATGTGTAATGTTTTATCTTACATGTTGTTAGAACGTAAATAATATCATTATGTCTAGGCACAATGTAATAAATAAAAATTTCTTCAACTACTCTTTTTAACAATGGATGTATGGGGTACAATTCAATTACACATTGATTTGATCTCAATGAGTGCCTATTTCCCCCTTTGACAAGTTCGAGTGTATATTACTTTGTGAACAACAAAATTATTTTATCGACATGGCCATTTTCAATAACAATGCATGATTTCAATAGTGTCTTGTAACAAAACGTACTATTATCTTCAACATCAATGTGAAGCCTATCTCTCTAAAATTTTATATGTAAAATTTTCAAAGTAATTATGTAAGGACCCAAAGTAGGCCCTATTAGAATTCAAAGGTATTAGCTTAATTTTAATATCTAATTAAGCTTAAGTAGATGAATTATTATAAGTTAAAACCTAGTGCATTAATGGTCTTATGTAAAAATAGGGTAAAAGAGTCATTTGACATTATGGTATATAAGTGGGCAATTAAGAAAAAATGGTAGTTAAGCGGTCAATTGTGGTATTTTTATGTTTTAGTGGGCCAATTTTAATAAAAGAAAAGATATTTGGGGTATAATTAAGAGGAAGGATAACTTTGGAATTAAAACTTAAAGAAGGAAATGAGATGGGGCAGATTTTAAAATAAAGGAATTAGGAGGTAGTTAAGTAAAACTTTCCTTCTTTACACAAATTTCTAGATCATGCATAAAGGAGAGAGAAAAGTGGGTTGTAGCTTTAAATAGAGATGAGGTCGGCATCACTAAGGAGAAAACATATAATCTTTCTTTTCCTTTCCTTCTTTAAAGGTTAACATCTTTTCTCTTTCTTCAAAAATTTGTAACCTGCCATGACCTATGCAAGGTTTAGCACAGTAGGGTAGAAGACCTCAAGCTTCTAAGTGTATATATGATTTTCAAAGCCAGTGGGATATATATAGAGAGTTCCAAATTAAGCTTGTTTTAATTATGGGTGTACAAATCATTTATTGCAAACTGCCAAAAAGCACAAAAAAGAAGGACAACATTAATGAGTGAAAAGAAGCTTAAGGTTCCAATGAAGTAAGATGTCACTAAACAAGCTTTTGGTATTTATTTTCTCCTCTTCTGATTATTATTTATATGTATTGATGGATTCTAATAATCGAAATGCTTATATGTATTTTTAAAATATTAGAAAAATGGAAGTTATGAAAGTAACCCAAATGTATTATAGTATAGTAGTAGGATCTTAAGTTCAGATTGAACAATAAATGATATGAAATATGAATATGATTAGTGTTTGGATTATAGTACAAGTGTGTTAATAGAGTATATAGAGATTATTTTTAATAATATATATGAGAAAGAGTTTATGTATAGTGGATAAGATTCTCCTTAGGTGAAGTTGTGAGGAGAAATTGAAGTTAATTACGATGCTTCATACACCTGTTAGTGATTCCTTAATAAGTGTGGGCAATTGATTAAACATTTCATCGTTGGGATGGGGAAAAACATGTGCATTACATAAAAGTATGCATCTGCATTTTATTGTATACATGAAAGCATAATTCACTCATAGCATAGCATTATATTACATGTACAAGCCCCAACTGAAAAAGGTAACTAATAGAACATATGTTGAGCATAATAATGATATAACAATATCATAAGGTTGCTCTTATTTAGAGATAAAGTAAAACAAGAAGTGAATCAAGTTAAAGAGAATAAGAGAAGATGGTAGGGTGGTATGGGATTAAAGACGATGGTGATAGACACAGAGGTACACTACAAAAAACAGCCAATTAGCGACGGAAAATTCCGTCGCTAATTACCTGTTTTCCGTCGCTAATATAAATTAGCGACGCCACGACGAACAGTCGCTAAAAGGCCAGTCGCTAATATATTAGCGACGGAATTCAAATTCAGTCGCTAATTTAGCGACGAAAAATTTCGTCGCTAAATGTTTTTTCCGTCGCTAATTTATATTCCTAATTAGTCGCCGAATTATAATAATAATATTTAGCGACTATATTTTCCGTCGCTAATTATTTTTATAATTATGGCATAATTATAATAATTTACTGTAAAATTTAGCGACGAATATTTCGTCGTTGCTGTCGCGAATCCGTCGCTAAATATTTCATAATTTAATTTTTTCCTTTTATCGTTTTTTTAAATTTGCATCCTGTACACAATATAAATAATAATCTTATATTATAAAATTCATATATAATAGATACAAATGAAAATAATAATATTTTCATATATACATAATTTATAATGAATTCATTACAAATATAGTCAACAAAAAAAACAATATATAAAACAAATTGCAGTTAAATCAAGACATCTATTTTTTTTAACTAGTTTCTAACAAAAAAGGGAGCATGATAGCATCCCTGCAACAGCAAGGACTGCTTTAATTGCAATCTCAGCCAAGCTGCACTTGTATCGATTCACACTACAAAGCAAAGAATAAAAAATCAACACAATACACAAATTGAAAAATATACGGCAGCCAAACCATTTTTGAAAGTCAGCATATTTCCTCAAATATGTAAAAGTATACATGCTCTTGGGACATCTGGCTTCCCATATAGTAACCTAATGGTGACATAAAAGAGATGACTGAACATTTGCCACACAAATACCTTTTTTTCTAGTTCTATATGTTATTCCCAAAATATATTAAAACTCAATGTCTTATGCAATGCCTTGATAATCATTCCATGCAAAAGCACCCATAACATGACACCAGGATTTCATGACAAAAACAAGTGATAATTTTTCTTCAAATTACGACCTAAAAATAAAATCAATTCTGAGTAGTAATAGAATCAACACTCCATTTAGTAATGACCAGTTTCCATTTAGTAAAACTCATCTATGCCAAGAAGAAGACTACAATAGAATCAACACCCTTATAAGTTTCCATTTAATTGAGATTTGAAGTGGTAAAATTCATAAACTATGATAAAGGCCTTAAAAAAATAATTAACTCATAAGAAATCTTAATTGCAGAAAATGTCTTGATATTTTGTGTTACAAAGGCCAAATAAGAAAGGCTTACTCTGGATCCAATGCATAATTACATTGCACAGCATAATTTTCAGAAGAAGCAACATCAACATAAGCTGGACTTTTTTGTCTGCCATTTTCCTGCAGCATTATATTTGTTCAATACAAAAATATCTTAGTGAGCTGTATAAGACCAAGACCACAAAATAGAATTCAAATCTCCAATGAAAATAATGGAAAAAATAAGTTCAGTCACTAAATAGTTATTAAATAAAGGAAAATCCACAACTAAGCTGGTCAGAAATGAAGAGAAAATAGGAATTTGCTTGGCGGCCGTGAACAGTAACTCGTATGGCAGCAGGTAGCTTGAAAGAAACAGAGAAGGGAGAAATGTCCAGCAAAGATAATGGTAACTAAGAGGATGAAGTTGGGCACATAGACAAATATTATTATGAAACATGTCCAAAACAGGTACTGATGGTCTGTACTTAGCAATCAACCTAACAAATATTATTAACCAAATGCTAATATGCTCAACCTATGTAAAATGTAAACATCTATACTATGAAATCAATTCATTAGAGGCTGAGAAAAATCTGAACATGCAAACAAAAGACAAATTAAAACATCTAAAAAGAGGCAAATTAAAAAAGAAGCAAATTACAGATAGGTAATCACCTCATGCAATGCATAGTTATTTAGGAATTAGTGATCAATATTAGTGTTGTGCAAAAATAATTAATCTGGAACGCTCCATATTAATTTGCTAACGAGTCAACTTTCAGCATGCACTATGGAATAGCACAGAAGTTGCACCCGAATGCTATTGATAATCTAAACTAACAAACTCAGCAGGTTGTCCTTAATTCTGACCTAATTCTGAATGAAGGGCAATTCAAAGTCTGCCAATATAATCTCACAACATGTTTTCTTAGCTTTCCTCCCTAAAGAGGACGTTTCAACATACTTAAACTGGTCCGCATGTGTAACAGCATATTTAATTCATGCATGTGTTCAAGCTCCTCATCAGTCACCGAACATCGCATGAAATGAGAATATGAGTTTGGCCAGGAATGAGTTAAGTAAACTTACTGGCTGAAGGGTGTGAGATGTGAGAATCTGAACTTGGCCGTTCTTATCAAGCAATGGTTTCCCTGACTTGTCCCTCTTCACCATGTCTTCAGCATTGCCATGATCTGCAGTGACAATATATATCTATATATATATGCATACACACCCCATTAGTTAAGAATTTAAGCAAAAATGGTAAATAATAGCTGTTTAAAATAATTCCCAAATACAAAATAGAAAAAAAAAACTTCTTACTTTGATATCCAAAACTATATCTTTGTTTAAGAAATTAATGTTCATTATGGAAGCAAATTTTAATTAAATCTTCTCCATTAATTCATAAGGTAAGTTCTCTTAACCCCCTATTTGTGAGATCTAGTGGAAGATTTAAGGATTATGATAGAAATTAAATCTAGGGATTTAATTTGAATTTAGGGGATTTACTTTGCTGCATGGATTTTGATAGGATATTCATAAAGGTTTTATCATCTTCATTTCAGGTAAAGTCTCTACTCCTACAATTATCAGTTTAGCAATAATTCACAGTAAGTAATTCTGTTTTGCTCCTTAATGTAGAAGGCATACTAACATTATGACATGTAAAAACTTCAAGAAAAAGAGGAACTTACATCCTCCACTACAACATCAAAATGGCCAAATCCAGCTTCGATATTATACTTGTCAATTCCATAATCTATTTATATTATATAATTAAAACCAGAAAGAGAATATGAAAAGGCCAAAAATTACATGTTAAATAGCCACATAAACCTAGGAATGTATAAACTAAAACAAAGCAAACCATATATATAAGTGAATGATTAAAGGAAAACAACTCACTGTAAGTAAGTTTAGATTAACAGTGAAGTTAGATTCTTCAAGTCCATAGCTAAGAAAAGCATTGATATATATCTCTCTTCTAGTATGTCATGTTTCCTTAACAGCTTCATTCCCAAACATTCGGTGTAAAATCTGCACATTAACCATGTCACTTTAGAAATGACATTTCTTTTATCTATGCCACTAAGATGTGGGCTGTCACCTATGAAAAAGGCCATTGTTGCTCACCTTGATGCTCTTAGCTATTCGCTTGAGATGCAGTTCCAATTTTAATCCTTCATAAGTCTGGTTTAATTATATCAAAAAGAAACTATAGACATATCTATAATTACAAGCATTTCAAACAAATCAAAAAACATTACAGTGATTGCCATAAAATACACATTTATTTTATCAATTATAAGGAAATAAAAAGATGAGAAAATAGTTGAGACTTAGACCATTTTATTAACGTGTAGATCATCGGTAGGAAGATATATGCTTAGATCATCCAAGCTATCGCATCATGGATTCTCAATCCATGCTCATTAGCCAAATGCAATAGGCATATGAAACACAAGTGTGGAGAAATGTCCTTTACATTTGATGCAACATTACACTCAATAGGAATCCTAGCCAAGAGATTCTTGAAAGATACTGTATCTTCTTGTTCCTTCTCATCAACATAAATTGTCTAAAATTAAAATTTTTCTATACAATAGCAAACATGAAAATTACCCATTACTGTTACCAACATGATAGTAATTCTCTTTTTATCTAAGGTTGATGCAATTAGTTTTGACTTTTCTCTTGGTATTAAGCATCATAATTATTTAGCTAAAACAGACCATTGTAATTACTAATTAGTATCTTGATAACAAAAATTCCTCAACAATTAATGAGTAATTCAACAAATTAAAACTATTTTAGGCAATTAATCAACTAGATATTCATCTAATTACCATAAATTAAACTTTCCCCAAATTAGTAAAAATCCCTAGATCTAAAATTATGCAAGCTTTCCTCCAATTATCACCATCATCCATTGATTAGAGGCAAGGAGAAGCTTACCCAACTCATGGAGAGGAAGCTTAGCACCAAGGAAGGCCGGAGGAGAGAGAACCGAGCTAAGGAGGAGGAGAGAAAAAGGGCTGCTGCTGCTGCTGCTGCTGCCGTGAGGAGGAGGAGGAGGAGAAGAAGAAGAAGAAGAAGAAGAAGAAGGAGGAGGAGGAGGAGGAGGAGGAGGAGAAGAAGAAAGGGGCGGTGGCTGCTGGCGACACCGGCGAGGGAGGCAGCGGTGGTGGCCGGATCGAGCAAAGAAGAAGAAAAAGAAGGAGGAGGAGGGAGGGGTTGTCGGGTTCACTTGGGCAGAAAAATAAAGGAACCAACTGGTTCCTTAAATTAAAAGAGAAGACATTGGCCAAAACTACATAGTTTTGGTCAATGTCCAAATTAGTCCTCCAAGTTTACTCTATTAACAAATTAACCCCAAATCTTTTCGATTCTTTTCGATAATACCCAATTTCAATTATAATTTCACCAATAATTATTTTATACTTATAATATCATCAACTATCTATATATACTTCGGGTTAAATGAAAAATCGGGGTGTTACAATTAAATTTTTCAGAATTATTTTAAATGAGATAATAAATTTTATATTATTATTTTACAAATCTTTATTTTTATTAATCTGCATAATGTAATTATAAAATAAATATAACAATTAATTTATTATTATTAAAAATAAATATAACAATCTTATTCACCTTCTTCTTTTTACATATTGAACTCACTTCAAATCTCTCTCGATTCTGCTCTACTGAAAAATACATCATTGGTATAATAATCCATGTTTTAGATTAACAAAAATTCAACAACCTCTTTTTTTGCAACAAAAACTGAACTTACAGACCTTAAAAACTAATATTCACCGTTCAAAATTAACAACAAGGAGTTTTAAACGTACTCACAAAAAATTAGGCCAATCTAATGTAATTATATAATAATTGTAACATTTATTTTATTATTATTATTAAAAATTTCAATTTTCTAAACAAATAATTTAATATCTGGGGAAAATTGACAAAAATTATTATCTTTACTAAATAATTATAATATATAATAATAAAGGGTTCATATAATACTTTATTGTTAATAATATATAAAAACTCTCACAAAAAACTATTTTTTTATTAGCAAAGAGATATTTTTAATTATATAATTTTGTATTTAAATTATTTTTTATTAGCAACAAAAATCGAACTCACAGACCTTAAAAACTAATCTTCACCATTCAAAATTAACAACAAGGAGTTTCAAACGTACACACCAAAAATTAGGCTGATCTAACGGCAAATGATTTGTCGATCGTTTTCACATACAAAATTGGTCATTATGTAAAAAATCCAAAAATAGCCTTTCTTTTTTGCAACAAAAAATGAACTTACAGATCTTAAAAACTAATCTTCACCGTTCACAATTAACAACAAGGAGTTTTGAAAGTACTCACCAAAAATCAGGCTAATCTAATGGCAAATGATTTTCTGATCGTCTTCGTATGCAAAACTGGTCATTACGTAAAAAATTCAGAAAATAACCATTTTTTTGCAATAAAAACCAAACTCACAGACCTTAAAAACTAATCTTCACCATTCAAAATTAACAACAAGAAGTTTTGAACGTACTCACCAAAAATTAGGTCGATCTAACAGCAAATAATTTTTCGATCGCCTTCACATACAAAATTGGTCATTATATAAAAAATTCATAAAATACCCTCTTTTTTGCAACAAAAACTGAACTTACAGATCTTAAAAACTAATCTTCACCGTCCAAAATTAACAACAAGGAGTTTCAAATGTACTCACCAAAACTCAGGCCAATCTAACGGTAAATGATTTTGGATCGTTTTCGTATACAAAACTGGTCATTACGTAAATAATCCAGAAAACAGCATCTTTTTTGCAATAGAAATTGAACTTACAAATTTTAAAAACTAATCTTCGCCGTTCAAAATTAACAACAAGGAGTTTTGAACATACTCACAAAAAATCAGGCCAATCTAACGGCAAATGATTTTCTGATCGTTTTCGTATACAAAACTAGTCATTACGTAAAAAATCCAAAAAACAACCTCTTTTTTGCAACAAAAATTGAACTTATAGACCTTAAAAACTAATCTTTACCGTTCAAAATTAACAACAAGGAGTTTCGAACGTACTCACCAAATATCAGGCCAATCAAACGGCAAATACTTAGCCGTTGAATCTTTACTTACACTATTTCGTATAAAAGCTGTTCAATTTGTATTTGAAGATCCAACCAAACCGTAAACATGCAGATTCAAATGGACTATATATTTGAATTTATCAGATAATATCTTAACTTATTTATTAATCTTGCCATGTTTAGAATTTCAAAGCTATTTCTTCATTTTCAAATCTGTAAGTTTTCTCAGTCTTCCATATCACTCAATTAGGTAACCGCGGTGGTGAAGTTAAATGGTAAGGATGAGTTTAGATAAAGCTTTGAATATTTTGAAAAATGATAGAAATAAAATTGAAAAGTGTGTGTGTGTGTATATATATATATTAAAAAATTTATTCATTTAGAAAAATAATAGAAATTAAATTGAAGAAATTAAATTAGAAAATTTATTCATTTTGACTTGTATGAGTTTAAGTTTTGGATTGAACTCTATTATCTTATTCAACTAAATAATTTTTCATAATCATTTTAAATGAAATAATAAACTTTATATTATTATTATATAAATATTTATATTTATTATTTTTCATAATATGACTATTTAATACTTATAACAATTACTTTATTATTATTATTATTATTATTATTATTATTATTATTATTATTATTATTATTATGTAATTTTTTTAAATAAATAAGTTTATATTTGGGGATAATTGATAAAAAAAATCAATAGAATTTCTAATAATTTAATATTTGATTTAAATTTTATAAAATAAAAATTAATTACAATTTTTTTTTATTATTTTAAATGAAATAATAAATTTTATAAATATTTATTTTTATTAATCTTGAACACGCAAATATATAATAATCATAACAATTAGTTTATTATTATGATTAAAAATGTAAATTTTCTAAATAAATAACATTAGATTTTGGTATAATTGGTAAAAAATTATTACCAACTTATAAAATAATTTATAATTTTCTGTTATAAAAGAAATAATTCATTTTATATGGTCTATATTAAAATTACTTGAAATTATACATAAATCATGGGAGTGAAATTTAAAAACTTTTTTTTTAATTTATTTGCGACGGATTAGCGACTAAATATTTCCGTCGCTAATTGTATTACAGAAACAAAATACTAATTAGCTAAACCGTCGCAAAAAAGGCGCTAAATTTTCCCGCCAAAATTAGCGACTAAAAGTTTAGTCGCTAAGATTTCTGGACCTAATTTCCTGAATAAAAAATTATAAAATTTAGCGACGGAAACATTTGTCGCTAATTCCGTCGCAAAACAGGGCGCGTACTCTTTCCGCCAATAATTAGCGACTGTTTATTATTTCCGTCGCTATTTCGTCGCAAAAATAGCAAATATCATTATCGCGACGGAAATGTAAAACAGTCGCTAATCCGTGGCAAAATTAGCGACGAAAATTGTGCCGTTGCTAATTTTAGTCTCTAATTGGCAGTTTTTTTGTTGTGGTATAGGAACGATAGTGATGTATATGAGTAAAGGTTATAGGTATAAATTTCGAGGACGAAATTCTTTAAGGGGGAGAGAATTATAAGGACCAAAAATATGGTCTTAGTAGAATTCAAAGGTAATAGCATGGTATTAATGTCTAATTAAGCTTAAGTAGATGAATTATTATAAGTTAAGACCTAGTGGATTAATGGTCTTATGTGAAAGAGGGTAAAAGAGTCATTTGATATTATGGTATATAAGTATGCAATTGAAAAGAAATGGTTTTTAAGTGGCCAATTGTGATATATTTATGTTTAAGTGGGCCAATTTAAATAAAAGAAAAGTCATTTGGGGTGCAATTAAGAGGAAAGATAACTTTTGGAATAAAACCTAAAGAAGGAAATGAGATAAGGCAAATTTTAGAATAAAGGAATTAGGAGGGAGTTAATTAAAAATTTCCTTCTCTACATAAAAATTTCTAGATCTTGCATGAAAGAGAGAGAAGAGTGGGTTTTAGGCTTTAAATAGTGATAAAGTCGGCATCACTAAGGAGAAAACACATAATTTTGCTTTTCCTTTCCCTCTCTAAAGTTTAACATCTTTTCTCTTTCTTTAAAAATCTATAAATTCCTCTCCTTCTTCATTAGAGAATTCGGACCCTTCATTTCTTATAGAACTTTCTTAGATTTCTTTATTTTACTTGTGAGAGAAACTTGGTGAAAGATGTCTTCAAGGAGATAAGCTAACAAGGATCAAAGAAAAAAGATGATAGTGAGAGAAAAATGAGGATTTTGAAGAAGATAGGAGTTGTATGTTCAGGTTTGAGAACTCATTTTGTGTTGCATGTGATTGATTTGTATGATGATTGGTATGTATATTGTATAGGAAGTGTGTTAATAGGATAGAAAACAAATCTACATGTGCGTTAGTTTGAATAATAAAGTTGCTAGTCAAAAATTATAGCTCAAGAAGTAAAATTGGTAAAACCCAATTGAAAGTTTGTTTGAAGTGATTTTAAGCTAAATTGGTAATAACAAAGATGTATGAACATATATGTGATAAGTAATTTCATAGTAAATATCAACTTCTAGGTTTAAATCTACATGCAAGTTTATTTAAAAATTCTGGGTTGAGATTCACATGACCTAACAGTACTATTTTGTCCATAAATCAAGTTATAGAGTTGAAAATTAAATGATTCTAATTGGGTTAGAAAATAAACTTCCATATCTACCTTTTCCATGAAGAAGACAAATCGTAAATCTATATCTAAACCTATCTAAACTTAGGTTGAAAACTAGAATAATCTGCTACCCTATCACCAGAACAGTCTTCTGTAATTTGTAAATATCTTGAAATGTAAATATGATAATGAGATTATTTTTAATGTCTAAGAAACTAGAAATATAGAGGAATAAGTTTCATGAAGGCCACTTTGCCTAAAACTGTTTATGAGGTTAAAAATTGCAAATAAATGAACCAATAAATCTGCCTATAGATAGAATGTATGTCATAGTCAGTACCTATTTAGTGCTGACCATAAGGCCAGTCCAGAATTGAAAATAAACCTATATCACAGTCAGTACCTATTTAGTACTAACCGTGAGGTCAATTCAGTACAATTTCATTCCCATAAAGGGCTACCATTTATTACCTTTAGGTATTTTATTTGTACCTTCGGGTGCTACCGTATAACCTGTTATCCCCTTTTTTAGAAAAGTATAGGCCTAATTCAAAGTAAAAGAAAAAAATCATATTATGATAAAAGATTAAAGAAGTATGACGGTTCTTAAGTTAATCTTCATATGATTCTTATATAAAATCTCTATATTGGATTTAGAAATTATTATACTAAAAGAGGTTACATTTTATATAGGCATATTTACTGCATATAGTATTGCATACACAAATTAAAATAACAAGCTAGATGCATGTGATGTGTTATCTCACATGCTGTTATAACGTAAATAATATCATTATGTTTAGGAAAAATGTCATAAATAAAAATTTCTAAAACTGCTCTTTTTAGTGATGGATGTATGGGGTACAATTCAATTACACATTTATTTGATCTCAATGAGTGCGTATTTCCCCCTTTGACAAGTTCGAGTGAACATTACTCTGTAAACAACAAAATTATTTTACCTACAATGCCATTTTCAACAACAACTCGTAATTTCAATAGTGTCATGTAACAAAAGGTACCAGCATCTTCAATGTTGATGCGAAGCTTATCTCTCTAAAATCTTTTATGTAAAATTTTCAATGTAATTAAGCATTTCTCTCTTAATAAGTCCAACAAAAATAAAGGTTACATACAAGATTACAAAAAATGAAATGATCAACATAAGAGTACAAAATGATCATAAAAGAATGTCAATGAAAATAATTCATTCTTGTTAAATTGCAAATTAGATTGTGTACAGTCAATGTCATTTGTGGTACTAGTTATGACATATAAAACATTAACAATAAGCTATTATAAATTACTTTCATCGTCTTATATGGGGGAGGTAGTATTAGGTGAAAAGTATAATACTCATGCTGAGGCAACAAAATGTTGTTCAAAATACAACCTTTAAAACCTTTTTATTCATAATTTAGGTTATCAACATAGTGGTGGATTGACACCACATTTCATACCTACTGAAACGACATGTGCATAGGCAGTTCCAAGAAATGAAAGCATATATTTGAATTTGCACAAGCAAAACAAGTCAGCATGATGGACAATGCTGCAACATTGCTTAGTAACAGGGGGAGGTAAGCTTCCTTTTATTGCTGGATGACGTAGATCGATAAATTGATTATTGTCTATGTTGCAAAACTGTGATTGCCTTAACTCTGACCATCATTGCAATTAAGAAAATTATAACACTACTTTTTTCTAGCACTATCCATTTTCCTCTTCATAATATGAAATATATTTGTTGGGTAAATGTATCTCAAAAAATATGTCTCGACTTATATATATTAAGTTCAGTGATAAATTTTATTTTATTTTAATTGTGGGCAATGCAACTTTACGTGTTAGTTTTGAAATTGGTTATTTTATTATTCTTTCTCCGCCAATATTTAGGTGCGTACCATATTTAAGTATAAAATTAAGTTAGGGATCGATACATAGTAGAATTTTAAAATGGAGAGACAACAATAAATCTTCAAATAATAACTTAATTTTTTTACACTAAAATGTATGGACAAGATCGTTTGGCAAATTAAAACCACTAATCATGATTGAGTTACCCTCCTATTTAGTATTATAAATCTTCCTAAAAATTGCTGCATGCCCAATATTTCTTCTATAATAATCCTTTATCATCCCTTTTATAAGAAATTTTTATTAGTTTCGGGTGGAATCACACAATGTGAATCATACAAAAGCCAAAAAAAAAAACTCAAAGGAACTAGAACATAAGCTCAATTTTAGAAAAAAAAATCTATCAAATGTCTAGGCCATCTAATGCATACTATCTAAGTAAATACATCTACAATGGATTGAAAATGTTATGGAAATATAAATAGGCTTATACTCAATAAGGATACAAATTCTTCGCTCCTTAAAGCAAGCAAACATCTAATTCCTTGGATATATTTTTGTTTTTCGTACTTGAATGAATAAACACTTTTTTAAATCTTAAATTATATCATCTTTTGCTTGCATATTTTATTCTTTAGCTATCTAAATGTATATTCCCTACAAATTAGTTGTATACAACACAAAAGGGAAACCCTGTAAAAGAATCTTAACTAAAATTCAATAAATTTTACTAATGGTAAACTTGATTGCTTTGTTTCTTTAGAATAGATAAATATTGAAATTCTATTTTTCAAAAATAAATAAAGTAATTGGGCAATATTCAATACTTTATTTTGAAAACTTTAACTTTCATACACGAACATTGGCTTCAATATGAGAATTAATGACCTCATTTCGAAAACACTATTTTCTTGAGAATCGATCATAAAAAGTAAAGAAAATAAGTCGTTACACAAAAGCTCAAAGGCTAGTGAGATTCCCATCAAAATTTGGGCAAAATATAATGTTTCACTCACTAGCATTTCAAGATTATTGGGAGCTTGTAGAAGTTAAAAAAAAGCACCAAACCTTTTTTTAAAAGTATATAAGGCTAATTATATGTTTTACATTTCATTAAATGATTGTTAAATGTTGTCTTCAAAATTTTCCAAATATAGTTGAAAAAATGATAGATTGAAAATATTTTTTTCAAAAAAAAAATAATAAAACATGAATTGTTCATACATGCTATATCAAAATGAGAACATTTAAATTTCTCTTATCGAGAAACATTAGCTAATAGCATAGCTGAATATGAGAATGGAAGTGTAATAAAGAGATTTAAAAGAATTAAAAACTAATGAATGTAAAAAAATCGAGATGCCTATTCTTCTTTATTTCTTTTTTAATCATAAAAAAACAACACTTTAGCATTTCATAAATTATATGTACACCATTTTCATGATTTTAATATAGTGACCATTGTACGGTTTATGTTTGAGGCATTTGTTAGTATATTGCACTTGTGCTACAAAAGTTAAAATATAAAATAAAATATCTATATTGTATGTTTGAGCAATGATTTAGACATGTAATGTGTTATCTTACATGATTTTAGAACATAAATAATATCATTATGTTTAGGCAAAATGTCATAAGTAAAAATTTCTAAAATAGCTATTTTTAATGATGGATGTATGGGGTACAATTCTATTATGAATTTATTTGATCTCAACGAGTGCTTATTTCCCCCTTTGACAAGCTCGAGTGAATATTACTTTGTAAACAACAAAATTGTTTTACCTGCATAGCCATTTTCAATAACTCGTGATTTCAATAGTGTCATGTAACAAAAGTTACCAGCATCTTCAACATAGATGCGAAGCTTATCTATCTAAAATATTTTAGTAAAATTTACAAAGTAATTGAGTATTTCGCTCTTAACAAGTCCAACAAAAATAAAGGCTACATACAAGATTGCAAAAAATGAATTGATCAGCATGAAAGTACAAAATGATCATAAAAGAATGTCAATGAAAAATAATTCATTCTTATTAAATTGCAAATTAGATTTTGTACAGTCAATGTCATTTGTGATACTAGTTATGACATATAAAACATTAACAATAAGCTATTATAAATTATTTTCATCATCTCATATGAAAGAGGTAGTATTAGGTGAAAAGTATAATACTCGTGTTGAGGAAGCAAAAGGTTAATGAAACTATAACATTTAAACCTTTTGGATTCATAATGTAGGTTCTCAACATTGTGGTGGATTGACACCACATTTCTTACCTATCGAAATAGCATGTGCATAGTCAATTCTAAAAAGTGGAAGCATATATTTGAATCTGGACAAGAAAAGCAAGTCAGCATGACGAATAATGTTGTAATATTATTTCGTAGGAGGGGGAGGTGTGCTTCCTTTTGTTGCCAGACAACATGATCGATAAGTTGATTATTGTCTACATTGTAAACAGTGATTGCCTTAACTCTAACCATCATTGCAATGATTGATGTTGCAATTAAGAAAATTATAACACTAGTTTTTCGAACACTTTCTCTTCATAATATGAAATATATTTTTTGTGTAAATGTATCTCAAAAACATATGGCTCGGCTTATAAATATTAAAGTTAATGAGAATTTTTTTAATTGTGGGCAATGCAACTTTATGTATTAGTTTTGAAATGGTTATTTTATTATTCTTTCTCCACCAATATTTAGGCATGTACCACATTTAAGTATAAATTAAGTTAGAAATACATAATAGAATTTTGAAGTAGAGAGATAATAATAATAAATCTTTGAACAATAACTTAATTTTGTTACACTAGAATTAATGGAAAAGATTGCTTGGCAAATTAAAACCACTAATCATGACTGAGTTACCCTCCTATTTAATATTATAAATCTTTCTAAAAATTGTTGCATGCCCAATACTTCTTCTATAATAATCCTTTATCATCTCTCTTATAAGAAATTTTTATTAGTTTTGGGTGAAATCACACAATGTGAATCATATAAAAACCAAAAAAAAAAAATCAAAGGCACTCAAAAATAAACTCAATTTTAGAAAAAAAATATAGATCAAATGTCTAGGTCATCTAATGCATACAATCTAAGCAAATACATCTACAATGTATTGAAAATGGTATGGAAATATTGACAGGCTTTTACTCCATAAGGATACAAATTCTTTGCCCATTCAAGCAAGTAAACATTTAATTCCTTGGATATATTTTTGTTTTCCAGACTTAAATGAATAAGCACCATTTTAAATCTTAAATTCTATCATCTTTTGCTTGCATATTTTATTCTTTACCTATTTGAATGTATATTCCCAACAAATTAGTTGTATGCAACACAAAAGGAAATCCTGATAGAAGAATCTTAACAAAAATTCAATAAATTTTACTAGTGGTAAACTCGATTGCTTTATTTCGTAAGAATGGAGAATTTTATTTTTCAAAAATAAATAAAGTAATTGAACAATATTCAAAACTTCTTTTTGAAAACTTAAATTTTCATACACAAACTTTGGCTTTGATATAAGAATTAATGGCCTCTTTTCAAAAATGTTATTTGCCTGAGAATCAATCATAAAAAGTCAAGATATCAAGTTGTTGCACAAAAGCTCAAAGGCCAGTGAGATTTGTAAAAATCTCCCTACACCATTAAATACAATCTATTTCTTTTTTTCTCACCAAAATTTAGGCAAAATATAATTTTTCACTCACTTGCATTTCAAGAATAGTGGGACCTTGTGGAAGTTAAAAAAAGCACCAAACCATTTTTTTAAAGTGTATAGGGCTAATTATATATTTTACATGTTATCAAATGATTGTAAAATGGTGTCTTCAAATTTTTCCAAATATAGTTGAAAAATGATAAATTGAAAATATTTTTCTCAAAAAAATAATAAAACATAAATTGTTCATACGTGCTATATCGAAATGAGAGCATTTAGATTTCTTTTATCGGGAAACATTAGACGATAGGACAACTAAATATGAAGAATATGAGAATAAC
Source organism: Excoecaria agallocha (assembly GCA_037975025.1). Taxonomy (NCBI): domain Eukaryota; kingdom Viridiplantae; phylum Streptophyta; class Magnoliopsida; order Malpighiales; family Euphorbiaceae; genus Excoecaria; species Excoecaria agallocha. The sequence goes on from CM075816.1 coordinate 28,716,151, forward strand.
AGTGTAATAATGAGATTTAAAAGAATTAAAACCTAATGAATGCAAACAAATATAGATGCCTATTCTCCTTTGTTTCTCTTTTAATCGTAAAAAACAACAATTTAGCATTTCATAAATTATATGTACACAATTTTAATGATTTTAATTTAATAACCATTGTACAGTTTATGTTTGAGGCATTTGTTACTATATTGCACTTATGCTGCGAAAGTTAAAACATAAAATAAAATATTTGTATTGTATGTTTAAGCAATGATTTGGACATGTAATGTATTAACTCACATAATGTTGGAACATAAATAATATTATTATATTTAGGCAAAATATCATAAATAAAAATTTCTAAAACTGCTCGTTTTAATGATAGATGTATAGGGCACAATTCAATTAAACATTAATTTGACCTCAACGAGTGCTTATTTTCCCCTTTGACAAGTTTGAATGACTATTACTTTGTAAACAACAAAATTGTTTGACCTATATGGCTGTTTTAACAACAACTCGTGATTTTAATAGTGTCATCTAACAAAAGGTACCAGCATCTTCAAGATCGATGTGAAGCTTATCTCTTTAAAATCTTTTATGTAAAATTTTCAAAGTAATTGAATATTTTGCTCTTAACAAGTCTAACAAAAATCAAGGTTACATACAAGATTACAAAAAATTAAATGATCGGCATGAAAGTACAAAATGATTATAAAAGAATGTCAATGACAATAATTCATTCTTATTCAAATGCAATTTAGATTTTGTACAATCAATGTCATTTATGGTACTAGTTATGACATATAAAACATTAACAATAAGCTATTATAAATAATTTATATAGTCTCATATGAGAAAGGTAGTATTAGGTGAAAAGTATAATACTCGTGTTGAGGCAGCAAAAGGTTGATGAAACTACAACATTTAAACCTTTTGGATTCATAATTTAGGTTCTTAACATTGTGGTGAATTAACACCACATTTCTTACCTATCGAAATAGCATATGTATAGTCAATTCCAAGACGTGGAAGCATATATTTGAATTTGCACAAGCAAAGCGGGTCAGCATGATGGACAATGCTGTAACATTACTTAGAAAAAGGGGGAGGTGAGCTTCCTTTTGTTGCTGGATGACATAGATCAATAAGTTAATTATTGTCTACATTGCAAATGGTGTTAGCCTTAATTCTAACAATCATTGCAATGATCGACATTGCAATTAAGAAAATTATAACACTATTTTTTCTAGTACAATCCATTTTTCTCTTCACAATATAAAATATATTTTTTGGGTAAATGCATCTTAAAATCTTGTGTTTTAGCTTATATATATTAAAGTTCAATGAGAATTTTTATTTTATTTTAATGGTGGGCAATGCAACTTGACATTTTTAGTTTTGAAATTAGTTATTTTATTATTCTTTCTCCATCGATATTTAGGTGCATACCATGCTTAAATATAAAATTAAGTTAGGGATATAGTAGAATTTTGAAGTGGAGAGACAACATTAAATCTTTAAACAATAACTTAATTTTGCTACATGATACTCCAATTTAGTGTTTAGTTTAGTTTAGTTTAGTTTGAGTCTAGTTTTCATTGGTTTTCTAGTGTCTTTTGCTTTATTTTTGCTTGAATTTAATAATTTATCTGAGTCTTAGTTAATTCTAGCTTTTGTGTGAATTTGAGAGCTTTTGATGGAATTTTGTGATTTTTGTAGGTACCTCACGGTTACTAGGCAATTCCTGGTAACTGTGACCCATATTTTCTATCAAAACGTATTGTTTTAAAGCTTGTCACAGTTAGCATGACAATTATGCATGATAAGGTGGTAACCGTGACCTATGAAGTTTTTAGTACAGAAGCTAAAGGAGAAACACCTCACGGTTACTAAGAATTTAATAGTAACCATGAGGCAGACATGTTTTCAGTCCAGAACGAAGAAGAGAGCTATCTCACAGTTACCAGGAATTTCATGGTAACCGTGACCCCATTCCAGATTTTAGTTCCGAGCTATCTCATGGTTACTGGGAATTTTCTAGTAACAGTGACCTATTTCAACCAAAAGAGGGTTTTTTATTAGAGGTCATGGTTACCAGGGATTTCATAGTAACCATGACCCATGTTGACTTATAAAAAGCAGATTATTCTGCAGAATCAAGTGAGTTGATTTTTATTAGGTTTTAGGGTTTTCTCTTTTCCTTCTTTCATTTCTTAGTTCATTTTACACACATAGATACATAGATTTACTTGAAAATAGTTGGATTTACGTAAAAATACTTAGATTAAACATAGATATATAGTTCACAAGTATAGATCTACACATTTGAAGCTCATTTTTCCAGTCAAGTTTTGGAGAAAGAGATTGAAAACTTAGATTCAGCTGGGTTTTCTTCATCATGAATTTCAGGGGTTATTCTATCCTTTTCTCCTTTTATTTTGTGATGGATAGTGAGTGGTCTTTTAGTTGTTTGGGGGATCTTTGAATCCCTTACCTAAGGATGTGAACATTGAACATATTTTCAGATATATATATATATATATATATATGAATGAATGGTTTATTTCACTGTAACTTATTTTATTCCATTGGTTTTCTGCTCTTCAAGTGATTTTCCAGCTTTGTTAAATGATTTATCTGATATCATGGTTGGATGTTGATACTTGTGTGAGTTGAATGCTTTGAATTATTTTGCTCATCTTTTCTATCAAAAATACTGTCTATTTTAGATTGCTCCAGAATGGGACTCTAGATGTGCAGCATTTATGGTTTTAAGGTTAGAGTGTGGAGTGAAATAGATGAGTTTTAGGTTGTTTAGCTTCGAATTGGGAAAGCAAATCGAACTTAGGATGTTAGACCCGTGCATAGGCTAGTTGTTGGGTTGGCTCTGAAATGGGACGTTTAGCAACTAGAATAGCTGGAATGGGACACTTGGGTTAAGGGGATTATCCCAAATTCATTCATGTATACTTTTAGGTAAAATTAATTCACATTGGGTATGGGGTGGATGAGTGAATCTGAGCAACGTTTTGATTTTTATAGATTTTCACACTTGTTAATTTTTTAGAATTTAATACATACTCAATTTACTGTTAGTAGAATTTAACTTCTCTTCATTACATATTTCAGTGTTTAAAGCTTACATTATACAAGGTAGACAACTCGTACACACAAATAATTGGGAATTCTTTAGCATACAATTAATTTTCACAGTTTCCACATATAATTCCCTTGGGTTCGATACTGAGGGTCCTAACTATACCCCACTTTATTACTTGTTGATCTAGTGCATTTGCTAGGGTCACAACAAGTTTTTGGCACCGTTGTCGATGAATTGGCATTGTTAGTAAGCTATGATTATATTTTGTATGTGTTTTCTTTTCCTTATTTTATTTTTCTTGATTCTTTTAGGTGAATTTGGTGCATGAACAAAACAAGATAAGAGCAATTAGTGCCTTTTGATCCTAAAATCGAGAGAACCCTACATCAAAGAAGGAGAGCCAATAGAGACAATGAGATGGAGCCCGATCCTCCTCTTGATGAGTTTCCTCTCGAGAATGAACAAGTGCCAAGGGCACATGAACAAATGCCAGGGGCAGAAAGAGAAGAAATGCCTAGGCAAAGGACCATAAGAGACTATGTTACGCCAAGGTGGAACGAAGATCATCGAACAATTGTATTATCGAGAGCGGTACAGTTTGAGCTCAAACGAGCCACCATTACTATGGTATAGAGGAATCAGTTCTCTGGTTTGAAATTAGAAGATCCAGCTCAACATATCGACATATTTTTGGAAGTTAGTGACACAATTCAGATTCCGGGTGTTAGTACGAATGCAGTAAGGTTAAAACTATTTCCATTCACTTTAATTGGCAAAGCAAGGGAGTGGCTGCAAATGTTACCACGCCAGTCAATATGGTCATGGGATCAGATGCAAGAGAAGTTTCTAATGATCCAACAAAGACTACAAGCATTCGAAATAGCATCATGAGTTTTCATCAAATGAATGAAGAGCCTTTTCACGAGGCATGGGAGAGGTTCTGGAGATTATTGAGAAGCTGTCTACATCATGAGATAGTTGTCTATCAACTGATGACCATCTTTTATGCTAGAGTTACACCTCAAACAAGGTCATTATTGGATGCAGCATCAGCAGGATCTTTCTTAAACAAGCTACCTGAGGACACTTTTTAGTTGTTGGATGAAATGGCGGCAAACGACTCTCAGTAGATTGCCCTTAGATTAGTCCCAATGAGGCAAGGATTATAAAATATGGATGAAGTGGCATTGTTAAAAGCCTAACTAGAAATAGTGAGAAAAGAGTTAAGTGGCTTGAAAGTTCAAAATGTGGCTGCAGTAAATCAAGGGAGTGGGCCGTGTGAAATTGGGCAAGTTATCCAAGAAGGAGGAATTGTAAGAGATGTAAATGCATTAGGAGATTTTAGAAGGAATAATCCCTACAGCAATTCATATAATCCAGGATGGAGAAATCACCCTAACTTCTCTTATAAGGATGGGAATCAACAAGTTTCATCTTCTCAACCACAAGCGCGAACCCCTTACCACTCAAATGCCTACCATAATCATACTCAGCCTCACCAACCACAAGCCACCAATCATTACCAATCCCCATATCCACTTAACCACCATCAAGGGAAAAATTCTAATCAACCCCAACCTCAACCATACCATCTACCGAGATTCTAATCAAGGCCACCCATTCAAGAAAAGAAGCCAAATTTAGAAGACATGTTTGCTAGTTTCATGAAGAGCCAACAACAATTCATGACAAGCCAAGAATTAAGATGGAAATCTCAAGAGCAATGGAACCGGAACCAAGATGCTTCAATGAGAAATTTGGAGACTCAATTGGTTCAACTTGTAACTTCAATGTCGAACAGACAACCAAGGATGTTTCTTTCAAATGTGGATTGCAATCCTAAAGAGGAGGCCACAACAATCACTTTGAGAAATGGCAAGGAGGTAGCACAAGAGGAAGAGAGAGGTAAATCACCAACTTCATTAACTAATTTGGAGGAACCAACATGGAAGGTAAGTATTTCTAACTCTAGAGTAGAAGTAGATGTGGATGCTATAAAGAATGACAAGGGAAAGAGTATAGTGAATCCAACCATAGAGGATCTTGATATTAATAGGTTGCCATTTCTTGCTGTAGCTAGGAAGGAGAAGAAAAATGAGCAATTCATTAGGTTTTTAGAAATATTTAAGAAATTACATATTAACTTGCCTTTTGCTGAAGCTCCAGCACACATCCCCAATTATGCTAAGTTTATGAAGGAACTTTGTTCTAACAAAAACAAATTAGAAGGGTATGAAACTGTGTAACTCACGAAAAATTGTAGTGCAATTATCATGAATAAGATCCCGAAAAAATTGGAAGATCCAGGTAGCTTTACTCTGCCTTGTGAAATTAGTGAGACCTTTGTTGGAAATGCTTTGTGTGATTTAGGAACCAGCATTAACTTGATGCCTTATTCCATGTGTAGGAAACTCAATTTAAGCGATCTCAAGGAAATAGGAATGAGACTTCAACTTGCGGATAGATCAATGAGAAAGTCGAAAGGAGTTATTGAGGATTTATTGGTGAAAGTGGGAAAATTCATTTTTTCCCGTAGATTTTGTGATCATGGAAATGGAGGAGGATAGGAAGGTACCACTTATTGTGGGAAGACCATTCTTGAATACTGCAAAGGTTCTAATTAATGTCTAAGGGCAAAAGGTCACTCTTCGATTGAACAACGAAGAATTGGTGGTAGATATGAATAAGGCTCAAAAATATCCATCAAGTGATCTAGAAGAGTCGGTCTATTTCATGGACAACATTGATGAATGTGTAGAGGAAATGCAAGAAAAAGTGTTACTAAATGATCCAGTGAATTCAAGCTTGATGCATTTTCTAGAGAGTTAAGAGTTGGATGGATTATAAGAAAAATTGATAGCAGCTGTGGAGAAGGGCTATGAAGAGGAGAATTTGAAGCAAGAGAGAGCTACTTTACGAGAGGATAAATTGAAATCTGAACTTAAACCCCTTCCTCCTCATCTAAAGTATGTATTTTTGGAGAAAAAAGAAAAGCCAGTAATTATTTCTTCTTTGTTGATAGGTGTTGAAAAGGAGACACTGCTCAAGGTGTTGAAAAAGCATAAACAAGCAATAGGATGGGAGACAGTGGACTTAAAGGGCATCAATCCAAGCTATTGCATGCACCAAATTCATATAAAGGAAGATTGCAAAGCGGTCGCTCAACCCCAAAGAAGGCTTAATCCAGCTATGCAAGAGATTGTAAAGAAAGAGGTACTCAAACTGCTTGACTCAGGTATAATTTATCCAATCTCTTATAGTAAATGGGTTAGCCTAGTGCAATGTGTCCCTAAGAAGGGGGAATGACAGTGGTAAAGAATGAATTAGATGAACTCATCCCAACTCGGACAATTACGAGTTGGAGAGTGTACATAAACTATAGGATATTGAACCATTACAAATTCCTATAGCCCCTGAAGATCGAGATAAAATAACCTTTACTTGCCCTTATGGTACATTCGCCTATAGAAGGATGCCTTTTGGAATGTGTAGTGCGCCGGCTACATTTCAGCGGTGCATGATGGCAATCTTCTATGATTTTATAGAAAAATTTATAGAGGTGTTCATGGATGACTTTACCATTTATGGGCTAGACTTTAAGAGTTGTTTAGAGCATCTCAATTTAGTATTAGGTAGGTGTAAGAAGACCAACTTAGTGCTAAATTGGGAAAAATGCCACTTTATGGTGAGGGAAGGCATAGTTTTGGGACACAAAATTTCTGAGAAGGGGATTGAGGTAGACAAAGCAAAGATAGAAGTTATAGAGAAGCTTCCACCACCAACCAATGTCAAGGGAGTTAGGAGTTTCCTACGGTATACAGGTTTCTACCATCGGTTCATAAAAGATTTTTCAAAAATTGCAAAGTCTTTATCTAATTTGTTAATGAAAAATGCTCCTTTTGAATTTAATGATGAGTGTTTATTGGCATTTGAATTGTTAAAGCAAAGGCTTATTTCAGCTCCGGTGATCATATCTTCGAATTGGAATTTGCCCTTTGAGCTAATGTGCGATGCGAGTGATTTTACAGTGGGAGCAGTACTTGGACAAAGGCAAGAGAAAGTGTTTTGTGCAATTTATTATGTAAGCCACACTTTGACAAGAGCTCAAGTTAATTACACCACAACTGAAAAGGAGCTTCTTACAATCTTATTTGCTTTTGAGAAGTTTCAATCATAACTACTTGGACCAAAAATTGTGGTGTGGTCTGACCATGCGGCATTAAGATATCTCTTTGCCAAGAAGGAATCCAACCCGAGATTGATAAGATGGTTACTCCTCTTACAAGAATTTGATTTGGAGATCAAAGACAAAAAGGGAGCAGAGAAAGGGGAGATTTTGGACTTATTCCTTGATGAGAGTATTTATGCATTGTTTGTTTATGAAATCTCCGTACCTTGGTTCGCGAATGTTGCAAATATTCTCGCAGGTGGTTATATGCCAAAGGACTTCACATGGCAATAAAAAAAGAAGCTACAAGCTAATGCAAAGCATTACATTTGGGATGATCCCTACCTTTTTCGCCTTTGTGCTGACCAAGGGTTAAGAAGGTGTATCCCTAATGAAGAGCAAACAGAGATTATACAATCCTATCATAGTGGAGAAGCTGGTGGACATCACGAACCCAACAAAACGGTATCAAAAATTTTCTCGTCTGGATTTTATTGGCCCACCCTTTTTAATAATGTTAAATTGTTCATTCAAGCTTGTGATCGATGTCAAAAGGTGAAAAATATAACTAGGAGAGATGAGATGCCACTGACCAATATGCTTGAGGTTGAATTTTTTTATTTATGAGGGATAGATTTCATTGGGCCTTTTTCGATTTCTTATTGGTTTGAATATATCCTAGTGGCAGTAGATTATGTGAGTAAGTGGGTTGAAGCTATAGCCACTAGGACTTGTGATGCAAATTTTGTCCTAGAATTCTTAAGGAAGAATATATTCACCCGTTATGGAGCCCCGAGAGCTATTATCAGTGATGGTGGGAAACACTTTGTTAACCACCAATTCAAAGCCTTATTGAAAAAATTTGGAGTGAGGCATAAAATCACTATCCCATATCATGTCCAAGCTAGTGGTCAAGTTAAGATGTCCAACCAGGAGCTAAAAGCCATCTTGGAGAAAATGATCAGTGCATTAAGAAAGGACTGGTGCCTTAAGCTAGATGAAGCTTTGTAGGCATATAGGACAACATTTAAGACACCAATAGGAATGTCACCTTTTAGGTTAGTGTTTGGCAAGTCCTATCACCTACCGGTGGAATTAGAGCACAAGGCTTATTGGGCTACTAAATTCTTAAATTTTAACCTTGAGAGTGTAGGAAAATGTAGGTCCTTACAGCTAAACGAGTTGGAGGAGCTCCGATTCTGGGCCTATAAACATGCCAAAAATACAAGAACAATACAAAAAAATGGCATGATCGAAGAATAGCCAAGAAAGAACTTACACTTGGAATGAAAGTGCTGCTTTATGATAGTAGATTGAGATTATTTTCGGGGAAACTGAAATCGAGGTGGAAAGGGCCCTATGTGTTAGTGAGAGCAGACAAATTTGGGGTGGTGACTCTCAAACACCCAAGAGATGAGAAAGAATTCAAGGTAAATAGACATCGCGTGAAGCCCTATTTCGAGTCAACATTTGAAGGTGCTTCAGTGATCATCATTCTTCAAGACCCTTGATGGTATTTGAAAGTCCAGCTACGAACTTGATAAATGCAAAACAACCTCTAACTCTTACTTTTAAGAATGTTTTGTGTTGTTTTCCTTTTTAGTGGTCTTGTTAAGGGTAATGGTTCAAGGATTATGAGTTTCATTCAATCTGTTGGTGTTTTCTATCTATTAAGTGGAGAAGAAAGTTTTGTTTGATAATTAGAAGAGAGTGAGAGAAATAAATTTTTTGGTAAATTTTAGTGGCTCACGGTTACTAGGTTTTTCTTAGTAATAGTGACATAGTTTTAATTCTGCATGTTAGGACACAGTTACTAGGTTTTACTTGGTAACCGTGAGGTCAATTCAATTTAGTCTAGAACTGAAACTCATTTTATCTCACGATTACTATGATTTTCATAATGACCGTAAGATACATCTCTTTTAGTACAGAGGCAAAAGTCATTTTACCTCACAGTTACTATGATTTTCATAGTAATCGTGACCTAAGCATCATTTTAGTCCAGTAGCAAACTGCATTTTATCTCACGGTTGCTATGAAATTCATAGTAACCATGACCTAAGTCTGTTTTTAGTCCAGAATCTTTTGTTAGGATATCTCACGGTTACTATCAAATTCATAGTAACCATGACCCTATAAAATAATAATAATAATAATAATAATAATAATAATAATAATAATAATAATAATAATAATAATAATAATAATAATAATAATAAAATTTAAAATTCAAAATTTGAAAACCCTATTTTTCAGACACCATTTTCAGTTTCTTTTAGTTTATGGTTTCATTTCATCTTTTTGCTTTTCTTTCTTTCTCTCTCTCTCTCTCTCTCATTTTCTCTTTTCTCTACCATGCGCCACCGCTCTCCACCATCTTTATCGATAAGTTTTCTTTGTCTTCTCCTTCATTTTTTGTTCTCGTTGTTTAGATCTAGTGTTTGAATCATGGGTTCTTTTGTTTTTGGTTTGTCTTATTCTTCTTCTTCTTCTTCTTCGTCTTTTATTTTATTTTCATTTTTCTTCTAGTTTGTTTATTTTACTTTATTTGTTTGGTTATTCTTGTTTATTTATTTATTTTTATTTTATTTTTATTTTTATTTATTTTAGTTTTTCGTTTTTCTCATCTAACTATATTTTTTCTTTCTTTTATTTGGTTATTTTTGTCCCTCTTTTTATTTGCTGGTAGTTGTTTGCTCATGCCACATCACCAAGTAAGTACCAAATTCTCTTTTTGATTACCAAGTAGTATTTTGTTTTGTTTTTTCTAAGAGTTTTGAGTTTGATTTTAACTTAGTTGCTGTTATTTTTGTTTTTATTGTGATTCTGTCTGTCGTGTTGCTCTTTTATTCTTTTAATTCTTTTTTATTCCGTTTTCTCTTTTCTTGTCTGTGTTGTTCACTCTCCCTCATTTTTATCTTTCGTAAATTAATTTGGGATTAATGTAATGAGGGACTAGTTTGTTAAATTTTGTTAATGCCTTGTATTAGGATAGTTTAAATCTTGAACATTTCTGTGATTCAATTTCCCCGTGTCTGTGTTTGGCTTGATTCTATATTAGTCATCCCCCTTTATCTTGATTTGGTTTGGTGATTGGGCACATATACAGGTTATTTCTCCTCTCCGTTTCTTTCTTTTTATCTTACATTTTTAATTTTATTTTGGTGTTGTCCTGTTTATTATTTGGATTTTTGGTAAATGATGTTAAACTTTCTTAAATTTTATCTATTTGTGTGTTTTTTTTCATTTAATTTTTGTCTCCCATGCACAATCTTCACAAATAGCACTTTTTCCTTGCTTAAGTTTAGCCTAGCAATTATGATTGTAAGATATGGCTGAATTGGGTTAGTACTAAAAAATTTTGGCATGACAATGGGTAAATCATTTGGCATTTTTTATTCAAATTGAGAATTTGTGCAATCTTTGCTGGGCATTGCTTCAAATTATTTTTGTCATGATTACTTTATCATCGATTTTGTGGATTGAGAATATCTTGTTGTGCAGTTGCTATCCCAAATCTTTAGTTAATCTAAATGTTTGCTTTGAGGTTATCTTAATAGAAGCTATTGCACTTCACTTCTTGTATGAATAATTTGGAACTGTTGCATGTAGACCGATCTAATTTGTCATCTTATTTCGTTAAGACTATCTTGTCATCAAATGAGCATGCCAAATCCTGTCCAAATATGTTTGAGTTAGCCATTTTTTGTTCTTGTGCATTTGTATGTTCAATTGCATCCTTGAGGTATATAGGCTGAAATGATTTGACCTGCGGGCTACTGGTTTCCAAAGGATGACTTGGTCATCGTGGTTGAGTGCCACGTACCTCAAGGAACTTGTGTGTGCCATGAACTTATATTGTGCATTCTCATCTACTCATACTATTTTTGTGTTTCTTTTCTATTATTCAGCAATATAAACTTCCAATTTTGTTGTTTATGGGCAGTGGCACCTAAATAAGCTCGTGCTTCCAGTTCTTCTCAAGCCCAAGAAATCCTCCCTCTTGCCAGCTAACCCCTACCACCCGAAAAGCATGCAGAGACTAGTTAGCAACCACCTCCAGCCCCTATACAACAAAAGCCAAGGAAAAAGAAAGTGCCAAAGATACCCAACTGGGTTCCTAAAAAGATGAGAAAAAATTATGACATATTTTCCAACTGCGAGTACCTTCCTTTAGTTTATCTGAATATGAGTTTATTGGAAAAGCTGGGGATCAAGGAGGAGAATAATAGCCACATTACAGCAATTGGTTGGGAAAAGTTCTTTGAATGCAAGGAATTGGTTTATCCATACTTGACCAGAGATTTCCTTTGCACTGTGCAGTTCCACTTTGGGAATGGCAAGGGTCCGAATATGGTAACTTTCTTCTTAGAAGGCAAATTTTATAAAGAATCTTTGGCCAATGTCACCGAAGCACTAGGATTTCCACCAGATGGAATATACACCTATGAAGAACACTCAAAAGAGGTGACTTGGGAAGACATTCGAGATCCACTGATTGCAGGCCCTTATATGGCCGGGACCACAATATCCCATTTGCTGCAAGCCCGTGTTTTGAGAATCTTACATCGTTTCTTTTCTATGTCATTCATGTCTCACGTGCAGAGTACAGGGCAAATCAATCTTCCAGAGGCTCTTTTTCTCTCCTGTATGGTGAGACATTGTCGCATAAACGGCTCGTACCATTGGTGGAAAAAACTTGAGGAAATGTAGCAAAAGCCTACTAAAGTAAAAAAGATCTCTTTTAGTGGCTGGGTGACAATATTGCCAGGCATTTTAGGCACCCATTGGATGTAGACAAGAGCCTCCCTGTAGCTGTTTATATTGATGAGAAAATGTTGAAGAATATGAAGATCATAGTTAAAGATGATACAATAAAGTATGGTATCAGGTTAAAAGATAGAGAAGAATATCTGCATAAGATGGAGCGCATCTTGTGTAATCCTCAAGCTGCCCCCGATCAAGATTCTGTCACTTTGTCCTCTACCCAATAAACTGCTTTGATGAAATGCATGGACATTCTAGCTACAAATCAAGAGGAATTCAAGCATCAACAACAGCAGGTCATTGAAGCCTTGACTGCTTTGAATGCCAGGCTTGATTCCCCAGCTCCCCCACATCCCTAAGCAGGAAGTCTCCTCTCCCCTCCTCCCTTTTTTGAGATTAATATTTGTAAATTGCTGAGGAAAGCAGGTCTTTAAGTGTGGGATGGGAGAATATTTTTTTTGATATTGAATTTTGAACATGTTGGTTGAAATTTAAACAATTTTAAGAAGTTAATCTTTTTGTGAAGAAATTATTTTGTGCAATTTGTCTTTTTGAAGGAAGAAGTTGGGATTCAAATGGCTGAAAGTGTGAAATTATTGAACTACAACTCTTTTAATTAATTTTCAGTTGTTTAGTTTATTTGTAACTTCAATATATTTTTTTTAACTAAGTTTACTTTATGTTTTGCATTAAGTTGTTTACTTTATGTTTTGCATTACTTTTGTTTTAAGCAAGTTTTTAAGTTTTTATGTTTTAGCTTTTCCTTTAATCCAAATAGAATAAATTTTCTGTCGAGTTATTAATTACCGTGCATTTAGTCTAAGCTGCCATGTGATCTTGAATTGAATTAGCTTAGACTTAATTTCTTTTGAATGGATAAGTTAGAAAGCCTAAGTAGCCAGAGAGCAGTAGTATGTTCAAAAAATAAACTCTTCTTTAAATTGATCTCAGTTAATCGCATGTCACTCAATTTCTTATTTAACAAGCACAATAGGCTAAGGTTTATTTCAAAAAAAGATTTTATGCTGCAGAAATTTTGGTTGATTCAGCACTGCAGAAAATAAGTGTGGGTACCTAGCATTTATAGGAAGTGTTAATTATTCAGCTTCCTACAATTTTGAGAATCCAATTAATATCCATGATTAGTTTTTCCTTATGATCATAATAGAGCATGGATTTTGAAAGAGTTGTTTCTTGAGAAAGCTAGGTGGTATGTATTTCTGGGTAGTGTGGCTAATTCTATCTTCCTAACCTTATCAATTCTTTAGAACCTTTGCCTTAGCCCCATTACAACCTTAATGTAAGACCTGGTGATTCTATCTTGTTCTAAGTTGTTTAGTAGAGATGACCCTTATGGTTCAGGTGCTAAAGGAGAGGCTTATGGTTGTTCTGAGTTGCAAGGGCAAAATTGTCAAATTTCTCTGTTTGCTTGATTGCTGGAATTCACTGGTAGTTTTGGTTTTGAAAGAATAAAAATCTGTTTTAACCTCGCACACACACACGAGAAATTGTTCAACATATATTAGTTAAGTCTTTTTTATAGAGTTGTTCTTCTGAGTGTCTTTTGCTAAGTGTTGCTCTGGCACTTTTGATTTTTCTTGTTCTGAATTGGAATCTTGAGTTTTTCAAGATTGTGGATAATTTATTTTCTTGAGGGCAAGCAAAGTCTAAGTGTGGGGTATTTTGATAACTCCAATTTAGTATTTAGTTTTTAGTTTAGTTTGAGTCTAGTTTTCACTGGTTTTCTAGTGTATTTTGCTTTATTTTTGCTTGCATTTAATAATTTATCCGATTTTTTAGTTAATTCTTTCTAGCTTTTATACGAATTTGAGAGCTTTTGATGGAATTTTGTGATTTTTGCAGGTACCTCACAGTTACTAGGCAATTCCTGGTAATCGTGACCCTTGTTTTCTGTCAAAACGCATCATTTTGAAGTTTATCATGGTTAGCATGGCAATTGTGTATGATAAGGTGGTAACCGTGACCTATGGAGTTTTCAATACAGAAGATAAAGGAGAAACACCTCACGGTTACTAAGAATTTGGTAGTAACCGTGAGGCAGGCATGTTTTTAGTCCAGAATGAAGAAGAAAGCTATCTCACGGTTACCAGAAATTTCATGGTAATCGTGACCCCATTCCAAATTTTAGTTCCGAGCTATCTCATGATTACTGGGAATTTCCTAGTAACCGTGACCTATTTCAACCAAAAGAGGGTTTTTTATTAGAGGTCATGGTTACCAGGGATTTCAAAGTAACCATGATCCATATTGACCTATAAAAAGCAGATTATTCTGCAAAATCGGGGAGTTGATTTTTATTAGGTTTTAAGGTTTTCTCTTTTCCTTCTTTCATTTCTTAGTTCATTTTACACACATAGATACATATATTTACTTGAAAATAGTTGGATTTACACAAAAATACTTAGATTAAACATAGATTTATAGTTCACAAGTATAGATCTACACATTTGAAGCTCATTTTTTCAGTCAAGTTTTGGAGAAAGAGATTGAAAACCTTGGATTCAATTGGGTTTTCTTCATCATGAATTTCAGGAGTTATTCTATCCTTTTCTCTTTTCATTTTGTGATGGATAGTGAGTAGTCTTTTAGTTGTTTGGGGGATCCTTGAATCCCTTACCCAAGGATGTGAACATTGAACATATTTTCATATATATATATATATATATATATATATATATATATATATATATATATATATATATATATATATATATATATATATATATATATATATATATATATATATATATATGAATGAATGGTTCATTTCACTGTTGCTTATTTTATTCCATTGGTTTTCTGCTCTTCAAGTGATTTTCTAGCTTTGTTGAATGATTTTATCTGATATCTTGGTTGGATGTTGATACTTGTGTGAGTTAAATGCTGTGAATGATTTTGCTCAGCTTTTCTATAAAAAATACTGTCTATTTTAGATTGCTCCGGAATGGGATTCTAGATGTGAAGCATTTATGGTTTTAGGGTTAAAGTGTGGAGTAAAATAGATGAGTTTTGGGTTGTTTGGCTCCGGACTTAGAAATCAAACCAAACTTAGGATATTAGACTCGTGCATAGGCTAGTTGTTGGGCTGGCTCCGAAATGGGACGTTTAGCAACTAAAATAGCTGGCTCCAAAATGGGACGTTTGGGTTAAAGGGGTTATCCCAAATTCATTCATGTATACTTTTAGGTAAAATTAATTCACATTGATTATGGGATGGATGAGTGAACCTGAGCAACGTTTTGATTTTTATAGATTTTCACACTTGTTAATTTTTCAGAATTTAATACATACTCAATTTACTGTTAGTAGAATTTAATTTCTCTTCATTGCATATTTTAGTGTTTAAAGCTTACATTATACAAGGTAGATAACTCATACACACAAATAATTGGGAATTCTTTAGCATACAATTAATTTTCACAGTTTCCACACAAAATTCCCTTGGGTTCGATACTATGGGTCCTAACTATACCCCACTTTATTATTTATCGATCTAGTGCACTTGCTAAGGTTGCAACATTACACTAAAATCAATAGAGAAGATATTTTAGAGAATTAAAACCACTTATCATGTCTAAGTTACCCTCATGTTTAATATTATAAATATTTCTAAAAATTACTACATAACCAATATTTCTTTTATAATAATCCTTTATCATCCCTCTTATAAGAAATTTTTATTAGTTTCTTTTGAAATCACACAATGTGAATTATACAAAAAAGAAAAAAACTCAAAGGCATTCGAAAAGATGCTCAATTTTAGAAAAAAAAAATATCTATCGAAATGGCTAGGTCTTTTAATGGATACTATCTAAGCAAATACATCTACAATGGATTGAAAATGGTATGGAAATATTGACAAGCTTATACTCAACAAAGATACAAATTCTTTGCCTATTAAAGCAAGAAAACATCTAATTCTTTGAATATGTTTTTTTTTCCGGACTTGTATGAATAAGCACAGTTTTTAATCTTAAATTTTATTATATTTTACTGGCATATTTTATGCTTTAGCAATTTGAATGTATATTCGCAACAAATTAGGTTTGTGCAACACAAAAGGTAATCCTAGTAGAAGAATCTTTATAAAAATTCAATAAATTTTACTAATGGTAAACTCGATTGCTTTTGTTCTTAAAAATAGATAAAAGTTAAGAGTATGTTTTTAAAAAATAAATAAAGTAAACAATATTCAGTACTTTATTTTGAAAACTTTAACTTTCATATGTAAACATTGGCTTCGACATGAGAATTTATGGCCTCCTTTCAAAAGCACCATTTGCCTAAGAATCGATTATAAAAAGTCAAGTTATCAAGTTATTGCACAAATGCTCAAAAGCTAGTGAGATTTGTAAAAATCTCCCTACACCATCAAATACAATATCTTTCTTTTTTGTCTCATAAAAAATTGGGCAAAATATAATTTTTCACTCACTTACATTTTAAGAATATTACGACCTTGAAGAAGTTAAAAAAAAAGAACCAAACTCTTTTTAAAATGTGTATAGGGATAATTATATGTTTTACATGTCATCAAATGATCGTAAAATGGTGTCTTCAAATTTTTCCAAATATAGTTGAAAAAATAACAAATTGAAAATATTTTTCTAAAAAAAAATCATAAAACATGAATTGTTTAAATGTAATATATCGAAACGAGACCATATTGATTTCTCTTATCGTTAAGCATTAGCTTATAGCACAGCTAAATATGAAGAATATGAGAATGACAGTGTAACAATGAGATTTGAAAGAATTAAAAACTAATGAATTCAAAGAAATTAAGATGCCCACTCTTCTTTGTTTCTCTTTATAAAAAACAACACATTAGCATTTCATAAATTCTATGTACACCATTTTTACCATTCTAATATAGTAACCACTGTACGGTTTATGTTTGAGAAATTTGTTAATATGTTGAACTTGTGCCACAAAAGTTAAAATATAAAATAAAATATTTGTACTATATGTTTGAGCAATGATTTGGACATGCAATGTTTTATCTCGCATGCTTTTATAGCGTAAATAATGTCATTATTTTTAGGCACAATGTCATAAATAAAAATTTCTACAAGTACTCTTCTTAATGATGGACGTATGGGGTACAATTCAATTACACATTGATTTGATCTCAACTAGTGCTTATTTATCCCTTTGACAAGTTCAATTGAATATTACTTTGTGAACAACAAAATTGTTTTACCAACATGGCCATTTTCAACAACAACTCGTGATTTCAATAGTGTCATATAATAAAAGGTACGAATAGTTTCAACATTGATGTGAACCTTATCTCTCTAAAATCTTATATGTAAAATTTTCAAAGTAATTAAGTATTTCACACTTAACAAGTTGAACAAAAATAAAGGCTACACACAAGATTACAAAAAATAAAATGATCGACATGAAAGTACATAATGACCATAGAAGAATGTCAAATAAAATAATTCTTTCTTATTAAATTGCAAATTAGATTTTGTATAATCAATGTCATTTATGGTACTAGTTATAACATATAAAAAATTAACAATATGCTATTATAAATTATTTTCCTCATTTCATATGGGAGGGGTAGTATTAGGTGAAAAGTATAATACTTGTGTTGAGGCAGCAAAATGTTGATAAAACTACAACCTTTAAACTTTGCGATTCATAATTTAGGTTGTCAACATTGTGGTGGATTGGCACCACATTTCCTACCTATCGAAATGGCATGTGCATAGTCAGTCCCAAGAAGTGGAAGCATATATTTGAATCTGCACAAGCAAAATAGGTTAGCATGGCGGACAATGCTACAACATTGCTTGGTAGAAGGGGGAGGTGAACTTCCTTTTGTTGCTAGATGACATAGATCGATAAGTTGATTATTGTCTACATTGCAAACAGTCATTGCCTTAACTCTAACCATCATTACAATGATCGATGTTGCAATTAAGAAAATTATAACACTATTTTTTCTGGCACAATCCATTTTTCTCTTTACCATGGGATATTTATTTGTTGGCTAAATGTATCTCAAAAACAAATCTCTCGAGTTATATATATTAAAGTTCAATAAGAAATTTTATTTTATTTTAATGGCAAGCAATGTAACTTTACGTATTATTTTTGAAATTTGTTATTTTATTATTCTTTCTCCACCAATATTTAGGCGCATACCACATTTAAGGATAAAATTAAGTTAGGGATACATAGTAGAATGTTGATATGGAGACACAACAATAAATCTTCAAACAATAACTTAATTTTGTTACACTAGAATCAATGGAGAAAATTGCTTGGCGAATTAAAACCACTAATCATGACTAAGTTACCCTCTTGTTTAATATTATAAATCTTTTTAAAAATTGTTGCATGCCCAATATTTCTTCTATAATCATCCATTGTCATCTCTCTTATAAGATATTTTCTTAGTTTCGGGTGAAATCACACAATGTGAATCATATAAAAAACAAAAGAAACTCGAATGCACTCGAAAATAAACTCAATTTTAGTAAAAAATATCTATCAAATGTCTAGGTCTTCTAATATAAGTTTTCTAATACCAAACATTTGTTACACAATGCAACATATCCCATGACAATTCTTAAAAGTTTATTTCATCGTATGCCTAAGTTTCACATCCACAACAGTATTACATGTACATGCCACTTTTCTTCTCCATCTTTGGGTCTTCAATTACCTACCATGTGCGCAGTTAAACAAACCATGTGCTAAGCAACATTGTTGCCTTGTGGTGGATACAACTACACAAAATTTCATCTATATAAACTACTTTAAGTAAATTACCATTTTATCCCATTATGTTACTTTTAATTAATATATTAATTTTATTCTCTTATTGTCTTAATTTACTATTTAATCCTTTTTATATTTATTTTTGTTATTAAACCACATATAATTCTTACTTGAATGGAAAATTATCATTTGGTCCTTGAGGCTTTCCTATTTCTCATTATTATGTTAAATCTACTTTAATGTTATCCTTTTTTGTTTCTTTTTTCTTTTATTCCATTCTAAGTTCAAAATTTATATTTTAGCCCCTGTACTTTTTCATGTGATAACAAATTACAGTTTGGTCTCTAAACTTTATATTTTTTATGTTTGACCTTGTTTGACTTTTATTTTGACTCTTTTTACTTCCTTTGACTTTTACTTCATCTTAAGTGAAATTTTATATTTTGATCCTTTTGCTTACCCATGAAGTAGTAAATTACATTTTGGTCTCTGAAATTTTTCATTAATTACGATTTTACCCTTTTTGTATATTTGACTATTTTAACCTTTTTAGCCATATCTTTGATGCCAAATTACGATTTTGCCCTGATTTATCGTGTAATTACATTTTTACCCTTTTTAAATATATTATTCACATATTGCACATTATTTACTGTTTAATCACATATGTGATATCTTTTATGCATATTTACTATTTATTCCTTATTTTCTTACATGATTACAATTTTGCCCTTTCTAAAACTAGTAATTGCATTTTTTACATTATTTTTTATCTAATCAACTTTATGACATCCTTTATGCGTGATTTACGATTTGGTCCCCATTTTCTCATGTATTTATAATTTTTCCCCTAATGATGACCGATGGAAATCCTCAAACCGGATATGTAGGATAAGGATTGTATGACTATATAGTTATACTATAGAGCTGTATATATATACTATGTGACTGTATGTCTAAGGTGACTACTTGAGCGTAGCCATCCCTCGGTACTGTATGTGTGAGGTGACTTCTTGAGCATAGCCATCCCTCACTAAAAATCTAATCCTGTGGTGCTACCAGAGTATATGGGTCCCTATGGCTAGGTATTATATCATATGGTTCTAGATTACCCATTGTACACTAAGGATAACTAATTATTTCACAATATGTTAAATTTTTACACTGATCTTTATGTTATTTCCATTATGTATCATGCCATCCATTCTCATTCTTCATCTATATATCAATATTACATATGGAAGCACATTATACATAATGAATGACATTCAAACATGATAAAAACATGGCATTACCATAATGTATACTATTTAGCTTCATTAGGAACTTATGCATGCCATGTGTTTTCTCATTCTTTCTCATGCTATGTATGTTCCCAAGGTCACTTTATATATTTATATGTTGTCATCCATCCATTTTACATTAATAACTCTTAGTTATATATAAGTACATCATTATGTTCACATGATGAACATTATGTCTACATGTTATATCAAGCTCAAATCAATCGTGATATACTTCATTCATCATTGTATTATACATTTTATGCTTAATATACCAATAATCGTCAAATTAACACAACATACAATATAATGTACCATTTGGCCATGTAATAAACTCATATTTTCATCATGGTTTTTCATGTATTATCATGCCTTACATGCTTTAATGATCATTTTGGACCTTTATGTATTAATATACATTTAAAAGTTATCATTATTACTTTATTACCTTTACGAACATCAATATGTTCATATACGTAACATTGTGTCTAATTGAAATCTTAATTTCCAATTTATCCATTTATATTTATTCATCATTATAATGCCTAATTCAAGTTAAATATTTAATTAATTATCAAAACACCACATAGTACACCTTAAGACATAATTCGACCACTTGATGTTCTTCATTTCATTGTTTGTTGTCTTCATTATTTCTCATTTATTTCATGATATTACATCTTTATACCATAATAACTCAATTTATTTCTTAATTCTACCTATGTTCACTTAGTGACATAATGTAAATTTGGTCTAAATTCAAAGGAATAAATGAAATTAAGTATATTTTTACATCCATTAACCTCAAAGTAGCTTGAAAATCACCTATTCTTCCTTCTCCATTCCTTTTTTCTCCTTGCTTTTCTCTTTTCCTTGGAATTCCTCTTTAGGCCAAAATTATGGAGGGCAAATTAGTAAGCTTATGCTTTGAATTTAAACATTTAATTCCTACTAAATAATCATATTAATGATGTTATGCAAGTCTATAACAAAATCCCTAATTAGTTCTAACAAAAACTCAAGAACTAACCTAATTAGGTTAACTTTCTCTCACTAGAAATTCTTATTTTTCAAGCCTTTTTTTCTCTAATCTAATTTTTTATGATGAAGAGGAGGTTCTCTAGTGTATGTAGATAAAATTTAGGCTTAAGATTTGATGGGAATTAAGAGAAGTGAGAAAAAAATAGTGGAAAGGTAAAAATGGAAGGAATTTTGATTTTGGGAGGAAGAAGAGGGGAGAATGGCAGACTTTTAGGCAAAAATATAGAGGATTCTATACCTATCTAGGCTGCCCTTAAATCCACCAAACCAAAGGTTAAGATTCTTCCATTTACTATTTAATCTAATGGCTTATTTTTTTAAGCCACTTATCAAGTTTTCATTAGTTTCTACACCTCTTTATACAATACTAATGCATGTAGATGATCATAGCCCATTTTATAATGACAATTATTCCTTTGGACAAATTAAATATGCCATTTAAGCCTACTAATTAAATTAATCTCTGTTTTTTACTATTTTTTAGAAACTAATGTTTCTCTCAATAGAATGCTCTAAAATATTTCCCCACGTGCAACAAAATATACAAAAATATGTTTTTAAAATTTCAAGTCATTCCGACATGATTTCGATATACTTTTAGCTTCAAAGGTAAAATTAACCAGTCTGAAACCTTAAATTCCAAAACTATCAAAAAAATTATTTTTCACTTCCAATAGCTCCTTTATGTTATTCCTAATGGGTTTATGTGATCAAAATAATTTTTAAAGATATACAAAATATTTTTGAGTCCAGTCAACTTTTCGTCAACCCTTTCTGCGGCTCCTAGCAAATCCTTTGATGTTTATTTTGGAGACCTATTTAAGCTCAAATTCTCCTTAAATTGTACCACTAGGCTCTATTTAACATCTATTTTCTCTCGAAGTGGTTAAGTACCATTTTCCATTAGGTCACCCATCCTAGTGCTACCCTCGGCTGAGCACATTTAACACTTATGCACTTATAATTTTACTGTGCTATACTACTGTAATCACACTGATAACTGTCCCGGGTTTATTGTTCATGCTCCAGAATGTACCAAGCATGTTAGATGAAAATTTGGGGTGTTACATAATTCCTTGGGCATATTTTTTTCTAGACTTGTATGAATAAACACATTTTTAAATCTTAAATTCTAGCATCTTTTGCTTAATGCTTTAGCTATTTGAATGTATATTCCCATCAAATTAGTTTTATACAACACTAAAGGGAATCTCAATAGAAAAATCTTCACCAAAATTCAATAAATTTTACTAGTGGTAAACTCAATTGTTTTGGTTCTTAAAATGGATAAAAGTTAAAATCATGTTTTTCAAAAATAAATAAAGTAATTGAACAATATTCAATACTTTATTTTGAAAACTTTAACTTTCATACGCAAACATTGGCTTCGACATGAGAATTAATGGCCTCCTTTCAAAAGCACCTTTTACCTGAGAATCGATCATAAAAAGTTAAGATATCAAGTCATTGCACAAAAGCTCAAAGGCTGGTGAGACTTGTAACAATCTCCCTACACTATCAAATACAATATCTTTCTTTTTTCTCATAAAAATTTTAAGCAAAATATAATTTTTCTCTCACTCAAATTTCAAAAATATTAGGACCTTCTACAGGTTAACAAAAAAGCAAAAAGCCATTTTTAAATGTGTATAGGGCTAATTATATATTTTACATATCATCAAATAATCGTAAAATATCGCCTTTAAATTTTTTCAAATATAGTTGAAATTTTGATCGATTGAAAATATGTTATATCAAAATGAGAGCATTTAGATTTCTCTTATCGATAAGCATTAGCTAATAGCACAGTGAAATATCAAGAATATGAGAATTATAGTGTATCAATGAGATTTAAAAGAAATAAATACTAATGAAGGAAAAGAAATTGAGATGCTTATTCTTCTTTATTTCTTTTTTAATTGTAAAAAACAACACTCTAGCATTTGTTCTTGCACACATGTATGGAAACTTAATTATATTCTTTTATTTGAATCTATCTTGATTAAGGTGTCATCAAGTGTTGTTGTCAATAATTTAACGTGGTTTTTGAACTGCATAATTCTTAGTTTAGAGTTTGAATTTTTTGGAAATGTGGTTTGTTTAATTTTTCTCTAAGGCGAGCAAAAGATAAGTGTGTGGTATTTGATAGTTCCAAATTATACCTATGTTTTATTGTGTTTTTAATTGTGTTTAATAGTTTAATTCATATTAATTTAGGTGTTTTATGTTTAAAGTTTTTTTTTTAAATTTAGTATTTAAGTTTAAATTGTGTTATTTTTGTAAGTTTTAAAGCTAAAAATTGGAAATCAACCCGACTAGGATAGTGTGTTGGCTCTGTCAGGTCAATAAAGCTTATTATCATTCATTCCAGTAGCTAACGACCCCACTAGGACAGTCTGGTGGTCCCACCGAGTCACTTTTAACAAAGGAAGCATATTCATATGACCTGGCTAGGTCACATTGTAGTCCCACCAGGTCCATTTGGCAAAATTCTCGAAAATTAGAAGTTTTTTTTACAGATCAAGTCTTTTTATGGCTACTATACTCTTAAAAAATTAGGTCTTTTAGTGGTTTTTTTAAAAAATGAACATTAGTTAGGTTGTTTTCTCTTAACTTAGACTAAGTATTATTTATTCAAGTTCAATTTTTTAGCTTAGTTATACTCTCTAGGGTTTATTCAAGCTTGTTCTCTGTTGGTTTTCAAGAGTGAAAGATCAAGTCAAAATTTCTCTTATAAGTATAGTATTTGATTTATCATTCTTTTATTCATTTGTGATCATGAATAATGAGTAACCTCTTACTTTTATTGAGGGAAACATGAACCCTCGTTTTCTTACTGTATTGACTCTCAATTGAACTTAATTTTAATATAAGTTTGTGATTTTTTAATTCCTTTGCTCAATTATAACTTTGATTATATTTTAATTTATATTCAGTGTATCGAATAGATGGTTGAATGTGAATTTAGTTTATGATTAATGATATGCATACTCTTTTTCTTGTATACTTGTGTTAATTTACTATTGTATTCTAGAAATTGAGGCTAGGGTCATATGATCATAAGGCTAGGGATGGGTTTCAAGCTTCATCTTATAATAATCAAGTAAGAGCTCCATTCAACCCAAACCCAATTCACTAAAGCAACCTAAATTCCACCTACCATCAAACCTATCAACCCCCACAAGCACCTTACCAACCAATGTAAGTTCCCTAATATTTTTAGCCACCACTACCTATAGAGAAAAAGCCTAGTATTGAAGAGATGCTTGCTAGTTTCATGACTAATTACACACAATTTATATTTAGTCAAGATGTAAGGTGGAAAGCTCAAAAATAGTGGAACCGAAGATGCTTCTATGAGGAATCTTAAAACTCAATTGGGGCAATTGGATACTTTTTTATCGAATAGAGCACAACAGACATTTTTATCAACCATAGATAGGAATCTAAAGGAAGAGGCTAAGGCAATTTCA
This sequence comes from Excoecaria agallocha, assembly GCA_037975025.1. Lineage (NCBI taxonomy): Eukaryota > Viridiplantae > Streptophyta > Magnoliopsida > Malpighiales > Euphorbiaceae > Excoecaria > Excoecaria agallocha. The sequence continues at coordinate 28,740,727 of CM075816.1, forward strand.
TTAAAGAGTGGTAAACAATTGGAGAATGCATAACCAAGTAAGTCTTCTTCAATTGAAATGAAACCAACCACACAAGTAAGTAACTCTAACTTATAAAATGTTGATGAGATACCACCTTCCAAGGGATAATGGTAAAGTGATTTTAAACTCTAATGTTATTCCAGTTGATGAATTTAAATTGCCTTTTCCTTTACTAGCTAGGAAAGAGAAAATAATGAGCAACTGGAAAAGTTCTTGAACATTTTTAAGAAATTTCATGTGAGATTGCCATTCACTAGAGCTTTGCTTCATATGCATAAGTATGAAAAAATTTATGAAGGAACTTTGCTTAAATAAGAAGAAGCTAGAAGAGGTAGGGACCGTTCAACTATTTGAAAATTGTAGTGCTTTAATTTCTAATAAAATTCCTAAGAAATTAGAGGATCCAGACTGTTTTACTTTACTTTATGAGTTAGAGATAATTTTGTTGGCAATGTTTTATGTGATCTAGGCACCAGTATAAAATTTAATACCTTATTCAATTTGTAGGAAATTGAACTTAGGAGATATTAAGCAGACTCACATTATACTACAGCTAGCAGATAGATCGATGAAAAGATCGAAAAGGATTATGAAGACCTACTAGTAAAAGTTGCCAACTTTATTTTCCCAGTAGATTTTCTAGTTATAGAGATGTAGAAAGATAAAAAGGTGTCATTTATAATGGGAAGACCATTCTTGAACACCGCGAGAGCTTTGCTTGATGTACATGTGAGTCGCAGAGTTCATTTTAGATCTATTATACTTTAGTTTTCATTTTAACGTCATGAGAATATGTGTTGCATTTTCATCGTTTAGATTTACCTTTGTCTGGGCATTTACTTGTTGTTTTTTGCTTGTGAAATGGCTTTAAAATGCACTCCTAATGATGCTGGCTCTAGTTATATTGGGGTTCATATGCCTAGCTATTTAAATTCGAGCTATGCAATGACATATGAGTATTTTACAGGAGCAAAGTATGTGAAACTTGCTTATTTAAACGACTTTTTTCTAGCCACGATAGATGGAAATATGAAACAAGAAGTAAATCAATTAATTGCTAAAATCATATGGATGAAATTTGTCAAGAAGAAAGAGGAGGTACATCTAGAAATCACTAGAGATTTTTTTACCACTTTCAGTTGCACCTTTGAAAATACTGAAGATACTAATGGGATAGTGAGGTTTTAATTACGCAGAAAGAAGCATAAGATCAATTTTAAGGAATTTACAAAGTTTCATGGGTTTTCATTTAATGGTGCTAGAGAATTACTTGACTTCACACCAAGATAGAATTGGGTAGTAATCTGCGATGATGTCGAGCCTACCACTTATGTGGCCAAGAAGACAAAGGCAATACACTACGCATTCTTCGGTGATTCTTTACTTTGGCATTTTATGGGCACATTAAAGGTCCTGAAAGTGTTAATTCAGCATAATTTCTAATGTTAAGATGTATGGTGGAGGGCATTAAACTGAAAGGTGCTTATTATCTGTGAAGAAATATTGAAGACCTCTAGAGGAGACTCGTTACTTTGCCTTTTCATTTAGTTTATTTAGTTAGTTTAAAGTTGGTGTGTTGATTGCATAGATTTAGTTTGGTTTATCTTATAGCTTGCAGTTAGTTTAGTTTGCCCAATTTTATTTTCAAACTTAAACTTTTTGAACTTTAACTTAGAATTGTACAATGTTCAGAATCTTAATTAGCATTAGGATAGTCATGTTGTTTGATGAAATCTTAGCTAAGTTAGTTTTCAACTTGAACATATTTGTTAATTTCCAAATTTTGTACACAAAGACCAATTCTTAAATTAAGAGAAAAACCATTACATAAAGGTAGTTGAGTTAGGAATTTTATAGCACTAAAACATTCCTCATCACCTTTCAAAACATTAAAACAACTCAAACAAGTTTGGGACATGATTAAAGAAATTTTTCTTGTTTAGTCATTTAAAAGACCTTTCACCTACCTTTATGTATATTTTATCCCTTGTTAGCCTTTTTTAGCCTTATAAGGGCATGCTTAACATGTGCTATAATTAATTTTGTTGTTGCATACATTTTTTTACCATGTAGCCTAAAAGCCTTTATCTTTCCTTCTAAGAATTAGCCACTCTAGGAATAGGATTGATCACTTTTCATAGGTACTTAAGTGGATGTGGTTCTTTAAAGGGAGTTTAATTTGGAGATGTTGTCATAAGTTCTTGTCAAAGATAGGAATGTAGAAGTAATTTTTGTTGAATGGAAATTGTGGATACCTCTTGCTATGTGATTTTAAAGTTAAGCTAACAAAGTTTGTTATTTCTTAAAAGAAAAAGAGAGAGAGAAAAGAAAATAAGAAGTTTGAATCAGAAAGTTAACATGGTATATCAAGCTTTTAAGTGTGAGGTATTTCCAATAGAGATTGAAAGGTTATGAACTCTCACTTTGGTTGAGTTTGTGAAAAATAAGAGGAAATTCCTAGAAGCCTTTTCTCTTTAGTGTTTTAATGTTTCGCATTCCTATGTAATTAAAATTAGACAACTTAGGTAATGTTATTGTGGGTAAAGTCTATTAGAAGGAGAATGTTGGTTTATACAATTAGAGAGTGACTATTCTTTTTGCTTAACTTTAACCATTTTTTATTAGCCTTTACCTTAACCACATTACAACTGTATTAAAGTCTTATTGATTCTGTCTTTTTTTGAGTTATTTAGCAGAAATGACCCTAGGATTCTAGTGTTAAAAGAGAGGCCTATAGCGTTTTTAGAGTTTCAAATGTGAAACCGCATGTATATTTTGACATATATAAATTATGTACCTTGGTTGTTAGATTGCACTAGAGTTTTGGTTTTGAAAGTACTTAAAATGTTTTGATCTTGCACACATGTATAAAAATTTGATTATATTTTCTTGTTCGAATCTATCTTGGTTAGGGTGTCATCAAGTGTTGTTGTCAATTGTTGATTGTGGTTTTCGAACTGCATGATTCTAAATTTAGAGTTTGAATTTTTTAAAAATGCAGTTTGTTCAATTTCCCTTGAAGGGGAGAAAAGCTAAGTGTGGGGTATTTGATAGTCCCGAATTATACCTACGTTTTATTGTGTTTTATAGTTTAATTCATGTTAATTTAGGTGCTTTATGTTTAAATTTTTTGTTTTTGAAAATTTAGTGTTTAAGTTTAAGTTGTACTATTTTTGCAGGTTTTAAAGCTAAAAATTGGAAATCAACCCGATTGGGATAGTGTGTTGGCTTAGTCGAGTCAATAAAGATTATTATCATTTAGTCCAATAGCTAATGACCTAGTAGGGACAATTTGGTTGTCCCACCTGGTCACTTTAACAAAAAAAAAATTAGATTCATATGACTTTGCTGGGTTATTTTGTGGTCCCACCAGGTCTATTTGGCAGAATGCTAAAAAATTAGAAGTTTTTTAACAAATTTAAGTCTTTTTTATGGTGGCTGAACTCTTAAAAAAATAGGTATTTTAGTGTTTTTTAAAAAAGAAAACACTAGTTAGGTAGTTTTCTCTGAACTTAAACTAAGTATTATTCATTCGAGTTTAATTTTTTAGCTTAGTTCTACTCCCTAGAGTTTATTCAAACTTGTTCTCTGCTAGTTTTCAAGAGTGGAAGATTAAGTCAAAATTTCTCTTAAGAGTAAAGTATTTGATTTATCATTCTTTTATTCATTTTTTATCATGAACAATGAGTAGTCTCTTACTTTTGTTGTGGGAAACTTAAACCCTCATTTTCTCACTATATTGACTCTCAATTGAGCTTAATTTCAATATAAGTTTGTTATTTCTTAATTCTTTTGCTCAATTATATCTTTGATTATGTTTTAATTTATATATAGTATATCGAATAAATGGTTAAATGTGAATTTAGTTTATGATTAATGATACTTGTGTTAATTTACTACTATGTTCGGGAAATTAATGTAGAGGTCCTATGATCATAAGTATATTGGATTTAAGAAATTGAATTAAGAATAGATGGAAGTTAAGTGTTTCGAAAGAATATTTAACTGAAATTCAGTATTTAATTGTTCTTAATCAGGGGATCTAATACTCTAAAAGATATTCTGAATAAGATATTTGTATTTAATTCGGTTTTTCATAACAATCTTGTATTATTTTGAATTGAGTCAAATTCAGTAGGAGACGAGGTGGATAGTTCCCTTAGTAAAAGTGTTTAAGTCATTGATTTTTATTACCAATTTAATTTATTTTTGTTTTTAATTAATTTTACTTTAGTCTTAGTGTTCAATTTACTTGATTATTTAAATTAGTTAAGTTTAATTAATAAATACCTTCTAAAATTTGGAAAATTCTTTCACACAATAATTGTTTCAAAATCTAAAATACACAATCTCTTAAGTATGATATTTAAGGGTCTTAATCTTATTTTTCTATAGTACACTTGCTAGACACCGGTCATTAGACGACATACATCGATAAATTTATTATTGTTTATGTTGTAAATGATGATTGCCTTAACTCTAACCGTCATTGCTATGATTGATGTTGCAATTAAGAAAATTATAACATTATTTATCTAGCACAATCCATTTTTCTCTTTACAATGGGAAATATATTTGTTGGACAAATACATTTTAAAAACATATGTCTCAGGTTATAAATATTAATGTTCAATAAGAAATTTTGTTTTATTTTAATGATGGGCAATGCAACTTTACGTATTAGTTTTGAAATTTATTATTTTATTATTCTTTCTCCACCAATATTTAGGTGCATACCACATTTAAGTATAAAATTAAGTTAGGGATACATAGTAGAATGTTGAAATGGAGAGACAACAATAAATCTTCAAACACTAACTTAATTTTGTTACATTAAAATCAATGGAGAAAATTGATTGGTGGATTAAAACCACTAATCATGACTAAGTTACCCTCTTGTTTAATATTTTAAATTTTCTAAAAATTGTTTCATGCCTAATATTTCTTCTATAATAATCCATTATCATCCCTCTTAAAAGAAATTTTTCTTAGTTACTAGTGAAATCACCCAATGTGAATCATACAAAAAACAAAAGAAACTCATAGGCACTCAAAAATAAACTCAATTTTTAGAAAAAAAATATATATCAAATGGCTAGGTCTTCTAACACATACTATCTAAGCAAATACATCCGCACTGGATTGAAAATAGTATGGAAATATTGACAGGTTTATACTCAACAAGAATACAAATTCTTTGATCCTTAAAACAAGCAAACATCTAATTCCTTGGATATATTTTTGTTTTCCGAACTTGTATGAATAAGCATGTTTTTAAATCTTAAATTCTATAATGCTTTGCTTGTATATTTTATGCTTTAGCTAATTGAATATATATTCCTAACAAATTGGTTGTATACAACACAAAAGGGAATCCCGGTAGAAGAATCTTCACCAAAATTCAATAAATTTTACTAGTGGTAAACTCAATTGTTTTGGTCATTAAGAATGGATAAAAGTTAAAATTATGTTTTTCAAAAATAAATAAAGTAATTGAACAATATTCAATACTTTATTTCCAAAACTTTAATTTTGATATGCAAATATTGGCTTTGACATAAGAATTAATGGCCTCCTTTCGAAAGTACCTTTTGCCTAAAAATCAATCATAGAAGTCAAGATATCATGTCGCTGCACAAAAGCTCAAAGGCCAATGAGATTTGTAACAATCTCCCTGCACCATCAAATACAATATCTTTCTTTTTTATAAAAAAATTTAGCCAAAAGATAATCTTTCACTCACTCGTATTTCATAAATATTAGGTCCTTGTAGAAGTTAAAAAAGTATCAAACCATTTTTTAAATATTTATAGGACTAATTACACATTTTATATGTCATTAAATGATTCTAAAATGCTATCTTCAAATTTTTCCAAATAGAGTTGAAAAAATGATAGATTGAAAACATTTTTTCAAAAAAAATCACAAAACATGAATTATTCAAACATTTTATATCAAAATGAGAGCGTTTAGATTTCTCTTATCAGTAAGCACTAGCCGATAGCACAATTAAATATGAAGAATATGAGAATGATAGTGTATCAATAAGATTTAAAAGAAATAAAAACTACTGAATGCAAAGAAATTGAGATGCCTATTCTTCTTCATTTCTCTTTTAATAGTAAAAAAACAATCAAGAGTTTCACAAATTCTGTGTACCATTTTCATGATTCTAATATAATAACCATTGTATGGTTTATATTTGAGGCATTTGTTAGTATATTGCACTTGTGCTATGAAAGTTAAAATATAAAATAAAATATTTGTATTGTATGTTTGAGGCATGATTTGGACGTGTAAAGTTTTATCTCACATGCCATTAGAACGTAAATAATATTATTATGTTTAGGCACAATGTCATGAATAAAAAGGAAAAAGGTACCAAAATGCCCTTTATGTTGTCTCAAAGGGGCTAAAATGCCCTTAAAGTTTTTTTGGAACAAAAATGCCCTTGATATTCTAAAATTGGTACCAAAATGCCCTTCCATCAAGCTATCGTCAATTTTGAGTTAATGGTGCTAACATGGCATTGATACATAGCAAAATATGCTACATCAGCACCACATGTATTTTTAATCAAAATATAATAAGGAAAATTTTAGTACCGTGAGAAAAATTTTAGGAGCATTTTAGTAATTTAAGAAAGATTTTAAGGGCATTATAGTACCCTAATAAAAACATTAAGAGCATTTTTATATTGTTAACATTAAAAATCAATGTATGTTACATTACATATTAATCAATAATTGTAAATTGTACGAATAAGAAAAAAATATAAATAAATTATATAGCTCAAGAATAATTATTACTTAATTTTTATTAATGAATATAATATTAAAATTCGAGTACAAAAATGCCTTTCATATTGATGTGTGCATTCTAGTACCCTAATGAAAACATTAAGAGCATTTTTGCAATCTGAAGAAAATATTAAGAACATTTTTTTTCTAAAATATGATCATAAAGGGCATTTTTGTAGTCAAATTTTAATATTATATTTATTAAAAAATTAATTAATAAATATTCTTAAGTTATATATTTTATTATTTTTTTCTTATTCATACATTTATGTAACAAATATTGATTAATATCTAATGTAATAAATATTAATTTTTAATGTTTTCTTTACAATACAAAAATGCCCTTAATGTTTTAATTAGAGTACTATAATGCCCATAATTTCTTACTTAAAAAACTAAAATGCCCCTAAAGTTTTTTGGAGTACTAAAATGCCCCTAAAGCTTTTCCACAGTGCTAAAATGCCCCTACTTATATTTTGATTAAAAATATGTGGCGCTGACATGGCATATTTTGCCATATGTAAATGCCACGTTAATGCCATTAACTCAAAGTTGACAGTAGCTTGATAGAGGGATATTTTAGTACTGATTTTAGAACATTAAAGGCATTTTTATTACAAAAAAAAATTAAGGGTATTTTAGCCCCTCTTAGACAATATGGAGGGCATTTTAGTACCTTTTTCCCAAATAAAAATTTCTACAACTATTATTTTTAATAATGGACGTATGGGGTACAATTCAATTACAAATTGATTTGATCTCAATGAGTGCTTATCTCCCTTTTTAACAAGTTCAATTGCATATTACTTTGTGAATAACAAAATTGTTTTACCTACATGGCCATTTTAAACAACAACTCGTGATTTTAATAGTGTCATGTAATAAAAGATATCTTCTAAGTTGATGTGAAGCTTAACTCTTTAAAATCTTATATGTAAAATTTTCAAAGTAATTAAGCATTTCACTTTCAACAAGTCTAACAAAAATAAAAGCTTTATATAAGATTACAATAAATGAAATGATCAGCATGAAAGTGCAAAATGATCATAGAAGAATGTTAGTGAAAATAATTATTTCTTATTAAATCACAAATTAGATTTTGAATAGTTAATGTCATTCGTGGTACTAGTTGTAACATATAAAACACTAACAATCTGCTATATAAATTATATTCATCGTCTTATATAGGAGGGGTAGTATTGGGTTAAAAGTATAATACTCACATTGAGCTAGCAAAAGGTTGATGAAAATACAACCTTTAAACCTTTTGGATTCATAATTTAGGTTGTTAACATTATGGTGAATTGACACCATATTTCCTACCTATCGAAACTGCATATGCATAATCAGTTCTAAGAAGTGGAAGCACATATTTGAATCTGCACAAGTAAAGCATGTCAGCATGATGGACAATGCTACAACATTGTTTAGTAGTAGGGGGTGGGCTTTTTTTTTGTTGGACGACATAAATTGATAAGTCGATTATTGTCTATATTTCAAATGGTGACTACCTGAACTTTAACCACTATTGCAATGATCAATGTTGCAATTAAGAAAATTATAACAATATTTTTTCTAGCGCAATCCATTTTTCTCCTTACAATGAGAAATATATTTATTGGGTAAATGTATCTCAAAAACATATGTCTTCGATTTTATATATTAAAGTTTTATTTTAATGGCAGGCAATGCAACTTTATGTATTAGTTTCGAATTTGATCATGTTATTATTCTTTCTCCACCAATATTTAGGTGCATACCACATTTGAGTATAAAATTAAGTTAGGAATACATAGTAGAATATTAAAGTGGAGGGACAGCAATAAATCTTCAAACAATAACTTAATTTTTTTACACTAGAATTAATGGAGAAAATAGCTTGGCGAATTCAAACCACTAATCATGACTAAGTTACCCTCGGGTTTAATCTTATAAATATTTCTAAAAATAGCTACATGCCCAATATTTCTTCTATAATAACAAAGAAAAATTAAAATTAGCGAGAACAATAAAATTCGTTGCTAAATGCACTATATAGCGACAACATTATGATAAAAAATGATTTTCGTCACAAATATTGTAAGATTTAATGGGAAAACAAATATTATGATAATTTAGCGAGAACAAAATCTTGTGGTTGCTAATATTAAGCGCTAAAATTTTGGGCAAACCATTGCGAGGACTAAAGCAAATTTAGCGATGGCAGCTTTGATTTTAATGTTTGTTTTCAGGATAATTTGTGTGTTTTAGTGTCTAATCTTGCATGTTTTCTATATTTTTAGTGTTAAAATGCTCTTGCTTTGTTTATTTTAGTAATTTTTGATAAATTTAGAGTTTTTGGGTGATTAATTATATTAATTTGAATTTTTTGCAGAAAAATAGGCTAGGTCACGGCGGAGACAACTAGTCCCAGCCGTGTCCCATGTAAAAGTTCAAAACTCAAGATTTCACCAAAGGTCGCGGCTAAGACCAATTGATCCCAGTCGTGCCCAATGTAGCCTGCGGAGAATTTTTAGTTCAAAAGTTTATCGCGGCCAAGACAAAAGTGTCCCAGCCGTGCCTAAAGTAAAGTACCACTCTGTCTTCTCATGTCTCGGGTAAGACAAAAGTGTCCCAGCCGTGCCTTCATGGATACTTGTATAAAAAGCTACAGAGTTGTCTATTTTTAGAGGATATCTTTTTAGGGTTTCGTGTAGAGGCTTTTCTTAGAGAGAAAAACCGTAGTTTTACATCTTGAGAGCTTTCTATACATAGTTTTATAGTTTTACTTGTAAAAATCACTCTTTTAGATTAGATTTATTCAAGAACACAAAAATAGTCTTAGTTTTGGTTACTTATTTCAAGTTACAGTTTACAATCAAAGTGCAGTTTGGAGAAAGAGAGAAGGAGCTTCATCAACTTTAGATCTTCAACTTCAAATGGGTTTTATAGTTTATTCTTTTACTTTACTTGTTTTTTACATTATGGATAGTGAGTTGTCTTTTAGTTGCTTGGGGATCTTTGAATCCCCTACCTACCATGTGAATATTAAACATATTTTCAGTTATATATATATATATATATATGAATGAATGGTTTATTTCACTGTTGCTTATTCTTATTTCATTAGTTTTCAACTTCTCAAGTGATTTTTTCCAGCTTTGGTGAATGATTTTTATCTTATATTTTGGTTGGATGCTGATGCTTGTGTAGGTTTAATACTATGAATGATTTTGCTCAGTTTTTCTATCATAAATGTTGTCTATTTTGGATTGCTCCGGAATGGGACTCTAGATGTGTAGTGTTTGTGATTTTAGGACTAGAGTGTGGAGTGAAATAAAGGGGTTTTGGGTTGTTTGGCTCCGAAATGGAAAAGCAAACCAAACTTAGGATGTTAGACCCGTGCTTAGGCTAGTTGTTGGGTTGGCTCCGAAATGGGACACTTAGAAATTAGAATAGCTGGCTCCGAAATGGGACGCTTGGGTCAAGAGGGTTATCCCGAATTCATTCATGTATGCTTTTATGTAAAATTAATTCACATTGAGTATGGGGTGGATGAGTGAACCTGAGCAACATTTTTCTTATATTGATTTTTACACTTGTTAATTTGTCATAATTTAGCTCTTACTTGATTTACGACTAGTTTAAATTTAATTTCTTCCCATTGAACATTTTAGCATTTAAAGTCTTCATTTTAGATAGCCATAACACAATCATCAAACTTTTGGGAATTCTTTAGCATAAGATCAATTTCTTAACTTGCACACACAATCCCTTGGGTATATTTGAGAGTCTTAAAAATACTCCTCTTACTACTTGTCGATCTAATATACTTGCTAAGGTCGCAACAAGCGATGACAAAAGCTATCACTAATTTAGCGAGAACAAAAGTTGTCGCCAATTTAGTGAGAACTAGAGTTGTCGCCAATTTAGCTAGGCAAGTGTCCTTGCTAATGCTTAATGTAGAGTGAATGAATTAACGAGGGTATAAGTAGTCGCCAAGTTAACGAGGACTGAAATTTTCGCCAATTTAGCGAGATCTAAAGTTGTTGCCAATTAGGCAAGAGTGAAAGTTATTGCTAAATTAGCAAACTTTATTTCAAATAATGGGGTAAACATTAATGAGGGAAATTGTCATCGCTAAATTAGCAAGAACTTAGTTCTCACCAATTTAGTAAAAGTAAAAGTCATTGCTAAATGAGCAAACTTTATTTCAAATAACTAGGTAAACGTTAGAGAGGAAAATTGTCGTCGCTAAATTAGCGAGAAAGATTGTTACTAAATTATCAAATATTACCGCATCCAATTGGGTGAATAAGTGTGTGTGCCTAATTTATATTCATATAGTGACAAAATAATGCTCCCTAAATTAGCAAGAGTACTGTCCTACTAAATAGTGACAGTATACGTTATCGCTAAAATAGCGACGATAACATTTACGCTAAATAGTGACGGTAAATGTTCCCGCAAAATTAGTTAAAATAGTTACCCCTAGCAAAAATTATTTAATCAATTCTAACTATTTTTAATTATACTATTTTCATTCTTAATATTTAAATGTTAGTTACATTTAACTGGGACAACATTTAGTCTAACTAATTTCACTAGGATAGTTTTCTAAGCAAAAATTAGGTACTTAGCTAGAACTATGGTCTAGCTATTTTTGTATAATTTGAATTTTCAATATTTAAATTGCATTTACATAGTTAGACTTTTTAATTTAATAAAATTAGCTCTTAATTTTTTTCCTAACAAAACTTAGATGAAATATATTGTTGCTACTTAAATTAAACTAAATTATTATTTTTACGTCTAATAATATCAATTATTATTAATTGTATAATAAATGAACTAAATTATGACGACATGATTCTCAAAAAAATAGCCAGGAAAAAGGTTCTCGCCAATTTTGCGAAAGGTATGTCTTAGCTAATTCCCCAACATTTTAAGCGAGATATAAAAAGTGTTAGCGGGATTTATTTTTTCTAAATCCCCAAAACCTTATTCCCTTCTGTGCTGACACCCTCTTTCCCCCCTCTCTCTTTCTCTTTCTCTTAGGCTTTTTTTGTTTGGTGGTATGTTTTGATTCATTAATGTATTGTTCTCTATAGAACAATGTTTAGGAGTATGATTCTTTTCATGGTATTGTACTCTGTGATTTTGATTCGTGATTCTTAAATCATGGATTTATCTAATTTTTAGAATCTCCAAATTCTTTGAATTTACTTTTACTATTCTAACCTTATAACTTTTACTTTTTACGATAATTAATTTTATAACCAACCACCAACCTAGTAAATCACCATTACTCCATTACTCGTACTACACTTCATTTCATCCATTACTCCTACTGCACTTTTATTTCTCACGGACAGGTTCTTCTTCTTCCTCTTCTTATTTTTTTGTTAATAAATATTATTATGTTAATTACTACACTTCATGTTATCAATTTTCTTATTATGCTTATTTTCCATAATTTTTAGTTTAGGTCAGATTAGATCATTTATTTTTTTATTTTGGATAAAGGGCTAACCGTTTGGCCGGTGAATAATGAGTGGAAAATTACTCAATATGGAAATAAATTAGAAGGGTTTCTTTTACCCTTTGTTTTATTGTGCTCTTTAAATGAAAAAACTTTCGGAGAGAAAAGGGAGTAGTGTAACCAATTGATTGAATTGTCTAGAGCCATATGTTTTGCACAGGTTAATTAATGGGGCTTTTTTAGATTTTTATATTATTTAAAATTGCCTCATTTCCTCAGCTTCTAAGCAGATGGATCAAATACGTTGACTTCTAGAGATTTTCATCTTTATTGTTTTTATTTAAGTGGTTTTATCTTCTCCTTATAATTGGTTTGATTCATACAAGCATGGAAGAAATTGGCTTCATGTCTCATATTTAGAAAAATGGAAGAAATTAACGAAGCAAACAATTTTATAGCTTATAAATTTCCATGACAACAACAAGAAGTAAGATTACTATATCCCTTTGGCGGTAGTCCATTAAACATTTATTCTTATAGCAACAATATTTTTTTCTTCTTTTTTAATAAATATTATTATATTTTTTATTTTATATTTTGTGATTTTCAAATTAAGTTCACTTCTCACATTACAAGGTATGATTTTCAAAAAATATTTTTTTATTTTTTTCTCTTTTAAGGTTTTTTTTTATGTTATTAGTTATTTTGTATATGTGTTATTTTTTTAATTTTTTTATATAAAATTTTATGATACTCCAAAACTCTTGTAGTATTATTTTTGTTTATATATGTGTTATTTTGTTGTTTGTGTTAATTCATATGAGAATTGTTCTATTTATGCTAATTTATTTGCATTAAAATTATGTTTGTTATAGATGGTTGATCAAAATAATCAAGATAATAAATTGATATTACAAGCAAGCATAATGGCAACCTATGCAGTTTGTTTGGTCCTAATTTGGTTTTGCATTTATATGTATGAATGTGAAAGGGATAATTATACGGTTAGGCATAATATAAGGGTTGAAGGAGAAAGGCTAGAGATGGTCTAATGAACCATTTATTTTCGTCAGAACTTTGTTGTAGCATAATACAAATGACCCCTTCAGCTTTTACCAGATTATGTGATTTGTTAGTTAGAGAGGGTGGCCTTAGACCTATAATTCGAGTAACTGTTGAAGAATTAATAGCTAAGACATTGTATCTATTAGCACATAATGTAACAAATTGAGAGCTATATTTTGCTTTTCGTCAATCTAGTGAGACAACAAGCCATCATTTTCACACTCTACTAAGGTCCATTTTAGAGTTGGAGGACAAATTCATTAAACAACCCAATAGATTTGAGGTTCTTTTTGAAATTGCTGGCAGAAATAGATTCTACCCATATTTTAAGGCGATCAAAGTTAATAATTTAATCAATTTTATCTTCTAAAAATACTTATTTGAATATTAATTGTTAAAATTAATGTCAGGATTGTGTGGCTGTAATTGATGGAACACATAAACATTTTAAAATTCCTACTTGAAAAGTACCAAAATTTCGTGGAACACTATAAGAAAATTCTAAAATAGCAATAAAAAATTAGCAATAGAATTTATTTCTGTTACTAATTAGCAACGAAAATCGTATTATGTTGCTAAAATTGATGGAAGTTTTTAACTTTAGCAATGAAAATGAAAAATGGTTGTCTTCCATTGCTAGAAATGGAGGAAACTTTCTAACGCTAAAATTTTACGATGAAACTTAACAATGGAATTGCATTTTTGTTGCTTAATAAGGGGCTAGCAAAAATTTGCAACGAAAATCGCCAATGAAAACAAATTTTATTGGTAATTTAGCAACAAAATTTGTTTTTTGTTGCTACCATTGCTAAAATAGTAACGAAATATATTTTCGGTTGCTAAAATAGTAACGGAATGTTTTTTCGGTTGCTGAAATAGCAATGGAATACACTCCGTTGCTATTTTCATTTTTGACCTAAGTATAAATTGTTCCCTTTGCGGTCAAAATTTTTTCCTTCTTCATTTTTTCCTCCTCCTCCTCTTGCTGCCCTACCCTCTTGCTTCATCTTCCCTCGTCCTTGCCCTCTCCCTCTCCCTCTCCCTCTTTCTCTCCATTTCCTCTTTAATGTCGGTGCCTCCCCTCTCCCATGCCTCAGCCTCCGGTTGCCTCGATCTCAACAGCTTTAGTTTTTCTCCCAGGCCATAAAGCCACTAGTAAATTTCTCTTTTACTCTCTCTTATAATTTGCTATCCGAGTTAGATATTGATTCCCTTTTCAACGTATTTTCTGTGTTAGATATTGAATTGTAATTTTATGTCTATGAATCTATGGGTTCTCTATCTTCAAAAACTAGGTCTCGAGTTTAAATGTTCGCTGTGGTTAGTGCACTTTCTTTCCTTTTTTTTCTTTAATTTTTATTGTTTATCTCCTTGGAATTTTCTGATGTTTGTTTTTTATTTTTGGGTTTTTTCTAGTTTAAACCTTGAAGAAACTAAAACAACATCTGCATCAAAATTTAAAAGCTGAAAAGACCCGAGGTTGACCTATTTCAAAACGTTCAAAGTTTATGCAGGGAGAAATGGCAGTTTAAGGACCACAGAAGTAACGGCATTCATTCTACGGTGGAGTTGCTCTTTCACATTTCTATTCATTACCTATTGGTATATTCTTGATCAATGTGTATGATTTCTTTTTCTGTGGGAAGAAAATTAACATTCTGATATATATTTCTTTTTTTTTAAGAAAAATAAAATAATGGCGATGGCTGGATTGTACTCTCAACTCCTTCCTTCTCCATCGGCTATCAATTTCACATCCTTTGAAGGAAAGGTAATTTCTCCAATCACATCCTCCCACCGATTTATTGATTGTTTTGTTTTTGAGTTTGAATTAACAGAATTCAGGATTTAGGGTTTTACAGTATATTTAAACAAACTATGATTAGAAATGCTGGTTTAGTGGTAATTTTAAGTAAAATCTTATCATGTTTAGCACATCTATGGTGTCACTTCGATATGGTGGATCGGTGTTGTTTTAGTTTCTGAATTTGGTATAGTAATTTGAGTTATCGAATGGAGAATGAAGTAATTAGTCTAGTAAAATGCTGCTTTTTGAGTTAAACTTTTAACTGAATAGTAGCTTTATAGTATTCTTTTGTTGAAGCATAATTATTTTGTTTATATAATTAACTGTAATTAAATATGTTTTTTTTTTATTTTTTATTTTTTACCTAGATATCATGCTTCATCAGGTGACAGACTTTGGCTCGCTTGAAATCTGTTTAACCATCTTAAGTTGAAATCTATCTGCATTATTTTATTCTATTGATTTATACGCATTTGTTGATTTTTGGTTTAGTGGAATTTGAACTAGCTGAATAGGAAAGAGCAACAGCTATTGGACCAATACCATTTATGAAATTGATGTAATGTTTTCTTAAAAAAGCATCTGTGTACATTAGTAGGTATTAGCTAATTAAAAAGACATTTATTGTGTTTAAATCCTACCATTAATTTCTTACACGTAAAAAATAAGTATACATTGTATCCGTTGTTGGCTTGCTTGATGATTTTAAAGCTTTGCTATTTCGAGATGATGTAATCTCTAAAGAATTAAAGGAGCTTTTTTCAAATCCAAAGTTAATTGAGGATTCTCCTTAAGGTTTTCACATATATTATTGCTGTTATTTTTATGTTATACAATATGGCAGTTCAATTAATAATTAATTAGCTAATTAAATAGCAGTTAAATGAAAGACTAGAAGGATAATCAGGTTTTTTGGATGCTTTGAATCTATAATTATATATGCATACAATCCATTTTCCAAAAAAAAAAAAAAACGAAAGACTTTAGATTATTAGAAGGATAATGAAGATCTGCCTAACAAAGTTAAAGTCTTTGTTATTTATGCACCAAATTCTCTTATTTTTCAACTGGAATAGTTTGAGTTGAATGGGTTGTTATTTATGCACTAGATTCTCTTATTTTTCATCTATGGTTGTTCTTCATTTGGTTTTAATTGCGATTATAATGTTTGATGTATTGATTCTTTGAAATTTCTTTCCATCGATATTGGTGGGTTTCCTCTGTCCCTACTTTGCTGCTCTGTATTAATTCTGCTTTTTGCCTTGCTGCTATTTATCCTTGAATGGTTTTGCACTTTGGAGATTTTGCATTGCTTCATTTTTTATAATTGGGATTTATTTTGGGCATTGAGTAATTTTTATGCTTTAGTTGTTAGCCTGACAGTATTTTAAAGTGTTTTGTTTTATTTAGGTCTGTATACACTGTGTTCAATTATAAATATTTTTCCATCAAGTGGTTTTAATTGCATGGTTAATTTGGAAAGAAACTCTTGATGTTGCAGGATCGGGTTATTGGTGTTCTTGATTCGGAATTTTCAACTCTTGGGAACCAGATGAGTGATGTTGCATACAGCTGTTTGGTACTCAGTCCTCTTTTGCCTTCATTTTTTTCTACCCTATGATATAGTTTTTTGCGCAATAATTGGAGAAATTTACACCAAACCTTTTCTACTTAATTAATTGGAGTTTTTTCCACATAAAATAGACAAATGCGGACAACAAAAAAACTGTTAATTAGCGACGGCATTATTTCCGTCGCCCATTTGCGACGGTTTTGCGACTGTTTTACAATCCATCGTCGGAAGGTTAATTTTCATTTTTTGTGACGCAATAGTGACGGCTTTTACATACAATCGCTAATTATTGGAGGGAAATGTGTTTTGCGACGGGTCGCTAATTTATTTTATTTTTTATTCGTTAAATTAGTTCTAGAAACTTTAGCGACAATTGTTTAGTTGCTAATTTTGGAGGGAAAATACCACTGCACCTTTTGCGACGGTTTAGCGACGAATTTATAGTATTAGATATCAGTAAAATATATCGGCGACGAATTGATGTAGTCGCTAATCCGTCGCAAATAAAAAATAATTGTTTCTATTTCATGTATTTTTGATATAGATCATATGAAATAGATATTTTATTTTGAAACAGAAATTTGTAAATTATATTATAATTTGATAATAATTTTTTATCAATTATCTCAAAATTTAAAGTTATTTATTTAGAAAATTTACATTGTTGATAATAATAATAAACTACTTGTTATAATTATTATACAATTACATTATGAAAATTAATAAAAGTAAACATTTATAAAATAGTAATATAAAATTTATTATCTCATTTAAAATAATTATAAAAATTTTATAATTTATTTTTATTTTGTGAAATTTTGATCAAATATTAAATTATTAGAAATTTTAATTATATATATTTATCAAACCATTTTTAAATATAAAGATAGAATATTGAAAATTGACAGGGACATTATAATTTTTTACTTTTATTTTTTCGCTTGAAATCGTATTATATTATAATTGTATAATTATACCATATATTTAACTAAATATAATTTACTTCTAAAACTAGTGAAATTGACTTTTTTTTCTTCAGAAATCTTAATAAATTATATATTCATTATGTGTGATCACATTATTATCTATAATCAAATGAAAATTAGCATCCAAATAAATAGAATTGATTGTTCATTAAAAGTTAACTTATGGTAAAAATTTAAATAAATATGAACTTATCATAATACTAAAAAAGTAAGTTATCTTAATGGAAATAAGAAATAAGATATGAAATTGGGGAGTTTGATCTCTAACGCCTCAAAATTTGAATCGCCTAACAATACTTTTTAATATGTAAGCAGTACTTTTAATATCGGCTCATGAGGATCAATTTATTGAGGATCCTATACGAGTGAGTATAATTTGAAGGTTGATAGATATGTATATATCGACAAATTAAATTTTAGAACATTACATTAATTATAATAAAGTAAATTATATATAACTACAATTAAAAATTAATTAATTAATTAATTATATACAAGTATATAATCTTATAATTATAATAATGCATACATATTATATCTATTGATGCAAATAAAAAATTTTATATAAATTTATCTATGAAATTATCCTCCATTTAATAAAATATTGTACATATGAAAGTAGAGGTATTTTTGACTTTTAAAAAAATAAATATAATTATCAACAAATTAGCTAATTTAGATTGAGTTTAACCAATTAAAAACTTGTAGTTTTTATATATACTTAGTTGTATGAAAACAATAAATATAATAACAAATAAGAGAAAGAATAAAATATAATATATTACATATAATAAATTATAACATAAAATATGTAACACCCCTTGTCCAGTTACCTGAGTAATAGTCAATTAAACCCAAATTTGGTCTAGACTCAAAAATAAAATAGAGAAAAAATAAATAAATTTAATAGAGATGAATTTTAGAATTTATTTAGCAACGGAAAATGTAGTCGCTAAAAATTATTACTATAATATCAGCAACCAACTATGTACATAAATTAGCGACGAAAACTTTTAGCGACTGATTTTGGAATCCATCACTATTATATTCTCGACTGGGCTATTAGCGATTGTTCGTCGCAACGTCCCTAATTTATTTTAGCAACAGAATTTTGCTAATTAGCGACGAAATTTTTTATTGCTAATTGGCAGTTTTTTGTAGTGTCATCCTATTTTATTTCAAAAACCACACAAAAGGTTTTTATAATTATGTATCGAAGAACCAATATTTTCAATTCAATAAATAGCCCGATTTATTTGTGTTATTGTTCTTTCATGCTTCTTATTTATTTATTTATTTATTTATTTATTGCAGATAAATGATTTTTCGAATGATTAACTTAAAAACTCAATAAGTAATGCTATACCAGCTTGGGTGGGATTTTTCTATAATAAGTAAGACTAATATCCTGATTTTTACCTACAAAATAATATATAAACTAAGGATTCATTTCTTAAATACAAAATGATTTTTTACTATAAAATTAATTAATACGATTTTTTTAAGCTGCAATGGATTAATTATTTCTATTTTTGCTCAAAATGCACTTGAAATTATGCTTTTTTATAAATATGCATGCGAAGACCAACGTCCTCACTCAAATAAAGCTTAATGAATTACTTAATTTATGTATGATTTATTACTTAATGCTTTCGCATGCATATCTTTACCGCTTTGTATGTGCTTGTAATGTGCCATTTAATTCCTTACCTCGAAATGCCTGAGAAGCAAGTTGTAATAATTAACCACAAACAGTCATTTATGTAAATATTAACAAAGTTGTAAATAAGAGTGAAGTCCGAACTATCTCTGGTTTTGGTTTCATAAGGTGAAAATTCACTTTTTCAATATTTTGTTGGGTGGCAACTCCATGATACTTGCTTTGTGGTCCATATCAGATGCCCTCATAGGTTGATTGTCAATAAAAGATGGGAATAAAATCTTATCTATTGCAAAGCGACCAGCCTTCACGAGTTAAATTAACTTTGATCAGTCTCAAGCCCTAAAAGTCGGTTTTTGAGGATATACCAGATGCCTACGGGGTTTGGCGCGCGTCACAGGTGGAGGTCTAAAAGATTCTTGACTTTTATTTTTAAAATATTAAATCTTTGAACAAGAACAAGATAATATTAATTTATCATTTTTTGATTTTTATTTATTTTCTTAATTAGTTGGTGATAAATAATTGGTGATAAATAATTTTTCCCTTAATTTATGCTTTTGACTAATATATAAAGCATGATCATAAGCATTAAGAAGGAAAGATGGACCCTACAATGAGATATTGATCTATTAGGAGATACAAGATAATTTGATATTCAGTTCATTAAATTATCCCCATCTAATTTGGACATTTATTTTATTTTATTTTATATGGAGTTATGCTGTTTTAGATGATAATTATTCTTCCCCATAAAATGACTTGAAAAACTTGCATGTTAAATATCATATTACTATATAGATGCATGTATATTTAATCTCGAGACTCAAAGGTACAAACATACACTTTTTCAGCTGAATGCATTTACTATGGGCTGCAGATTTTCACCGTTAACATTTTTCTACATAATGATCAATTGGTAATTATTAGGTATTTTATGGGTTGATTATTGCTATTTACCTTTTTGGTTTGATTTTTTTCTGATGCCAAATAACTACTGTTTTGAAAAATCTCTTTTTAATGACATTGATGGCTTTTACTTGTTGATTACTCATGTTGGATGGTAGATGGTTTATTGCATTTATTTATTTAAGTCCTGATCATAGCTTTCATTTTTTTTCAAATCAAAATTCTTATTTACCCTCTGTAATATTATTACGCCAAAATATCTAGTGTTCTAGCTAAGACACACCTTTTGGTCTTGAGGAGTTTAAGTTTCTTGATATGGAAAAAATTTTAACTAGTCGTTTTTCTATAATTTTATCGAGACTTGTTTAATAACTGAGACAAGTTTACAATAGCGAGTTTAAGGAAAAAGTAGTGAGATTAGGATATGCTTGGTTGAACTTAATGCTTTATTTGTTGATAATGCAGAATGATTTCTTATGAACATCACGCGTGCTTAAATTCTAGATATAATTAGAAATGTTTTATTCTTGTGCGACAGGTAACATTGGTTTATATCAAGATTGGATGGTGCCTCTGTTATAGGTGGTGGTTTCCCTCCGCGAAATAACAATGTGCTTGTAGTCACATCATCTTCAAACTAGGTCTATGCATTTGATGTGGAGGCAAAACAGTTAGGAGAATGGTCTACACGACATACTTTTGCCCTGCCAAAGAGATATCAAGAATTTCCTGGGGTGTTTATTGGGCTCTCATTCAAACCTTCATCAACTCCACCTGCTGTTATCGTTTATAGTTCTGGGTGCTGCTCTCTCCTCTTATTCCTAAGGTGTCATTGCATGCATGTTTAGATACACACTACTTCTAAAATTTTTGAAGTATTTTTTTCTCTTTATTTTGTAAGATTCCACTTTCATAATATTTGTGCAGTGTGTTTGCTTATACAGTTTTGGCATGTGGTGTAGGGCAATGTGTAAAATTAACTTGGGGATCCCATTGGACCAAGAGGAGGATAATGACTTAGTAGCTGGTGAACAATCCCCACTGAAGAAATTTAACTTTAGAATGCCAGTGGATGGAGAGGAGGACAGCAACCTAGTAATTAGCCAAAATTTTCCAATGAAGAAGTTACAATATGCTTTTATTAAGGGAAAATTGATACTAGGATTGATTTCACATGTGAATTTTTGGTATATTTAATGTGCACTTGATATATTTGCTGGAAACCTGGCCTTTTTAATTTCTTTTATGTTACATATCGTGCGTGTGTGATAAAAATGAAGAAAATATTGATTTTGATAAATTTTTGCTTGCAAATGTTTTATTGCATTTTTTTTTCTTATTACTTTTTATTTTCAAATTCCTATCCCGATTAAAGACAATTATTGAACATCTTGTTGCATTTATGTTTTTTGGCAGCAGATGCATCTACTCACATCTCATACTTACCAAATTAATGGCTCAAGTGCTTCAATACATGATCCACACATCAGGTCATATATATTATTTTACTTACATTATAGTTATAAATATATATTAGGATATCTTGGGTATCATCAGTTGTTGCTATATATATATGTGTATATTATTTTGGATATATAATTAACAATGATATGTATTGTAAATAACCATTAATTCATTAATATATATATTTTTATATTAAATATTGAGTAGTCTATATATATAATTCGTCCTTTGTGGTTTATTGTTTAAATGATAAAATTTTGATATTAATTTAAAAAATTAAAAAAATAATTTTAATTTAGTGAAAAATTACTATGTTCAGACAACAGTTATTAAGCTACAAATTAGCTATAAAAAAATTTTAGCTAATTTTGCAAGCACATTATTTTATCACGAAATAAGCAATAGATGAGGAAAATGTATCGTATAGCAACAAACCTGCTGTCCTCACAAAATTTAGCGAGAATATTATTGTCGCGATATGGCGACAAATGTATTTTCAACTCAACATTTAGCGAGAGCATTGTCATCACAATATTTAGTGAGAACATTATTGTCGCAATATTCATGTCAACATTTAGTAACAATAAATCCCATTAGCAACAACAAATCTCATGCTAAAATTTAGTGAGAAACTTGCCCTCATTAAAATTTAGTGGCGACTTGTTCTCTTTGCTAAATTCTGCTACAACAAATTTTGTTACAAAAATATTGTCATCGCTCTCGATAAACTGATTTAGTGATGAAAATATATCAATTAGAGTCGTCGCTATTTTGTATTTTTTTAGTAGTGTTATTAAATAATGGTTGTGGCAAATTGAATTGGATATATAGACGTAATCCATTATATTGGCTTATAGTCAAAGTTAATATTTTTTTTATTTAGTTTTGCCCAAAACTTAATACACTTTAATTGGTTTATGCCCAAAAGTTAATACCTTTTATTTTTTAAAGCTAATAAAGTGTATTGGCTAAAATTTAATGTTATGTATTCAGTTTTACTAAAGTATACAACAGTGCATTAAATTTTGGTCAAACTTAATATATTGTGTTCAGTTTAGCTTAAAATCTATTTGACTGTATTTAGGTTGTTCACAAAATGTAATAAGTTGTTTTTTAAAAGCTAATAAATTGTATTATCTAAAATGTAATACACTACATTCAATTTTTTTATAAAGTATAATACAGTTTATTAAGTTTTGCTCAAATTTAATATGTTGTATGAAGTTTTGCCCAAAACCTAATATACTATATTTAGGATATCCACAAAAGTTAATACGTTGTTTTTTCAAAGCTAATAAACTGTATTGTTTAATAATAATAAAATTTATTTAGTTTTTATAAAGTATAATATAATATATTGAGTTTTAGTCTAAAACATAATACATTGTATTTATTTTATACACAAAATTTAATACATTCTATTTTTAAAAAGCTAATACATTGTATTGTCTAAAATACAATACAATTTATTCGGTTTTACTAAAGTATAATATTGTGTATTAAGTTTTGGTCAAAGTAAATTTTTTGTATTCAAATATGGTAACAAGCTAATATACTGTATTAGCATAAACTAAACATGGTGTATTAGATTTTAGACAATACCCTTTATTAGCTTTTAAAATAGAATGCAATAACTTTTGTTCATAAACTAAATACAGTGTATTAGGTTTTGTGCAAAATTGAATACGACATATTAAGTTTGACGAAAACTCAGTACATTGTATTACACTTTAATAAAACTTAATACATTGTATTAGAATTTATACAATAGAATATATTTAGCTTTGAAACAGAATGTATCAACTTTTGTGCATAAGCTTAACATAGTGTATTAGCTTGTGAACAAATTTGAATAGGAAATATTTAGTAGAAAACATAATACAGTATATTTCATAACAAAATTTTTATATTTTAGTTTTAACGATCATACCTTCATTTTTAGTGAAAATGTAGTTCTTTTGCAGATTTTCTTTATGGTCTTTGAGTAGTGTTGTAAAATTTGCTAATGCTAAGTCTTTATTAATGCAACTCTATTCTTGTATTAAAGTACATATGTGCTCAAGTAATGATACAATTGGTAAATCTCTTACTGCTTTTATTATTAGATTCATAAACTCAACAATATTTGATATCATGGTTGAAAATTTGTTGCTCAAACAGTATAATCTCGACCATTTTTCACACCCAATTCCTTTTAGGTACAGTCTAATACGTGCATCAACTTTATCTAGCTTTTTCATATTATATTGAAAATCATTTTCTGTGTATAATGTAGCTGCCGCAAATAAGAGTTCCTTAAATTTTTTTTGTGTTTTTCTTGAATCTTGCTTTAAGGTTGTTTAACAGATAGTAAAACATGTGTAATGACTAACTTCTGGATATACGTTCTTCACAACATTATTTATGCTCTCATGTCTGTCTGATATAATGTACATTTTTTTATCTTAATCTATATGTCTGTCTAAATTTTATGAAAAACCAATCCCAAGTTGCATCATTTTCTGAATCAACAACAAAATATGCTAACATAAGTATTTTACCAGCTGCATTTTGTGTTGATGCTGCGATTATTATGCCCTAATATCAATAACTACTAATGGCCTACATTATTCCCAGCCTTTAATAGATGCTCCCAGAGCTATGAAAACATAATGGAATGACTTATTTTCTTGAGTTATCAGCTCTGCAATAGATCCATTATTTTTAGTTTTTAGCATGCATAAGTATTTGGACAAAATTGTATATGAATCAAATGACTTACCTCTTATGTTTTCTAAAGCCCTTTTCCTTATATCTTTAATTCCATAATCATTTTGTATGTCTTGTGTTATGTATGATGGAATATATATAGTTTTATATTCATATATTTGTTCTTAACAATATTACCAATCAAGGTTGTTGTGGCCTATCTCTTGTTACTCAATCTCATTTCCATATTGCAGTTGTGATCAGATATGAACTTTTCGATTTTAAACATTTTTGTGTCCTCTTTCTTCGATGCTTTCAATTTTCAATAGCAATTGTCATCTATGCAGCAAATGACGTACCTTTTAGAACACGATTTCTGCACCTTAAATTGGAAATCATGGTTGATTGCAAAAAAAAAACTGATAGATTTCCTAAGAGTGTTTTTATCTTTGTAATTTTGTCCCACTTCAATTTCATGTTGCATTTCATTACTAATGATTCCAAAATTTGTTTCTTCATCATGTTCTTAAATATTTTTGTTGTTACTAATTACGTAATGAATTGTATTTTTGCTCAAAATGCTAACATATTCCATAAGCTTTGTGTTAGCATTATTAAACTGTGAATGTTCATCAATCAAGGTATTGGATGCTCTTTGCTTACTTTTAATTACTACCACTTCATTTGTTATTGTATTTGAGCAATCACCTAAATTAAAAATAAAAAATTCAATTAAAAAAATAAAAAATTCATAGTATTGAATGTATTCAATTTTTTAAAAAAACTCAATACAATGTATTTAATTATCAAAATTAAATACTCTTTTTATAATAAAGTTGGAACAAAACTTAATACAATATATTAAGTTTTAACAAACCGAATACATTGTATTAAGTTATAACAAAAGTGAATATAATGTATTGAGTTTTGAAAAACTGAATACACTATACTAAGTTATGACAAAACTGAATATAATGTATTAACTTTTAACCAACTAAATACATCTTTTTAAGTTATGATAAAACTGAATGCAATGTATTAAGTTTTAACAAACTAAGTACAATATATTAAATTATGACAAAACTAAATATAATGTATTAAGTTTTAAGAAATTAAATATATTGTACTAAGTTATGACAAAACTGAATACAATGTATTAAGTTTTAAAAAACCCAATAGACCATATTAAATTATGATGAAACTAAATATAATGTATTAAGCTTTAACAAACTGGATGCACTATATTAAGTTATGATAAAACTTTATACAATGTATTAAGTTTTAACAAATACATAATATATATTACATTCCACCAAAACTTAATACAATATATTCAGTTATCAAAAATAAATACTTTTTATTAATTTTACCTGTAACAAAACTAAATATATTTTATTAAGTTATAGAAAAACTGAATACACTATATCAAGTTGTAAGAATATTTAATAGTGTATTAAATCAAAGCAAAACTAAATGCATTGTCTTAAATTACAATATTAATTGAATACACTCTATAGACATATTAAATAAATGAATTAAAAATGGAATTAAAACATTAAAAATAATTTTTGAGATCTTACCTAGGATAATATTGTGTATAACTATAATAAATAGAGGATAAGTTGTGAAATCTAGTTTTTTATTTTTCAGTTCCATGTAAAAGATAATGGATATGTTGTCATCAACTTTTACTGGCGGATATCCCAGTTTTATTTTGTACTTTATATTAAGGATGTCATATTTTAGATTACTATTCATCCTTTTTTATATAATTTCCATCAGTTGTTGGAAGTTGCAAGTCGATGAAACTAAAATCCCTTTCATTTCAAAATTCTCAAATTCTTGATTCACATTGTAGTGCCCTTCGTGTTGAATTAATATTGCTATCATGTCTACTTACCTGTATATAAATGATAAATAAATCAGAGAATTATTTTAATAAAGTGTTTAAATTGAATTTAGAAAAGTAAATACAATGTTTTAATTCTATGCAAAAGTCTATAATTTTTTTAATGTTTGAGCAAAAATTTAATATGTGTATTATGTTTTGACAAAATTGAACACACTATATTCAATTTGAGTATAACTTAATACAGTGTATTATGTTTTGGCAAAATTGAATATACTGTATTTAATTTGAATTCGAGTATAATTTTAATATAATGTATTATGTTTTACAAAACTAAATACACTGTATTCAATTTGTGTATAACTTAATATAGTGCATTGAGTTTGATAAAACTTAATACACTGTATTCAATTTTTTTATAACTTAATATATGATATTCTGTTTTTTAAAACTCAATACATTCTATTTGATTTTGTCATAACTTAATACGGTGTATTCAATTCATTAAAATTTAATACACTATATTCAGTTTTGTCATAACTTAATACAATGCATTTAATTCATCATGTTTGAATACATTGTATTAAATTCAAGCAAATATGAATACATTATTCTCACTTTAGTACAACATACTGTATGGAGTTTGAGGTAAACTGAATACACTGCATTATTTTCTTGATCAAAAGTTGAGTGTGTGAATTATGTTTTGACAAAACTGAATAAACTGTATTCAATTTTACCAAAAATAAATAAAGTCTATTAACTTAATACAATGTATTATGTTTAAGTGAAACTTATTCAGTTTTACAACATAATTAATCAAATTGTTTTTAATTTTCACAACACTTAACACACTATTTATTGACTTTATCAAACTATTATTCTTTCATAAATTAGCAAAACAAAGAAACAAAAGTAAATTAGAAGGAATTTTATGATTTGGAATCGCAAAAATATATAAAAAGAGATCGAAGAATATGTAGTCTGTATATTCAATTTAACCAAATATTATTATTTCGAAATTTAGCAAAATACAAGAAGAGGAGAGAATTAGTAGGAATTGTAGATATTTTATATCACATAAAGATGATAAAACTTACATTGATTGTAAACTTAAAAGAAGTTGAAGTTCTTATGAAATCAAAGAGATCTAAAGTCACGATGTTGTGAGAAATAATATGTGCGAATGATTTGAAGTTATGAAAATTCATCGATCATAATAATTGTAATTTTAGGTTTTACGAAAAAACAATTTTGAATAGTAGTTGGGGCTTTAAATTCGTTTTGGATATATTTGAAAGAGGAAATTTAAAAAAAAAATGGCAGTTATGAAATGAAAAATTTAAAATTTGATTTTATAGTAAACTGAAAATGCGTGGGTGCATTAATTATATATATTTTTTTATAGTATTTATGTAGAAACCCCTTTGGTTTAATGAGGGTTTTATTAGTTTAATTGGTTTAATGATTTTTAGATGGGTCAATGGTGCGGTTGCTTTGTAATTTCAGGTATTTTAGAGATTCTTTAGGGTATGTTTCGGGTTTCTTTTGTATATTTGAGTTTTAGTTTAAAAATAACGTAAGTAGCCATGTGTCGAATTTTTGTTGGACTAAACAATTTCCACATGGCATATTAATACTCTCGTACGTCAATTAACGGACAATCCCTATAATGGACCTCGCGGAGGTCACCACTAGGGGTGTTCAAAACCCGATCCAACCCGACCCGAACAAGGATTTTCGGGTAGGGTTGTTAGGATCGGATAGAATTAGGAATTTGGGAGTTGTTCGGGTCGGGTTAAGTTAAACCCTCATTAACCCGAAAAAGGAAATTTTTATCCCAAAATGCGGCGTTTTGGTGATCGGGTAAGCTCGGATCGGGTTGACCGGACCCGACCCGAATTTCATTTTAAATAATTTAAAATAAAAGAAAAAATATTTTTAAAAATAAAAAAAATAAATTCGGGTTATTCGAGTTATTCGAGCGGGACCCGAAATTATGCAAGTTATTTGAATAGGGGTCCGAACTATTCGTAGAGTAGGGTAGGATAGGGTTGAAATATAGAGGAAAATTCGGAGTTCGAATTATTCGGGTCGGGTTCACCCGAACCCGCCCGATGAACACCCCTAGTCACCACATAAGCAATTTTATTTTTCTTTTTACATACAAAGATTTTGTTTCAATCTGCGTTTAGATTGGGGTTTGGAGGAGTTGGATGGGTCGGGTGTCAACGGAGATGAACACTGAGAAGGAAAATAGTTAAAACGTAAAAAGAAGCTTCTGAGTGTTGGCATGAGTCATTGACTTGCATCTTTTTAGGGAAATATATTTGTTTTTTTATTTGTTATTTTTTGAATAAAATCTAAATTTTATTTAT
The DNA here is from genome assembly GCA_037975025.1 of Excoecaria agallocha. Taxonomy (NCBI): domain Eukaryota; kingdom Viridiplantae; phylum Streptophyta; class Magnoliopsida; order Malpighiales; family Euphorbiaceae; genus Excoecaria; species Excoecaria agallocha. The sequence continues at coordinate 28,769,388 of CM075816.1, forward strand.
TTGTTATTTTTAAATTTTTAATATAATTTAATTTATTTTTTTAATTTATTTTTTTAATAAAGTCAAAATTAATCAGATTTGATAATTTAATCTTAATTATATAATTTAAAATTAAAATTAAATTTATTTATTATTGTTTAATTTTAATGAAAATAATAAAAAAATAACTGATAAAAAAAATGGGAGAAGTATTGATTTCACATATTGCCTAAATCAGAGCCTTAAAATTAGCTTTAACATATATAGCTTCCATAACTTCCTCTTGTAATCTGTATATATATTTTAGCAGTAATAAAGGAGAATTTTGAAGGTGATAGAAAAAAAAAATAAAAAACAACTTTTAACACTGGGTGCATACAACCGTTGATGCAAACACTAACTGTGTGCATAGGTGCTTCGATGCATAAATTTATGCCGATGACAATGCTCACATTCGCCAGAATGTAGACAGACACCTCTAGAGAAGTCGGAAGAATCCCAACAATGACAAGATTTAACCAACTTTCCAAGTTTCCCGCAAAAGCTAGAACCGCTCTTTACTTAATAACCGGCACTGGCATCTCCCTCCATGCCACCAACCACGTCACTTTCCTCTCATTTTCATCTACGGACTCCTCTTCGGTTTTTCCCGAGAAATGTAGGGGTACAATCCATGCAATTCTTCGGTCCTCTCGCGCAATCTTCACTGTCCGATTCTATTCTCTCTTTCAGTTAATCCTTTCTTCAACTTATTGTTTATTTGCAGCTGATTTTTTTTTAATTTGTTTTAAAATTGTTTCTTTTCTGGTACTTTATCCACGGCAGATTGCTATCACAGTTGCAGACTACAAGTATTCTTTGCGTCGTCTGCCGGTTGATTCTGACGAGTATCGCCAAAAACTTTCTGAGGTCTCTCTTTCTCATGTCGATAGCTATGCTCCTTGCAAATGATTAGGGTTATTCCAAAATGTAGGAAGATAGATTTTATAATCTATTTGATGATTTCAGCAATGTATCTATTAAAATTTGCAATCAGCGCCCAATATTTTTTTTTTTAAGAAAAAACTTTAAATTTTGAATTCTTTTATCCCGATTAGTCAGCTGGTGGTCGTTAATCTGCATCATTGTGTTCATATGAAGAATGGAATTTTGATGCATCAGATGAAATAATACATCTGTTGGCTTCAGTTTAGTGAACATTTGAACTTTAAGTGGCACTCAGGTTCATCTACGTTCGGCCAAGAGAATGCACAAATTATGCGAAACCAACAAAGGTTTCTATGTGAAAGCTGGTCAATTTGTTGCTGCAATGCGGCAAGTTCCTAAGGAATACTCTTTAACCCTTTCCTCCTTGCAGGATCAGGTGTGAGTATGTCCTGTTTATGTCAACTCGTGCTTATTTCTTTCTTTGTTCATCTGATGCATATTGTGCAGGTTGGATTGCTTGGTGTACTGACTCATTTCGCTAATAATTATGTAGGCTGTTCCTTGTCATTTCAAAGCCATAGAAGAAGTTCTAACAAGCAACTTGGGTCAGGCGTTGTCGAAGATGTAAGATTTTCTTCTAATTTCTTTTCCTTAGGAAGGAGAGTGAGAAACAGTTGTTCAAATTGACATGCATACCCACACACATGCGTGCACACAATGAAACATGTATTTGGCCATTTTCTCAAATACCTTTTTGTGAGACATCTTGTTTTCTTGTTTTGACAACTATCACTTGCCGGCTGCCTGCCAAATCACATTTAGCTTTTCACTTTCGAAGAAGGTTAAATGTGCATGAAATCATCTTTAAAAATTTTTATTTGCATGTGCTTGCTGTGCTTTTATTGCAGATATTGATGAAGCTCAAATTTTTTACGGTTTGTTTTTGCATATTAATTGGATACTATTTCTGGTCCTTCATGGTACTTTTAGATGACCCTTGTCGAGTTTTCATGCTTCATCTGATAGTTATTTAATTCTAGAACTTGTAACTGTGATTATTTTGAAATATGCCTGTGGTATACTTCAGTGTTTTTCCTTCTTAAATAAAAATTGCCGTCCCATCACCTTGTGTATTAGGCTTTAGATGGAATTCCTTCCTTTCTAGACTGATTAATTTAGGTATATAATGATCAGTTAATTTATGCATCCAGATTGCCTAATCTTTCACTGGCAATATGTTATGCAACATGAGCTTACTGTTGGATGATTGATTGATTGATGGCATCCAGGTTGTTTCTTGTTGAGAGAACCACATGTACCTTTCACTTTTCATCTCATTCGGAATTAGAGCAAGTCATGGAAGATATAAGATACAAAATTCATTATTGTGTACTTAGTATCTTGATGCTTTTTTTGTTCTCATTACCGTGTGATGTAGTGAATACTGTAAAAGAGATTTCTTTCTCCTTTTGCCACCTCTTATGGCATTTTGTGTGGCTAGTAATTTACTCTACCCTTAATCCTGAATCAGTTAGAGAAAGAGTTTTAGATCAGCTCTGTGCATGTTTCTTGAGAAGTGTTTATAACCCAAAGACTCTATGTTCAACTGACTTGGAATCTCTTAACCTACTTGTCAGATTTCTGTCGTTTGATGAACAGCCGATAGCTGCTGCATCTATTGCTCAAGTGCATCATGCAATGCTGAAAGATTGTCAAGAAGTAGCAGTTAAGGTTAGTGTGAAATTTAAGTCAGTTCAATTGTCTTGTGCTTCTGTTTCTCTTTTCTATGTGATTCTTTTGGTGAAAATTGGATATTAAGTGAATAAATATGGTAATTTGGTTACATGTGGTCTACAGAGTTGAGCATATGGTGCTTAGGTAGACATCAGGACAACAAGATTTGTGTTGAAATTACAAATTCAAGTATTATATTTATTGAATAAGTTAAGCTTAAGATACAAGTGGCACAACTAACATGCAAGAATATTGGTCATTTATATGGCATACATTTCACTTTTCACTTATCAAAGACGTTATGTTTAAATATAGATCTGTTTGAATTTATGTTTAATATTGTGTTGTAAGCTTATTTGTAATGTTTAAGTACAACTATGTTTATTGGGGGTTATTTACGAAGTTAAATACAATTTTACAATTCAAATATTTACAATCTGAACTTATGGTTTGTCCACTGCTTCTAATGCCACACCCATGCCACCTCCACTACACATGTATACTTCGTATGCACACTCATAAACTTCACCTTTTTACCTTTTTCATTCTTTTGTTTAACTTGGTCTCCTTCCACCCGCAAATAGGTACAATACCCTGGGCTAAAACACCAGATGAAAGTTGACACAGCAACCATGTTCTTCCTTTCAAAATCTGTTAGTTGGGTATGTGCTATTTGACATTTTTGTCTAAATTTTATGTTGGCCGGAAGATATTTTCTCATATTTTTTTTTAAATTGGATTCAGCAAGTACTTTTCATTATTATAAAAAAACTGTTATATATTCTAGCTCTTTGAGTTAGAAAGTTGCCTAGATATTTCTTTTAATGGCTTTTTAGGCCACTTTATTATCAAATTGAAGTAAATACATAAAAAAGTGGAAGTTGGGAGTTGGTTTTCTTTTATCTCTATTTTCTTTAGAAAAAAAAAAAAAAAGAAAGAACGAAATGAAGGTGTATTATTTTGGAGTTACTGCTGTCTGGGTAGACCTGTGAATGCTAAATATGGGGTCAAATATGGAGATTTTGGTGTTAGCACCATTTGCCAACTATCTTGAGTATTCTTTATTTATGATAGCATTTTCACATTTAAAATGATTGCTGTGGAGTTGGGATATGGTGGCTAACAAAGAAGGCTAGAGATGCCTAGATGATTTTATAAAATGGAATGGGGGAAATTGATGAGGACACACAATAACACAGAACAGAAATAAAGAAATGACCAGGTGATTGATTGAAAATGAACTTGTATTAATTGTAAAATCTGGTTACAGTATGAGTTCACTACTACTCTACCATACAAGCTTTACAACCAAGAAAAGGGAAAAATGACAGTAAAGAAATAAAGATGAAATTCCTCCAAGAGAAGGAGCACAAACAGCAGCTCTTCTCTTCTCTGCCCAGCCTACAGCCGAAATAACAGAATTCTTTTTCATGCCTTCTCCCTCAGCTGCTTGCCTTTTTATACCTCTTCCTTCTCTCTCTCTCTTCCCATGCTTAACTAACATTTGCCAGCTCATCTGCCTTTTTCCTCTGTCTTCTCACATATGCCCTCCATACTTTGGGCCTTGGGTCATCCTTCACTGCTTCAGGGTCCAGTTCTCTATCAGAAACCAAGAGAATGTCAACCACAAGATTGGTGAAGTGGTGTTTTTGTGTAATCTTAAATTCCCAGTTAAGTAGAAAGGGGAGTTCTGTAAGATCAGAACAGCTGTGATGCGTGGAAACAGGTCTATGAAAGTAAAAAAGTATGTATAAGATGAAAATGGCAAAATAAGGATGCAGAGATGTATTTGTGGAAACACTTTCAAATGGATAAGAGATGAATATGCATGTAGGAAGGTGGAAGTGGCATGCTGAGGAAAGTTGGAGAAAAGAGATTGAGCTGGTCTAGCCATGTTGACCACCAATTCAGTATGAAAACTGAGCATATTGAAGTCCTGGGGGATGAGGAAGAAAGATACAAATGCAAATCTGAGATGATGTGTGGGCAATCAGTGAGAAAGAACTCAGAACACTAAAAGCGACGTCTTTCTATCTAATTGTTCTTGGTGATGAAATTAGAAGTGAAAACAAATTGTTTAATGATCCTTTCTGAAGGCGTGTTTGGAAGCATAATTGAATCAAATAAAGAAGAAATGAGAAGGGGTGTAACTGGGTCGTGGTTTAGATCAGCCTCTGACTGGTGCATATTGTGATAAGTGATAACTTCTGTTGCTCCCATCAAAACTATAGTTTCAACTCCTCTGTTGCTGCAAATGTTAATGCAGTAATTTTTGACACAAATGCCACAAATCTTTACTAATGGGCATTATTAATATTATATTTTATTGGATATTATTGCACATATACCATCCTTCTATTTTTCTATTGCTTCTCCAATTCTCTTATATGTGGTTTTGCTAAAATACTTTTACTTGCTTGAATGAGTTGCTCTTCCCTTGCATTTAATATTTCCTCTACAGTTTTTCCCCAATTATAGATTTGAAAGGTTGGTGTCTGAATTCACAAAGGCTATTTCTTCAGAACTTGGTGAGTATAATGGCTCGTTTTTGTGCTTGTCTTCTTTTACATGCATCCAATATATGTACAGTTCCTTGACTATTTTTTATTCTTTTTACTCTTGAAAGTCTTATGTGGTAAAATTTGCTTCTTAGGAAGTATTAAGTTATATAAATATACACACGTATGTGTGTGTGTGTATATATAGTTCATTTGTTTATGCTAAAATCTCCTAGATTCTTTTCAGCATTCTTCAAAATTGTTTAGGAGAGATTGGACAAATTGTGTGTTGATGGTGATTTCAAGATTTAAACAAAATAAGGGAAAACAAAAAAAATGAAAAATACTAGAGCAGAAGAGAAACAATGCGCTGGATTGCTTATATAAATAGATAGGAAATTACCATTATTTTGATCAAGAAGGATAAGTTTAATTTTCTAGATCACAATGCCAGTGGCGGAGTTCTACCTTCTCCTGATGTGATGAACAGTAAAATTTTTTTTTTTTTTACCTCTCTGAGTCCCCTAGTATAGATAAGTGATTGCATTTCATTTCCTGGAAAAAAAATTTCTCATATTTTGCATGAGTCTCTTGGACATTATTTCTAACGTCATTTAGTTATTTATCACTATCCAATACTGATGCTGGTATTATTGTGAAAGATGGATCTAGTCATAGAACAATAGGCTGGAAGATCAAAGTGAGAAATGTTTAACTTGTGTTATGAGATTTTCTTTCTTTCTTTCTTTCTTTGTTACCTATATGTGCAAATTCAGGGACACACATTAGACAGAACTACCGATCTTGAAATCTGCTTTGAAGAAAAACTCTTCTTGTTCTTTCATTTGTCCCATTCTATTTAAATGGAGCTGGACAATAACAATAGAAATATAACGACCACCACGTGAAGGATTAGATGGCTTCTTACTGTGTCACAGAATTCAAAGAAACTGACAAAAGTAAAATAACTGTCCTAAAATGAACTCAAAATAATAAAATAAGTACTGCCCCTTTCCCACAGTAACATCTTTCATATGCTATTAATTACAGAATTGACCATGAACTCATATTAGATTCATGTAACCATGACCAGCATAATTAGGGGATCGTGACTTCAGCTGCATGCTTAAATTTTACCTGTTTAAGATCATAATGAGCTCAAGTTCTATGTGTTTAACATCATAATGACGATAGGCTTTTAAGTTCTCGCATATAAATAGAAAATACAATATTCTTCTGTTCTGTTGTTTGCAGATTTCATAAAGGAGGCAAGAAATTCTGAGAGAACTGCCAAAAATTTTAAAAATAACAAGATTGTCACAGTTCCTTGCATATTTTGGGTAGGCTAATGCCTTTGCATTATTATTTCATGCTGTTAATTTGGTTTATTGCTAAGTATATTTCTATTGTTCAAATTATGTACGTGTTTATGCCAAGATGATCACAATTTGAATGCTTCCAGGAGTTGACAACGAGTCAGGTTCTGACAATGCAATTTTGTCGAGGGCACAAGGTATGCTTGTTGAGCCTGCTGGTTATAAAATTGATATGTGATATCATCAATGGTTGTACTATTATGGATATCATTCTAGATAAACTGTAAGTAGACTTTGGGTCATAAGTTTGAAGATGAATCAGATCAGCGTTTGACGGCTGTAAATTAGACTTAAGGAGGTGCAAATGGTGGTTAAACTGTGCCTATTGAAATTATTAGGCACTAAGAAGTCTCTGATGGACCTTGTGGTGCGAGACATTGATCTATTCAAAGGATGAGGGCATGTTAGAATGACATGAGGGGTTTTGTTTGACATTTGATGTCTAATGTTAAAAATAGGGATTGAATGATGATGGACCATGGAGATTTTTCTGGAGAAACCAATTTTATTGAGTCCTAAAACTTGACTAAACTACCAGAGCAAGTTCCTATTGGTTACATTGGTTGTGGTACGGAATGGGGTAGCTATGTGTTCCATAGAAGTGTCCGTGCAATTAGCACTACCCACAGATATCCCAATATAGTTTGTTGGCAAAGTGGTATCTATTTTGTACATACAGTCCATGCTAGCTGCCAGTTCAAGTGCCTCTGGATGTACACATCATCATTGAGATGATATAGCTTAAACTAGCTTTATAAGGTCCATGTTTGCCTCAAGTAAAACTAGAGTCTCAATTTTATGTCATGAAATACTCATCAAGTCGCTGGGATGAACTGGAAAATCTGCTTCGTCAAAGGCGCTGTCCCTATATTACAATTTCTTCCTTGAGAGTAACTTATGATTAGAGTAATGCATAACTTGTTGAAGGGAGCTTCAAAACCTTAAGACTCACTGGAAAAGAGAGAGCCTTAAACTTTTTAGAATTAAAATATTTTCTGCTTAATTTTGTTTCAAAATTCTGTCTCTTTTGTATGGAGATTACATTTGGAAGAAAATAGGGAAACTGATGCTTCTAAATATAAACTTCTAATTTGGAAAATAGTAAATATAAGCTAATAGGAGGAATACTGCTTAGAATGTAACTCATTTGCTAAATAATGCTAACAGAAATACTAATTAGGAATACAATTCTACTGCCTTAATTCATCTGTAATACTTAAGTGGTCCAGGTATCTGTTACAACTAAGGTGCTGTAACTACTGATTCCAGCTCCAGAGAGAATCTCATCTTGTGATTTGCTTCTCTTATTTCTCAGGAGTCTAAATTTTTTTGCTTCTCTTATTTCTTAGTTTTCTTTCTCTTTTAGCAGGCCAAATAGGAAAACCTGAAATGAAATAGGAAGGATTGTTGAAATAGGCAATTCTAAAATTTAAAATTCCTACCATAATAAAATAAACGCTAAACAAATAAACCTCCTAATTAAGATTACTGCTAAAGTAAAATCACTAATAGCTTTTGGTCTTCCTTCCCATCTCTGATGTGACTCTCTTTCCATCTTCCATCTTTGAGCTACTATATCCATAACCACACACATCTTATTTGTTTTGAGGACACTTTATTCTGAATTATGGTAGGCAGATCAAAGTTTCGGCACCCAATTTATTTCTAGACCATAATGCAGTTCACAGGAGGACATAGAGTGTCAATATTTTACATGAAAACAGTTGTATTTGTTGGGAGGTTATTTGGGACTGGAACGCAAATCTATCACTTGATGACAGGATCCCACTATGTGGGGTGCAACAGTTTTTTGAGAGGAATGACACTTGTGCTCGCCAACTCTGGTGTCCCGTAGTTGATTTGCTCTATATACATATATAGATAATTTTTTGAAACCATTTTTCTTATCTGACTTTTAATTGACTTTTGTTTGCTATTAACAGGATGTTCCTTAGATTTCAGGTTGATGATGTGAGAAATTTGAAAAAAATGGGAATAAATCCTGCAAAGGTTTGTTTTATGATCTCATTATATCTATGCTTCTGCAAACTCCATTTAAAGGTTTGTTAATTTATGGATCACTGAAACTGATAAAGCATAATACTGAATAATTTAATCGTTTTTAACTTGTGAATGTGGCCTATTTGACTGGTCTTTAGTGTTGCTTGGATTGTGAATGATTATTAGGTTCATTTAATTTGAATATTTTCTAATGTCTGGAGTGATGAAGTGAATGGTTTTTGTTTGATGTTTTGCTCGATGTGGATTGTAGGTAGCCAGAGCATTGGTAGAAGTCTTCGCTGAAATGATATTCATCCATGGTTTTGTTCATGGAGATCCACATCCTGGTAATATATTAGTTTCCCCTGAAGGTCCAAAGGGGTTTTCTTTGGGTATGTCCTTATTACTCTGTTAAATTATCATCTAAAAATAAAATCATGGTATGACCCTTAAAACTATAATTTTTTTCAAATGATACCATGAAGTTCTCCTTGATCATGGAATCTACAAACAATTGGATGAAGGATTCAGGCATGACTATTGTCAGCTCTGGAAGGCATTAATCGTTCAGGACTCCCAACAAATCCAGCAGCTTGGTGAAAGATTTAATGTTGGGAAATACTCTAAATACTTGCCTGTTATTTTCGCTGGGAGAACTATTGACAGGTGAGTTCTATTAATTTTAACCTGACTGCTTTGTGTATAGAGAAACTTTCAGCTAAAATTTAGATATTCATGGAATTTCCTCGTGCCCCAACAGTTGTTTTTATAGTTAGTAATATTCTCTTGCAAATATGCAACCTAGGCTCTGCTTTTCAATATATGAAAATCACCTTTTCCATTGCTTGTCTTGAGGCTGTTTCTTTCTTCAACCTTTTGCCCTTACTTTTTTCCTAGGTGTGGTTACTGTAACTTACATAGACATGCATGCATGTGCTTGGATAAATGTCTTGCCATTACCTTTTTCCTAAATGTGGTTACTGTAACCTGCAACCATAGACATGCATTTGTGTGCTTGGATACATGTCTTCAGGTTTGCGTATAGTGTACCTTTCGAACGAAGTGTTGCTATATGACCGGTGTTTAGCAAGTGTACTAAATTGGTTAGTAATATAGAAAAATATAATTATAATCCCTAATATTGAACCCAAAAGAAATTGTATAAGTGCTAAAGATTTCAAATTTTAGAATGAAAACTGTGTAAAGAAGGAAAGAAATCCCGAGTTTATAGTGATGAAGAGTTAACTAAACTAAAAACAAAAACTTAAACAACCTAAAATAATGAAACTAATGCAAGTAAACAGAAACTTAAACAAATGAACCTAGACTTAAACAAAGCGAGTAATAAAAGATGATAAAATTCAATGATAAAAACAACTTCTGCTAAAAAGCTATCCACCTTAACTAATCTAATATTGCAATGATTCAGTTAAAAAGAAAACAAATGATTATAGAATAACCAATTGAATAAAGTCATATAATTTATTCAGACTATCATTATAAGTACTAAACCTTCTTATTAGGAATAATTCAACACTTATCATAAAAATTCGGTTTTAAACTCCTAAACATCCATTAAACTCTTTTTCAAGTAAACTTAACTTCAATCTATTTTTAATTCAACTTTTCTTAGTCTTAATCCACTCTTACCAACACACAATTATTTCTAATTCAGAACATAATCATACATCAATCTCAATGAATTAACCCAAGAACATGTATATCATAGATCATACTTGAAATCAATCATTAACCATTTATCAAATAACTTAATCATTAACTCAATAAACCAGAGATAAGAATTTGCTTAAGAACTAAAAAATAATCAAACTTGCATTGAATTAAAGCTCAAATTAAGTCATTACAATAGAAGTTTAAGTATTTGAATATCCTTTAGCAAAAGTAAAGAAAACCACTCACACTTCATCTTAAAAACTAAAGAAAATAAATAAAACGATACAAACACATAGAACTCTTTAGCTGCTCTTGAAGTTTTATCAGAACTTGCAATTGTAGCCTCCAAATCCTAAGTGAAAACGAAGTTAAAATTAAGACTAAAAATTCATAATAATAGCTAGCTCCCAAGTCTGGTGCCTTAAAAATGCTTTTATACTGCCAAAAGAGGAGTTGAATGCCTTGTTACTTCCTAAATCAAAGTGTAGCAGAGTTTTATCATATTTAGAAGTCCTTAACTTAATAGAGGTGTAATATAACTCAGGTGAGGCCTTGTTGAGCTCGGTTGAGGTCTTTAACAACTCAGTTAAGGTATAAACAACTCAAGAGAGGTGATTTAAGTTCGGGTCAGGTGATTTATAAATTCAAAAGAGAGCTTTAAGCTTGGGTGTGGTGAATTGAGCTCGGGTGAGTTGATGTGGAACTCAGTTGAGGTGTTGTACAACTCTCTCAAGTTCCTCCTCTCTGCTCTTCGCTAGAAACAAGCCTTCAAATTACCAAATCACAAAATTGCCCCTAAATCTTCTCCTTTCTTCAATTAAAACCTCATTTTCTTCAATTTAGCCTTTAAAAATACCAAAACTTGCAATTAAACTTACAAACACAAAAATTAACTAATTAATCATGAAATCAACCAAATTAACACCAAATTAAGCAACTTAAACACATAAAAATATACTAAGAACATAGTATAATTTACAATTATCACTCCACATTTAATAAGTTTTCAAGTTAGATGCTGGCAGTTTTGTCTTGCTGCTTACTACTGTTTTTTCATGACACTCCTTTGGTTACCTACAGTACCCCACTGCAGGTATCTTTCATTCATGAGATTGTAGATGGAAAATAGCTGTTTATTAAAAAAGTCAACTTTGTATGTATGCTATTAGCTGCACTAAAACTGGAAGTGGCCATATAGCATATTCAACAATGAATATACTTTATTTCTGTGGACCACCTTGAAATATCAAACTAGATATTGCAGTTTGAACTAATCAATTTTGTAAAACCCAAGAAAATGTTACTTTTTAGTGAAGAAAATTGAGAAGAATTTTAATTTTATTCACTTATACAATATAATGCATCTACAAGAGTACATAATGAAGGATACATGATTGGGGTTTTAATACTTCCTAATCCTAGGCCAAAATACAGGAGCTACAAAAGTCTAATTACTATAAGTTGGGAAGTTAAAATATTTACGTTGTAATTAGAAATTCCTAATAGTCCGAGATCCCTTAGGATCAGGAATTTAACGTTGAGTTTGACTTCTATAAGCCTCTATAGTCTGTGAGCCATCATATTTTTCAGCACAAAGAACATTGGGGCGGTTTCTTGAGGCTAGCTTGAACTAAGAGACTGTGCATGGATTTTCAGCAAAAGCAATCAGGCTTTAGATGTGGAGATTTGGGTTTTGGGGTCACAAATTATTTTAACAAATGAAAAATAAAAAAGAAAGCCCAAGAGAGAGAATCTAGATCTTGAAAATGAAGGAACTAATTGAAGAACAATAGAAGAACGACATACATGATGTCAAATGCTTACTAAAAGGGAAACAATTATGCCTCAGTCTTTTTTTTCTTCATTTATTTATACTGCCCAAGATATCATTGGGATTTTTGCATTCTATCAGGTCTTCTTTCGAAGTAATATAAAGGGTGCATCCCCACATCAGCCTGGTGTGCTTGGGAAACAGTCCTGAATTTCCCCAGGGCAAAATCAACACTGGTAAACCAGGAAAGGAAGCTTCTCTGGTTACCAACTGGACTAACCCCTAGACGAGTACTGTCTTTCACCCAAAAAAGTATTAAGGATGTATACGTAGATGAGTGGCCAGAGAAAATTTACTTCCACTGTTGGAATTCAGTGATTTTGTTTGGCTTAATGCAAGAATGTCTTATTTCTGCATCTCTCTTTTTGCTTGTAAATTCAGCAGGACCTCAATTGTCACATTCTTTTTTTTTTTTTCTTAAGTTCCATGTACCCTTTGTGTCTAATAGCCTGGTCTTCATTTTGAGATCAATGTTTATAATTATGTCAACAACTGTACTGGAGATCTAAGGATACTGTTTTTTGGTGAATAGTAATTATTATGCTGGGGATCTAATGGCATGTGTATCATATCATTGGCAGTAAATCAGCTATCTGGAGAGGAATGTCAGCTGAAGAGCGAATGATTCTTAAGCAGGATCTGAAGTCCTTAAAGATGGAGGACATATCTTCATTTATGGAATCTCTACCCTCTGACTTTATCACAATCTTGCGTGCAGAGTGAGGAAGAAATGTTCAGTTCTTTTTAGTTTTGAATGCAAAGTGAAGCAAGTTTCCTGAAAAGCTTTGCATAATCTATTTCAGCGGGCTTCTGAGATCGGTGCTTCGCCAGTTGGGTGCCTCGCAACGAGTGAGATTATTGACTTATGCTAAACATGCTGTATGGGGTCTCTCTCTCAAGTCGAATCCCAAAACTGGTAATGTTTCCAAAGTCCTAATCCTTTTTGTTGTGTTGATGAGTTTCATGGTCGCTTAGGAACTGGTTAGAACTTAATTAACATCCTCTGTTCTACTTCAGGTGTACAATTAGATTTTTCTTTTTATTTATTTATTTATTTTTTTTGTTCCGCTTCAATTTTCTTTTTGAGAAATTAGGAGAGCATTAATATTACCCTTGTTTTTGGTATTTTATTATGTATATATACTTTTGTTATGATTTTTCTCTAAATTAATAAAAGGATAATTAATCAATTAGGAGTATTTTTTAAGAGAATGGAAGTTTTTCAATCACTGTTTTAATTCTTGTGCCAAAACCCTAAAAGACATTTTGAAGTGGAATGGACCGAGTAATATATATAAAAATTTCTTCAAAAAGAGATTAGAACTTGTGAACAGGCTCAATGGTTTTACAATGGTTTGTTTATCTTCACAGCAGGGCAGGCTTGCTCTTGTCAGTACAAGCTTCCAATTTCTCTCCTGTATAATTATATATTTCGAATTACTAATCACCTAAAATATATTCTTTTACTAACATTGTTCCTTCAGACTCTGCAATCAAAGCTGCTTTGTCCAGATTAAAGACTAATGTTATACTTCTTCAGTCACGATTTATTATAGGTAAGAATACATCCTTATCAATATATGATGTGTAATTTAATGAAAATTGAATAGTTTAACATCTCTGTATAAAGAGGTACTGGAGGTGCTGTTCTGGATGGAGGAAGTCAAACAGTTTCTGTATACATTATGCTGTAAGGTTTTGAGTGCTGCAACGGTTTAGCCTGAGCTCTTACTGGAACTGATCTTGCATAATTTTGCTCTTACTGATTCAACCCTATGCATGCATCTTACTGGTCGCTGCTTCCCTTTCTGTTCCGTTTAATGCCCATCTGATTATTCTCTCCTTGACAAAGCTCAGAATTCATCTCGGGTGCAAGTGCATAATCCAATTTTTTTTGGTCGTATTTGTCGGAAACTCTGGCATCAGTTTCTAGTTAACTTTTGCAGAAATTTCATTTATTGGCAGTAGATTATGCAGATTGATGGCATGATATACACAACTCCCTGATCTTTGTAAAATGATTACTCATTTATAAATTTTTAGCCAATATTTTTTGGGGCTTCTGTTGGTTTGTGTCATGCACTGGGCCTATGCAATTTTTGTTCATTTTGCATTAAAACTGAAATGTACTGTGTCGGTTTTCGTCAAACCATCAACCACACTGCTAAGAGCAGTAACGCTTCCTGACAGACTGAAAATGGTACTAACAGCGCCGGTTTCAGTTTGTCAGAAACCGAAATTCATGTTGGCAGTGATTGTTACCATTTTGATAAAAAATAAATCTCTTACACAAATTAGTCCACCAATTTTTTATATTAAAATTAAAACTTGCGGAAATTCAATAAATTTTATAATTTTATATTAAATTTTTTTAAAATAACATGACATTATAAATAAAAAATATATAATATATATTTATTTATAAATTTTGTTACATTAATTAGTTTGTAAATCTTCTAATTTTAAATGTTAAATCATTTATAGACTCATGAAAGTTTTTAAATTTTTTTATCATTTTACTCTATTCTTACAAAAAAAACATTCTAAACAATATATATATATATATATACACACACAATTTGTTTATACTAATTATTCTACCAATCTTTTAAATTAAAATATAAACGCACCAATAAAATCATGCATGCAAATTTACTAAAGTTTACGTTTTACCCGACCTTTTTTCTAAATAACATGAGATTATGAACAGCTTTTTATATTAATAAATGTATAATTATATGTACATAAATTTCTTACACGGATTAATCCATAAATATTCCAAATATAAATTTTAAGTCGATCGTCAAAGTCATAATTAATTTTTTTTAACTTGCATATTAATTTTTATATGTATAAAAAATTAAATCTTAATTCATTTATATATATATATATATATATATATATATATATATATATATTATAACCAATTTTTTTATATAAAAAAATTACTTTAATCATCAAGTAGTCAGTAGGTCTAATACATTTTTTAAGGTAAATAAATTTATGTTATTATACCTAGAATTTTGATTCTTTTGTTTTTTTTTTTTTCAATAACTTGCAGATCAATTTTTATGTGTATAATAGAATTACATTTTAAGTCACTAATATACTAATGCGGATTTAATAAATTTTTTACTTGACTCTACTATATTTTTCAAAAAAGAACATTATAAACAAAAACACAATTTGAACAATATATTTAACTTACAGTAATTAGTTCGTATCTCTTTTTAATCTTTATCTACATCTTTTTATTACTTTAAAATCATCTATGCATCAAATAGAAATAATAATATCATAAAAAAAATACAATATAACTTACTTGCAATAATTAAAGTAACAAAAATATAACTTACTTTTGTACCTTTATCAACTTGCTCAACATCTAACACATATATCATATGCAAATTTTTTTGGGTAAGTTAAGAAAATAACATACAGAATTGGTGGAAAACAATTGGAGATGAAAATAATGGAAGCTGTTGGTTTTAAACAATGTTATTAAAATCGGATCGGACCGTCCGGTCGAACCGGGTTAACCGCTAACCGGTTGGTCAGCCGGTTGGTTTAACTACTGAAAATCGAATTGGCAAAAAACCGAATTGAACCGAAAAAAACCGGATATAACCGGAAAACCGGCGAACCGGATAAAACTGGATTTTTTGCTAAAAATGTAAAAAATCAATTTTTTTTTGAATTTTTTCACCCACCCACCTATATATATATATTTATTTATTTATTTATTTATTTATTTGAAAAACTTAGTATTTTATATTTTAAGTATATCACTTAATAATTTAATATATTTTTGATTCATTATAATCAAATATATATATATATATATATATATATATATATATATATATATATATATATATATATATATATATATATCACTTAATAATTTAATATATTTATTATATTTTTGATTCATTGTAATCAAATATATATATACTAAATTTTTATTATTTATTTATTTAAAAAAATTAATATTTTAAATTCTAAATATGTCACTTAATAATTTAATATACTTATTATCTATTTGAATTATTGTAATAATATATTAAATTATTAAATAATATCTTTAGAATTTAAAATACTAATTTTTTTCAAATAAATAAATAATGAAAATTTAAAATATACATATATATATATATATATATATATATATATATATATATATATATATATATATTAAAATTTTATTATTTATTTATTGAAAAATTAGTATTTTAAATTCTAAAAATGTCACTTAATAATTTAATATACTTATTATCTATTTGAATTTATTGTAATTAAATATAATTATACTCATATATGCAAGGTTAATATTTTTTGTGTTCACTTTATTAGTACTCCATCTAAACATGAAATTATTTTCATGATATGATTGTATTTTTATGTTTCTAGCATATGATATTCAATAATCCATAATTAATCACTAGTAATAATAAAATTAAAATTATTTTCGTAACTTATTATTAAAATATTTGTGATATATATTTAAAATTTGATGAATATTTTTTTAATTTTTATACAATAGTATTCAAAAAATTATAATAATTATAATATTTTAAAAATAGAAAAAAAATCCGGTTGAACCCGGTTGAACCGGTCGAACCACAAACTTCCAACCTTGCTGGTTTTTTATCCGATCCGGTTTTAATAACATTGGTTTTAAAGGCAAAAATTCGGCTCACAAAGTTAAAACCGACACGTAATGTGTCATTTTTTTTATTAAAGTGGTCAACAATCACTACCAATCTAAATTCTGATTTTTTAGTTGACACCGTTAGTATTGGTAGTCTGTCAGAAACCGCCACTATCCGATGGTTGATAATCTAATAAAAACTAATACATTACATGCCAGTTTTAATCCAAAATGTACAAAAATTGTGTGGCCCGTGCATGATTGAAACCGGCAACCCTCTACGGATTTTTAATAATCTCATTTTTCTAAATAATACTGTAGTTCCAGAATTCTAAATTTTTAAAAAAAAATCCCTAAAAATTTTATATTTTATTGCTAAGAACATATATTAATCTTCTAATTTTGAGTTCAAAGAGTAATTGAAATGAAAGAAATTCATAAAGATAATTAAAAAAGGGAAAATATGTACGAAAATTATTGAAAATTTCCTAAATTATTTGTCTAAAATACTATTTCTTCCTTCAATGTTTCAATTGATTGTAATGTGCTAATAAATTAATAAATTCACTCAATCGATCGTGACATCAGCAATTAAAATTGAAAGTACTCATTATTGCTACTTGCTAGACCCCCTAAAGGATATTATATCAAATGCTTGTGTGTCTCTTTATTAAGTATTTTTTTATAAATGGGGATTTTTTTAAATAATTTAAAATATGGTGATACAGTAAAAAATTTTTAATTTTTGGTGTATTGAAAAACGTCAATATTAGTGCCATTTTGTATTAGAGCAGGACCCACCAAAATAATATAAATTTTTCCTCATATTTACCATCTTTGATTACAAACTTTTGTGTTACATTTTGTTTCACTTTCATCAACTCTTTCTTTGTTTTTCATTCAATTATTGTTGTAGTAATTTTTACTGAAGTTATTGTAAAAGAATTTGTCCAAAATTTAAAAAAAAAAAAGTAATATTATGTGAATACAGTTTAATTTAATTTTGTTAAATAATTTTTATATTATTACTAATCTTAATATCATTTTTATTTTGTAGGGGTAATGATTTTGAAAATAGCTAATTGCAACATAAATATAAGTATATACAATATTAGAGGTAAGTTAATTTAATATTTTTGTTTATTTTAAATTTTATAATATCATCATTTCAATTTACGTACATATTATTTCATGGATTATTTAGATAAATTATAATTGTTAAAATTTGTAAAGCAATTAGTTGTATGAATCTATTTATATTATTTTACTTTTATTTTTTCATGTTTTAATATTTCGGAATATATGAAAGTAAATTGATATATAAATTTATTATATATAGTTTTTACAACTGAATTAAAATTAAAATTTAGAATTGAATTAAAATATAAATTAAGAGGATTAAAAGAGTAATCAGTATAAGGAGTTTAAACACTTATGAAGATATGCATATATTATTTTAAAAAATGGTATTGTTAATATGAAAAAATATAAATTGCACGAGTTAAGAAATGAATTAAATTTTAATTTGGAGTATTAGTGGACTAATTAGTAAAAAAATTAGGGAGAAAAAAGACCTCAACCTTTTAATAAATTTATAATTAAAACTCTATCGTTTAAAATGTAACAATTGGACTATTAATGTTTTTTTTTAATATTTCAATTTGACCCATTTGCTAATAATTCCATTAAAACTAACAAAAATACCAAATTTTTATTCAAAAAATTAATTTTATAACTTTTCTTTAATATTCAATATAGTTCAAAAATTAATAATAATTAAGTTTGTCTTTATCGTTAATAACTGATTTTTTTTTTCAATTTTAGAACTTGTATCTAAGTATATAATAATTTTTTCAATATTCATGTTGATAAATGATAATAATTTTTTATTCAATATAAACTAAAACATAAATTTAACCCTTAACTTTAAAAGTAAATAAAAAATTAAAGATAAATAATAAATTTTAATTTGAAATAATTTGTTATAAAATTAAATTATTTTTTTATTTACAATCAACTATTAATTTATCCAATCTAACAAATTAGAACAAAATAAAATTATAGTTGAAAAATGTTGAATTCATCTTAAATATAAAAAAAATACTATATTTTGAACTATTATATAAAATAATGTTTTAAGAAATAATGTTTTAAGAGATCAAAATTAACGTAATAAAATATAACTAAGTTAGTACGAATATTTAAATCTATTACAAAATATTTTTATATTTTTAAGACTTTCATTTTTTAATTTAAAATTTTAATTAGACATTTGTAGATTATGATTTTCTATTTAGTTGGAAAATGTAATCAGAGCCATCCAATTTAAATATTAAAGATAATAAAAATATATTATTAATTTTGAATGAATTTAATTATTGAATATAAAATTAAAAAAAATATTTTTCGGTTAGTTTTAATGGAGTTATAGACGGAGGGATTTAGTTGAAATGCCCATAAAACATTAGGAATCCAATTGTTATGTTTTAAATTGTAGGGTTTAATTTTAAATTGGCCCAAACGTCAAGAATGTTTTTTTGTTGTTATCTCAAAAATTTATATATATATATATATATATATATATATATATATATCTTTAGGGTTTAGGGTTTAGGAAAAAGAAAAAATAATTAAGAAAAAATTGTTGCATAAAATAATAAAGTTTATTAGTTAGTATTGGTTTAAACACTCATTTTCTAATGTGTGTTCTAATGTGTTAGAAATTTATATATGAGTTACATTTTTTGGATAATATTTTTATGAAGAAAATAGTTAATTGATGCATTAATTATAAAAATATGTAGAAATTAGAAAATATCGATTCCAGCAAAATTTATAATTCATACTGGAGGACAAACAGTTTGGGACATAGCTAGTTATCAATATGATACTTCAAGTTCATATGCAACATCGAAGAGATTGAAGATTAGGAGTTAGCCGATATTTGCAGAACTTGTTCATAAGATATGAGTAAATTGGATTTAGTTGTAAATGCGAGAGTTTGTAGAATCATATATAAGTGCCTCGTAAATAATCGGGAGTCAATTTCCCGGACGCTTGTGAATAGGAGTGAGTATGGACCGGTTAACTGGTCCATAATAAAAAAAAATTAATCAATCCATTAATATCAGCCTTTAAAAATTACTAACCGTTAACCAGTTCATTATATTCAGTTAACCAGTCCAACAGTTTCAGTTTGATTCACTGATATTTTTCTGTTAACAATTAAAATTTATAACATAAAATTATATATAAAAAAAAGATAAATTTCAATGCAATTTCAAATGTGCAAAATAATTCAAAATAAAAATCACAAAATAAACATAATTTATTAGTCAAAATTCATATTGAGTATTATAAAATAGATTTGATATTTGTAGAAAATTAACATGTTTGATTCTAAGTCATATAAAATTTTGGATAATATTAAATGTTAAAATATAAACTCTAAAATATGAAAAATATATAATTGATAAAACACAAAATTTTACTATAGAAGCAGAGATCGTCGGCCATAGCGAGGAAGCTTTAATGACCTGCAATAAAGAGAACTAGCCCAGTTTTGCCGGATTTTTGTGCTCCGATGCCTAAGTTAGCTATCGAAGTGTGGAGAGAAAGCTTAATGGAGGGAGAGTATAAAGAGTTAGAGAGAGAGAGCCCCCCATTATCTGTGTACCTTGTTATATTTATACCTTTGAGTGTTGGGTTTTTTAGGTTTTTGATCTTAGACCTTTTCGTGGACTTTTAATGGGCTGGCCTTATTGTAATGGTCTCAACACCGGATCAGCCGTGAATAGTGCTTTTTCAATGGTAAATAGTGCTTTTCGGGCCCAAAAAGACACCCGAAAATCAAAAATATTTTATTGGACCATCGGAAAGAATTGATCATGGTGAGTCCGGGATTGAAATTTGAAGTAAAATTAAGGTCAAGTAAGCCTCCAAAAGTCAAAAATACGAAAAAGATAGCGAGTCAATTTTTCAATGTGACTTGATTTTACGTAAATAATTAAAAATAGTAAACAAACTCCGAATATTGCCAGATTTTGCATGCCTACACGAATTTTTGTGTAGAATATTTTAGTGATGAGAATGGAATTTTTCGGTAACACCGGCAGTTATCGAATCGGACCAATAAATTTGAATCGAATCGATAACGAACTCCGATTGAGTCAAAAATTTGCGTACTAGCTATTTTTTATGTGATAAGAGTGATGAAATTATTTTTTGAGTGATTTGGTGGCTGAAAGAGAGAGAAATTTGATTGGGCTTTAAAAAGGTCTAAATGGGTCTTAAGAGAAAAATAGGCTCAGCCCATTAGGTTGGCCTAATTTTGGGCCCATTGGAGAGGTATATAAGAGGAAAAATTTTGAAAAAATCTTCAGAAATCAGCTCATCTTCTTTCTCTCCCTTTCTTGGCCGAATTTCCTTCCCTCTCTTCTCTCTCTCTTTTGTTTCTCAATCACCCAAAATTTCTCATAAATTTCAACTTAGGAATTATAGTTCCATCTCTCTAGAGTATTAGAACAGCTTCTATTGGTTGATTTGGGCAAAGGAGGTTGAGAAAATAAATAGAGAAAGACAAAGGGGTAAGTTGGAGTTTAAGAATTTTAATGATTTAAATTAATTTCTTAGTGATTTTTCATAGATTTTTGGGTGAAGATTATGATTATGAGCTTGGTTTTTGCATTTGAGAACAATAAATTGAAGAAAACTAAGCTTGAATGGGCTGCCCTATGTAGGTGGTGAAGAAAGAGGGAGTTTTTCAAAGGACAAAGGCAAGAAAAAGGAACCTTAGACTCCCTAATTTAAGATAAAATTGTAAGTGACTAATAAATCTTTATATTTTCTAAGTTTATGAATTTTTCTTAATTATGTAATTAGGGTAAAAATGTTTAAAGTTGTTAATTGATGTACTTATATTAGGATAAATAAAATTAGACATGAAAGAAGATGAAATGAAGGCTTTAATGGAAGAAATATAATTTTTAGGAAGATGTTTTAGTGGTGGCCGAATTTAATAGTAAGGAAAAATAGTGAGAAAAATGCAAATAATTAATATATGTTAGCTTAAAATAATAGTAGACATGCTAATTAATGTCCATGAACTTTTCGAGAATAATTGAAAATTATTTGGGAATTTTTAAGATTATGTATAGTGTATGTACATAATGAATTTTGTGATTTTTAGTGAATTAAGTGATTATTTTAATGAAAAATGATAATAAATAATGCATAAATAAATTTTAATGGCATTTATTGAAATTATTGTGATTTTATATAGAATCTAATGTTAATATGTATATTGAAAATAATTGAATTATTAGTTAATAATTGCATAAAAATGTTGAAAATGGTAAATTTATATGGAATTAAATTAATGTCAACGAAAAAAAATAAAAAGTTAATTATTGAATTTTTCGAACTTGAAAAGAATTAATAAAGTAATTATTATTGTGCCTTTAGAATTAGTCTGGCAGTAAAAACTAGTTCTGGATATAATTGGCTAGCCATAGGAACACCTTTTATCGCGGTGCGAGTCATGGCGACTTGCTTTGCTATGGGTAAGATCATTGATCTCCATAACTTAAGTGTAAAGTAAAAGTAAAAAGTTTAGTGCTCTAAGAATGGTTCCTTGGAAATCATTTCTCTTTTTAGTGGGGTCCGTAAGGTCCATATTCTAAATATCCGGTCTGAGATTTTTTGTCGGGTCTATACTAGGGGCATAATGATAATAAATTAAGAAAGAAATGAAAAGACAAGGAAAAGTAAGAAAAGAAAGTAAAAAAAGGACCATAATGAAAGAAAAAGAAAATTTAGGGGCATAATGATAATTTTCTCTAAAAGTGTAAAAAGTTAGTAAATTAAGTGAGAATTGATTAAAAATGATAAAACAATCAGATAATAGTTAAATTATTTAAAAAGTGAATTTTATTGACAATAAAGACTGAAATGTAATTTTGCTTATAAATGACAAATTAAGTGTAAAGAGACGTAAATTGCTTCATTTATCAGTTTAAAGATCATAATTGAATTTATAATGGCAAAATTATAATTGTGTGACTAAAATGAATAATCTTATAGAAAATATTAAGTTGGTGTTTCGAATGTGATAATAACTGGTTTTATAATTATGTATATATATATATATATGTTAATACTTAAGAATAATAATGATAATGTTAGGAAATGTATTGATTATTAGTCACCACTGAGCATGTTGAATGCTCAGCGTGTAGTTTTACTGCGCGCAGGTAAACATGAGCAGGAGCAAGAATTCAGATTACAAGACTTTTTTTAGGTTGCTATAGTTGTATAAATTTTGGCATGTATATATGTGTAAATGTTACTGATGGACATGTACTATAAACTGAAGTTATTTTAGTAAGTTGTTTGTGGATGGTGAATGAGATGGTATGGATGACAATGAATGGTTATAGTTGATATTATTGATTGTTGTGCTTCTGAAAGGCTGTGTGGTTTGTTTGCTTTTCAGGGGGCTAGTATTATGTACAGCCGTTATATTATAAAAAAAAATTTATGCATAGTAAATTGGACAGTTGTAGGTTATCAGCGAAGGGTAGCTAATGATTAAGTAAATATTAATAAGGTTTTTAAATTTAGAGGTTAAGTTGGAAAAAAATTTCTGGTCTTCGATGCACCGGAACAGTATTAGAAGAGATAAAAGTATTACACTTATAGTTAATTTTATTTTGGGTATTATCACTAGTCCCCCTCCAAAAATTCGAACTTTGAGATCGAAGGTTCGAGAGTGTTGAAAAAGTTATCGAGCTAGATACATCGATTGGGATGTGACGTCGATTGGAATTAAATAGAGTCATCCATCTTTGAAGGATCGAGATAGATGCATCGATCGAGATGTGACGTCGATCGAAAATTTTACAATTTTATCTTACAAATAATTTTATAAACATTTACTAATCCATTTTACGGTTGCTTATGTTGTCTGAGAGTTTTTCAAAGTCACTGTTGGCGATGGATGAAAATTTCTCAAGGCATTTTCACACCTTTTTCAATCCGATCTTGGTGGTGGTGATCATAATATCCGATTCGTTCTTGGCGATGGCGATAATAACATCCGATCCACTTTTGACGGTGGCGATAATAATATCCGATCTGATCCGCTCTTAGCGGTGGCGATCATACCATCTGATCTGCTCTTGGCGATAGATGGTCTTCCGATCCGATTCGCTCTTGACGGTGGCGGTCATACCATCAGATTTGTTCTTGGCGATGGATGGCCTTTTGATAGGATCCGCTCTTGGCGGTGGCGCTCATACCATCTGATCCACTCTTGGCGATGGATGATCTTCCGATCTTATCAGTTCTTGGTGGTGGCGATCATACCATACGATCCACTCTTGGCGACGGATGGTCTTCCAATCCGATTCGCTCTTGATGGTGGCGATCATATCATATGATCCGCTTTTGGCAATGGATGGTCTTTCGATCCGATTCACTCTTGGCGGTGGCGATAATAACATCCGATCGGAATAAAAAATCATTTACATCGACCAAAATAAATAATCATCGATCGAGATTTACATCGACCGGAATAAATAATCATCGGTAGGAATTTATCATCAATCGAAATAAATATCATCGATCGGAATAAATAATCATCGATCGGGATTTACATCGATCGGAATAAATAATCATCGGTTGGAATTTACCATCAACCGAATAAATATCATCTATCGGGATTTACATCAATCGAAATAAACAATCATCGATCGGGATTTACCATCAATCGGAATAAATATCATCGATCGAGATTTACATCCACCGGAATAAATAATCATCATTTGGGATTTACATCCACCGGAATAAATAATCATCGATCGGGATTTACCATCAACCGGAATAAATATCATTAGTCGGGATTTACATCGATCAGAATAAATAATCATCGGTCGGGATTTACATGGATCGAAATAAATAATCATCAATCGGAATTTAAATCGACCGAAATAAATAATCATCGATCGGAATTTACCATCAACCGGAATAAATAATCATCGATCGAAATTTATCATCAATCGGAATAAATATTATCGATCAAAATTTACATTGACTGAAATAAATAATCATCGATCGGGATTTACCATCAACCTGAATAAATATCATCGTTCGGGATTTACATTGACCGAAATAAATAATTATCGATCGGGATTTACATCGACTGAAATAAATAATCATCGATTGGGATTTACATCGACCAAAATAAATAATCATCGATCGGGGATTTACCATCAACCGGAATAAATAATCATCGATCGAAATTTACATCAACCGAAATAAATATCATCGGTCGGGATTTACATCGATCGAAATAAAAAATCATCGAATCGAATTTAACATATTGTAGAAATAATATATTATGAAAAA
Organism: Excoecaria agallocha; assembly: GCA_037975025.1. Classification (NCBI taxonomy): domain Eukaryota; kingdom Viridiplantae; phylum Streptophyta; class Magnoliopsida; order Malpighiales; family Euphorbiaceae; genus Excoecaria; species Excoecaria agallocha. Next base: position 28,794,465 of record CM075816.1, read on the forward strand.
GAAGTTTTCAACAATTTCACATTGAAAGAAACTAAAAGTATATACTGGAGCACATTTACTAATAAATTAGTCAAAAAATATAAAAAGAGGCGTTGAAACTAACATTTATTTTGGAGTATTTTAAACTTGATTGTGAATTCCAAGTCCTTTGACCATGAGAATAAGAAATTTCCTTGCTCATTTATTGGTACTCTTTTGCTTTTTAAATGAGTTGGCAGGGCTACCTCTCCTTTGCAGGGTTGGTAGCATCTTGGTTTTCCCTTCCTGTTACGAGAAAGATGGATCTGTGATTTGTTGCAGGTGGAGAGTAAGGTCGCTTGCCTTTCTTGGGAATAGGCTCTGTAGGCCTCATCGTTCGTCGATCTCGATCATCTTAGATCTTTGCTCTCCTTTTTCCCTTAATCTCCTTTTTTTTGAAGAATCAAACCCAAGATTTTTTAGATCCAGGCCTTCCACGCAAAATATAGCTAAAGACTTTTAGATCTAAGCTTTCCCTTTAAAATCAAGCTCAAGATTTTTAGATTTAGGCTTTCTCTGTGAAATAAAGCTTAAGATCTTTTAGATCTAGTATTTCTTTGCAAAATAAAGTTTAAGATCTTTTAGACCTAGGCTTTCTTTATGAAATAAAGTTTAAATTTCTTCATTGATTTTTCTTTTACAGAGGAGAAATAGTAGATCTGAAGTTTGGCATTGAACCTCCTTTAAGAAGCAACCATGGGACGAACATCATTCTTCTTTGATTTCAGGTTGAGTAGCTTAGATCCGGCGTCAACTCTCAACGAAAGCACTAAATGATAAAACACAAAATTTTACCGTATAAGAAAAGATCGCCAGCCATGGTGAGGGAGGCTTTAATGACCTGCAAAAAAAAAACTAGCCCGGTCTTGTCGGGCTTTTGTGCTCCAATGCCTAAGTTAGCTATCGAAGTGTGGCGAGAAAACTTAATGGAGAGAGAGTATGAAGAGTTAGAGAGAGATAGCCCTCCATTATCTATGTACCTTGTTATATTTGTACCTTTGAGTGTTGGATTTTTTAGGCTTCTGATCTTAGGCCTCTTCGTCGGCCTTTAATGGATCGGCCTTATAGTTAATTTTATTTTGGGTATTATCAATAATTAAATGCTATTAAGTAAAGTATGAACACCAATATATATATATATATATATATATATATATATATATAAGAGCTAATCGGTTACTACATATAAATATTTCTATATAATTAAAGAAAATAAAATAATATAAATTTAATTTAAAGTATTATATAAATTTTATAAAAAAATATAAAATATAAAAATAAATATAGAATTCAAATATATTTTAAGTATTATTTTAGGTAAGTTTTAGAGAGAAATAAAAAAAAAATAAAAATTTTTAAGGTATGAAAATTATATATATATATATATATATATATATATATATATATATATATAAACCGGTTAACCGTAGTCCACGGTTAACCGGTACCTAAAAACTTAAATCGTAACTAAAAACATAAAATGTAAATATTAAAAACTATAACCAAGTCTATCAAATCGGTTAACCGCAAAAATCGGTTTAATTTCAGACCGATTTTGTAATTAACCATATTTTTTATTTTTTTTTGCTCACCTCTACTTGTGAATTTAATTGATCACAATAACAATGATCAAATTTATGAAAAATTTGAAACATTTCCTAGATACACCATTGTGAAAACTAATTATTGATATTGAAAAAATTTTAATTAGAGATGAATAAAAGACATTGAATAATATTAATCAAATGAATAACGATGTAGACAGAGATTTTATATCGACTATTGATAAAAGAAATATATTTGGTGATAATTCATATTTTGCAAGAGAAAGTAGGTTTGATTTTGGTACATAGTTTGAGGCACCACCACAATGTGAAGGTGTTGATAATTTGAAAATAATAGAAGCAAGTCCTATCAGAGAGTTTATGTAACTTCTACATTAATATTATATTTTATTTCATAAATTATTATGCAATAAAAATTCAAATAATGACATAAATTTATTAAATAATTAACCATAGTAATTGATAAAAACACATAAAATGAAAATGAAATATAAATTTGAACATAATATATTAACATTTTCATTGATAAGGGCCTAATAAACATAATATTTAGGCTATTTATTATAATAATGCCACATACAATAAGTTTTTTGAGATATTGGCATTATATCTCTAATTTTTAAAAAATTGTCTTCACTAATTTCAATAACATTTTTCACAAATATAAGTACTAATTCCTCATAATTTGTTACATAAGGTATATGTTAGTGGTTGTACCCTACGCCAAATATTTAGACATTTATATAATGTCACATTTCATTTTATGAAATTGAATTTTCTTCACATTAATATATTGTTTGTATGTTACATTATAATAATGTTTGTAATAACAATATAATGTTATTTTAACTATTTCTAGTCATTTATTATTAAAGAAATAATGATAAATTAAGACTAGTATGTGCTTGATTGATAATCATGGAATGATTATATATGGTGATATAAATCAAAGTTGTAGATACTTCTTAGAGAACAAAGTACTGAATAAACTCTTTATAAGATATTACATGAGTTAATGTCATTAATGATCTTATAATAGTTATGTTATTGATTCTTACACCTGAGATTATCACAGTATCCTACATGAGGAATATTATATATTGATATAATCAAACATTGTCTTTAATCAGATAATTATAAAGGTTATGATTGAACATAATAAGAAACATGTAAAGGATAGTGAATAATCAATATGGAATTTTTTTTCTTCTCTTATGAGAGAGATATCTATTGAGTCCATCGATAAGTAAGACTGAAAAATGCATGATCGTACTCAAATGAATTGATGGAGTGGTCAATATCTTTTGATATTATCAGTTTACTTAGTGATCGAGAAATTATATATTTGAACTATATAAGTTTTACATGAACCATGACTTATGTTTAAATAAAATATCGTGTAATAAAAGAATTATAACATATTATATTGATTAGGTTAAAATTGAATTATTGATATTTATATTATTTAGATAGTCATAATATCTTGTGAGCCCATAATGGGATTAGGAACCACTGCCAACATAATATGAATTTATTAGATCGCACACATAGAATGTGATGAACGGACTAAGAATTTATTCGGGCATTTCAAATTTCAATTTTTCACAAAATAAAATTTGAAATAAAATTTTAAAGTTAAAATATAATTTTTATTTTAAATAAGAAATAAAGTATTTTTTATTTTAATAAGAAATGTAAAATACATAGATATAAACTCTAGTCGTCAAAGGAAGGGAGTTAGCACCCTTAGGTGATGTTGATCATTATGTTCAAGTGCAGATACTGGTAAAAAATGTTCCTTTTGGTTAAGGCAACACCTGACAAATTGATTTTCTGCGCTTCAAGAGGTTGGTAATCATTTATCTCATGTTTTTGAATCAACTGAATTTGCATGAATCCTAGTGGGTTTTGTAATTTCCACTGCAATTTTGTTTATTTTATTGCGACAAAACCCAACAACATATTCCAAAATTTCATGATAGATTTCCAATAAGTTATTAGTAGTGTCATCCAAATAGCTTCCATCATCTTTGTTTCTGTCATAGAATATCCTTTCCTTATAATATCTTGTAATTTTTGACTTATTTTAATAATATGATCGTATATTGCCATGCTTTTTTCAATTTAGTTGTTGTACAAATTATCCATTTTTTGTTGACAATTTTATTTGCAACATCACTCATCATTGCTCTTATAGCTAAATATGTATACACCATCTATAATATAAAATTAATAAAAATAAGTGTTATAAAAAAATAAAATTTTTAATATTAGATCTTATTTATAATTTTATTTTATGAGGTTAAAATAAATTATATTAATTTATGAAATTATCTATTTTCATACTATTGTTTCGTTAAAAATTATAATATATGCAACAATTGTATACACCAAATTTCTTAATATCAATATAAAAATATACATAAAAATAGATAGTCAATTATCAATTTCATATAAAATTTATAAAAATAAATGTTATATAAAAATAAATTTTATATAGTTTATTTTTTTTTAATTTTATAGGATGAAATTAAAATAAATTATATTCTTTTATGAAATTAACATTTATCATATTATTATTTCATTACGAAATTATAATACATGCATCAACTGTATATAACAAATTTCTAAATACAAATAAAAAATATATAAGACAAACTATCAGTTATCAACTTTATATACAAATTATGCTAACGCAATTTTTTAACTGCATTATAATATATATGCCAATATCTAATAATATTTTTCTTTTTATATTTATTTATTTTACCTTTTCAGATAAATTACATGTTGCATATAGTAACAAAATTTAAACAATCACTTAAATAAATCTACATGATAAATTAATTATTTTAACTAAAACTAAAGCTATTTTTAAAATAAATAAAATAATAATAACTTGACTTTAAAAATATTGACCTTAATTATATTGCAAACTTAACAGCACCTACAATTTAGAAATAAAAATAAAGTTAGTTATAAATTAAATTTTGATTAACAATCAAAATTTAATTTATATTGTATTCACATAATATTACCTTTTTTCTAACCTTCAACAAATTCTTCCATAATAATTTCAATAAAATTTTTTCAACAATAATTAAAAAGTAAATATAAAATGAAAATGTTGAAAAAAAAAAAAGAAGGAAGGAAGAATGAAATGAAAATGAATGCAACAAAGGTGGGAAATCGGAATAGGATGGGGAAGGTGTTGATTTCGGGTTTTTAAAGGAGGAATTAAAAAAAAAAAAAAGACCCGTGCTTTGCTATAGTCATGAAAATTAATGTGCGCTGCTGCAAGTGACAAAAAATTTCAGAAAACGTCAATTAGTTGTGCTGTTTTCACTCAGACCGAGGCCCACTCATGCAGTCCTAAATTCCTTCACAAAATGTTGCCGTTTTAGATTTCAGAAAACGGCACCAATCTATGCCGTTTTTCTGACAAAATTTTGAAGAATAGATGCGGGTCCCGCTCTAACACAAAACAGCAATGTTTTTGCCATTTTTTACACACCAAAAATCTAATTTATTTTACTGTAGCACCGGAAGCTTAAATTCTTTCCCAATTCTAAAAAAAAATCCCTCTTTATTATTGTTTATTAAATGTGAAAGGAAATTGCTAAACATCTCTCATTTGAAAAAGAAAAATAGAATAAATTAGCTCAATTCGAAAAAAAAAAAAAATCAAACTCCATGCTATTTGAGACAAAACATTTAACTGCCAGTTGCTTAAATTATTACCGTTGAAACCCGAAAAACCAATTAGTCAACTAATGCTCTTAATTAATGATTTTTGTTGTGAAACCTCGAAAAATGTATAAATGACTTGATGCCAACTATACATAGGCAGCAGAAGTTAGATTCCCACAAAAGATGAAAATGCACAAGGAGAAATAAGAAATTGGATAATGACTATATGATTAAATTGAACTGCTCAAATAAAGAGATCTATTTATTTTACAAATCGAACAACTGTTAAGGAGTTAAGATTAATTGAAAGTAGGGGTGTTCAAAATCCGACCCAAACAAGAATTTTTGGGTATGATTATTAGAGTCAGGTTAGGAATTTGTGGGTTATTCGGGTCGGGTCGGTTGATTTTCATTAACCCGAACAATCCAAAAAGGGAATTTTTATCCCATAACACGGCGTTTTTTATAATCGAGTAAGTTCGGTTCGGATTGATCCTATCCGAACCGATCCGAATTTCATTTTAAATAATTTAAAATAAAAGAAAAAAATAATTTTAAAAATAAAAAATAAATTTGGGTTGTTTGGATGGAGCCCGAAATTATGCGGGTTATTCGGATAGGGACCCAAACTATTCGTAGGGTATGATAGGATTGGAATATAGAAAAAATTCGGAGTTCGAGTTATTCGAATCGGATTCACTCGAACCCGTCCGATGAACACCCCTAATTGAAAGTGCTAGAATCGGAGAAGATCAAATCAAACAATAAATTGGAAGAGTTAAGATTTTTTTTTTCTTAAATTTGATTCTATAATTCTTATATTTTATTACTTGATTTTAGATTTCAGAAATTAAATCTAAGTATTCTTTTTTGAGTTTTCTACTATAAATAAATGTAAGTATTATGCATAAAAAAATAAAAATAAAAAAAAAAACAAATTTTCGCAGTTCTAAAATTTTTCTAATACTATGAGATTAAAATGTTTTCCCTTTTCATATATATGTGTGGGCTGGTGGTTTTGAATCAGTATATTTTTTAACTTTTATTGTTGTGTATTTCTTGAAAAATCTTTTATTTCATATAAAAATCTAGAGAACAACTTATTTAAATTTACTATTTCATTTTAACTTTTTAATAGGGTTACTTCAACCAATTAATGCTTTAATAAAATGAGGATATTACAATTTAAAAAAGTTTTGCGTTAAATTATTTTTAATAGATACTATATAATTATATATTTTATTTATAACTTTAAAAATGAATTAAAAAATTTATTATAATTATTATATTAAACGATGTAAATAAAAAAAAAACTCTATGTGCTTAAAAATATGAGACATATAAATGCACTGACTTTCATTAATAGTTTTTGAAAAATTTAAAATGTTGAAAGCGGGATACAAATTCACCAACTTTTATTAATACTAACAGTATTTGATAGTACAATAGCTTAAAAAGTTATTTTCATTTAAAAAAAATTTCACCATATTTTATACATTTATATATATTTAATAAGTTATACTGAACGTAACTATAATTAATTTTTATTTATTTGTAATACATTAGCTTATTGGAACGTGATTTTTCTTTCAAAGTGTACAAAACACCTTAAAGGGCAATTGGCAAAACCCATAATATAGTGTTTCAATTTTAACGTTTTTACATATTGAATTTTTATACTATTAAAATTATACATTGAATTCTTAAATTTTTTGAAAAAAATATATTAAATTCAAAATAAATGGCATAAATGACAGTATAATATACGTTTTATTAAAGTCGCGTATATTTTAACGGAATATCGTTATTTTTAATGCCTATTTGAATTTAATGTGTTATAATAGATAAATTCAAGAACCCAATGTGTAGTTTTAAAAGTATAGGAATTCAATATGTAAATAAGTAAAATTTAAGGAATTCAATATATAATTTTGAAAGTGTAGAGATCTAATGTATAAAAACGTTAAAGTTCAAGAATTAAATTATAGATTTTTTCAGGAAAATATTATAATAGATAATTGTTATTTATTCATGTTTCCATTTTAATCAATGTATACTTTTTTATTTAAGAGGGTGATAGATTTATTTTTTCCCAAATGAATAAAAAAATAATTACAGTTTATTTAAAAAAAGAATTAAAGCTAATCACTGTATAAAAAGTTCAAAGTTAGCAATGAATAAATTTTTAAGTGTTTTTTCATAATAAAAATAGTTGAAGAAGTGGAATGTGAATATAACTATCAATTAAGTTATAGTATGCACTAGGAGTGTATACAATACGGTATAATCTTAAAATTATCAATTTTCATATTATTTTAAAATTTTAGATATTTTAAAAATTCAATATTGTTATTATTTTAAAAATTTGAGACAATTCAGTACGGTTCTTATAAAAATTCGGTACAGTTCGATTCGATATTTCGATTTTTTCGATACTAAATAATACAATATAATATAATAAAGTCCGATATATTGAATAATTTAATATTTTTAAAAATTTTCAAATTAAATTACCTCTAAAAATTTTAATTTTTTTTTCTCGTTTATCATTTTTAAATATAAAACTAAAATTTGGTCATTTATAATAACTATAAAATTAAACTATTAATTTAAATATTTATATACCTATTGAGTTAAAAATAAATGAGTACTAATAAATAAAATTAATTGATAAAGTGATTATGTACTCATATAATTACATTAATTGATAAAATTTCATTATATATAATAACTATATAATTATATTATTAATTTATATACTCATATAGGTATTGTGCTTAAAGTAGATGAGTACTAGTTAAGTGATATTAAGAGTTAATGAAATTATATTAATAAGATGATTATATAGTCATATAATTATATGAATTGATAAATTTCATTATATGTAATAATTATTTATTATTTATTTATATATTCGATTACTCATATAAATATTGTCTAAAAAATAGATAAGTACTAGTTGAATGACGCTAAGAGTAAATACAATTAATTGATAAGGTAATTATATATTATATATAATTACATTATTAATTTATATACTCATATATGTATTGTACTAAAAATTGATGGAGTACTAATTAAGTGATATTTAGATTAAATAAATATATATATAAGTTATATTAATTATATACTAATATAACTCTATGAATTGGTAAATTTCGTTATATATTAAGGTGGCAAATTGACGGGTTGAATGGATTTGAATTGGATCACTAATAAGCGGATTATTAATGGGTTGGGTTATAAATGGGTCAAAAAAATATAGATCATAAATAGGTCAATATTCAAATTGGTTAGATGAATTTAAATTGATCCGTAAATTTAATACAAATTATTATAAAATTTTTTATTAATTAATTAATGAATCCGATAATAATAATATTCAATTAAAAAGTCTAATTAATTAAGTTTATTGGTTGCTTTCCAGCTCCACTTAACTATGACAAAAATGTTTTCTTTTAATTTATCAATCATAATCATGGCTCAGTTAGCATTTAACATACTTTATTTTCATTCAAAGGCAAATAAATATTGATTGAGTGGCCTAATATTCTTGTCATTATGAAAAATGAGAAAAGCAAAACACTAACTGAGTTCTGATTATGTCAAATAAATTAAAGAAAATAACATTTGTCATGGATTAATTGAAAAAAGATAAAAAAAAAAGAGTTCATTAAATTTTTTAATTACGGTTTGATGAATTAAGTGTTATAAATTCAGATTTAGTGATTTTATTATTATAAATCCTAAAATGAAGCATGTAATCTGCAAATTACCAAAAAGAAAGTGTTTGTCCCATTGTCATCCACTTAATTACACTCGTGTGGCTTGCACGTGTACAAATACAGAAACATTTCTTAATTTCTTTTATCTCTCTCTCTCTCTCTTTTCTTGTTTAATTTCGTCTTTTGTGTTTGGCTAAATTTCCTAAATCGAAATATGGGGAAAGGTAAGGTTCAGCTCAAGTGGATCCAGAATAAAATCAACAGGCAAGTGGCTTTCTAAAAAAAAAATTATTGGGTGCAGATTTAATAGGTTAAAAATTAAAATAAGTCAATTTTGAATTGATTCAATGAATATTAGGTTGGGTTGGATTGACTTGAAAAATAAAATATGTCAGTTTTGACTTAACGCAGTTGGTATTTATTCGAATTGAGTTTGATTTAAATTATTTTTTTGAACGGATTTGGATGAAATTTTGGGTTTGGATCAATTTTGTCAGGTCTAGTTATATATAATAATTATATATAATTACATTATTAATTTATGTATTCGATTACTCATATAACTTATACTATAAAATAGCATGAATATTAGTTGAGTGATACTAAAAGTAAATAAAATTATTGGTAAGATAATTATATACTTATATATTTATATTAATTGGTAAAATTTTGTTATAAATAATAATTATATACAATTATATTTTTAATTTAAATACTCATATAATTATTGTATAAAAAATAGACGAGTATTAGTTAAGTGATATTAGAAATAAATGAAATTAATTGGTAAAGTATTTATGTGATAAATTGCTTAGCTTACAAAGCTATATAGATATTTGTACAAAAAAAAATTAAGTAGTAGTTGAGTGAAATTAAAGATAAATTAAATTAAATACAAATTGTTATAATGACATATTCATATTCATATAGATATAATAATTATTATAATAATTAAATTTAATATAATAATAATTAAAATATTTAATTTAATTTATTAACTAATTATTACTTACAAACGAGAGTATTAACTAATTATCTTAAATATAAACAAGTAATTAAATTAATTAATTTACAAACTAATTCTTATCATATTTAATTTAATTTATTAACTAATTATTATTATTATTAAGATATAGATATAAATATATACATACAATGACCAATCGTTTTACTACGTAGATAGTAATTTCATTTTAATATATTGCAAAATAAAATGATTAAATCAAATAATTAATAAATCAACGTATATAATTTTTTAATACTTTTAATTTCTTAATCAGTTACAAACAAAAAATTATATATGAAATCTCTTGATTTTCAAATTTTAATACTTTAAGAATTAAATTAAGATTTATAATTCATAATCTCTTGATTAAATGAATTGTATGACTAGAATGAGAGAATGCATGAAATGAGTTCGCATGTTTTCTTACGTCAGTCAATAAAATATTGCTTTTGAGGCTATTAATGTATATAGGCTAATTATCTTAAATATAAACAAGTAATTAAATTAATTAATTTACAAACTTTTAAAATACCCTTGATAACATTTTTTTTTTCAAAATTAACTCCACTAAAATTTTTAAATTACTTCATTAACAATTGATGGTATTAAAAAATTAATTCGCTAATATATTTTTGATCCCTTTGAATCAAATTCCTGGCTACGCCCCGACTACTGCGCTATATACTTGGGGTGTATAGTTTGCTAATGCCGTTGAATTTAGCATAAAACCTACTATACTCCCCAATTTATACTGCTTTCTGCTTTTTCACTGTCAAATATGTTCCTTGAAAGAACTACCGGTACCATCTAAAATATCACCCGACAGTCAAAAAATAGAAAAGAGGGAAAACTTTCCATCGATTGGAGGCAATTTTGGTTTGCTATCTGCTTTTCAGAACTATAATTTTTAGTTAAAACCTAATCATGAAAAGATATCAGATATGACTAAATCCAACAAAAAAAAAAGGAATTTAGATAAAAGACCGGTATAAAAATAAATTGTATCCAACAAAAGATAACTAAACGAAAATGGAATGCATGTGCATCACGAGAGAGTACTGCAAAAGCAAATCTGAGAAACAAAACTCAGTTTCTATTCCCTTTTCTCTCCCCCTCTCCTTTATTTCTTTTCAATAAAAATGTGCTTCTTCTTCTTCTTCTTCTTCTTCTTCTTCTTCTTCGCATTCCCTACCAAGATCTGCAACCAAAAGTAAAAAAAAACTTTAGTAAAATACTCTATCAATTTCAAGTACCAAACAATTGGTTCTCACAATGGGCGATCTTAAAGTAATACATGAATCAGAACTAAAACTAGGGTCTCCTTTAAGAATATAATGAAGCCATCATAAACAGAGAGTACAAAATCTCTTTGAAGACAATGCATGAACAAAACTTTAACATGTTTATTAGTTTCATCACGTTTAAAAATTAAACAACCTAATGAAATGGGTATTCAATAGAAACATTATATTATATTGAATCTAGTGATTCAGCAATTTCACAAATGTAGAGATGCAATTTCAACAGCGAAAGAAAACAAGAACAATGCTAAAACTGTAACATTATGCCCCAAGTTAAACGACTATTGACATACATTTATGCCTTGATACCAAGTCTTGCTGACAGTTCTGCTGCCACAGCATCAATGAATTCCTCTGTATTGAGATAATGTTCTCTGCTAAGCCTACAAACAAATAATAAGCATATCATATTTGTGGATGAAAATGAAATCAGGACGAACGCGAGCATGGCATCCTATATTATACTGAATGGACCGTAACAGAAACTCACTTAGGTCCATGAATAATCAATGCAAGATCCTTTGTCATCTTGCCATCCTCCACTACTCCAATACAGGCTTCTTCAAGCTTCTGGCTGAAATCCATGAGTCTAGCATTGTCATCCAACTTGGCCCTGTCAAAAAGGACACACTTAGATTCTCATTCATCACTTTATGAGAAATTCCCAATGACCCAACAAAAATGATTCCTGAAAACAAAATTTTACCTGTGTGCAAGACCTCGGGACCAAGCAAAGATAGAAGCTATACTGTTTGTGCTGGTTTCACCACCTTTCTGATGAACCCTGTAATGTCTAGTAACTGTACCATGGGCTGCCTCTGCTTCAATGGTCTTTCCATCCGGGCAAACCTGCAACCACAGAAGGATTGTGTAAGTTGTGAATGAGAAAAGGCATGCATGTGCACACAAATGATGATTTAATGAATTTAGCATAACTCTTGACCCCTACTTATCCCTAATTTGCTATCACACTTCCCCCAAACTATTGTAATTCTTGTATCAGAAACATTAACTGAAAGAAACTAAACGCCCGCCACCTTACCATTTAAAATAGATTGAACATACATTTGATTGTGCTATTGACCATGACATACTAACATTCATGGACTCAGTGGCCAGACAGATGTTATTTCATTTAAATGTCTTGCACAAAAACTTATACAGAGCTATAGCTACAAAGAACTGTTAATTGTAAAACAGAAGGCAATTACAAATGCCTTGTAGGTATAAAATATGATACTGTTTATCTAAGATGTACCAGTACAGATGTCATCAACCCAAGTGATCCAAAACCTACAAAATTGCAGCCAGAAGTTAGCTTGAAAAAGTTTAGGTTTATGAATAGTGAAAACAAATTAAATAAGTTCAAACATAAGCTTGATAATTGTCTGTTACACATACCTTGAGCTAAGAAATCACTCTGCACATCTCCATCATAGTTCTTGCATGCCCATACATAACCACCATCACTCTTGAGAGCATAAGCTACCATATCATCAATAAGCCGGTGTTCATACCTTTCAATTCACCAGAGAAGCTAATTACAGGCATGATAATAACCAGCATTTCAATCATATTACACCAGATGTCCATCTACTCACCATATCCCAGCAGCTTCAAACTTTGATTTCCAGTTGGACTCATAGACTTCCTGGAAAATGTCCTTGAATCTTCGTTGAGTAAAGAAATATTAGTTATTGACCAAAAGACTTTGAGAAAAGGAAAATGTGGCCCAAATCAAATAACAGTTTTAAGTTGTAAAATGTAATAAGATTGCTAAAAGGGCATACCTTCCATCATATTTCTTAAGGATAGTATTTTTTGTGCTTAGATAAAGTGGCCATTTCTTCTGGAAAGCAGTGTTCATAGAGGCCTCAGCAAAAGCACAGATGGACTGAACTTCCAAGACAAACATGATCAGGAAAAATCAGTGATGCAGTTAGCCCTTGGGAGAATCATAAAAAAACTTGCAGAAACAGACCTCATCAGTGTTATACATGGATATTGCCACTCCCCCAGCACCTGTGAAGTTATAAACCTCTAACTCGGTCTTCTCATCCTGTCCTTCAGGTACTGCAGAATACGACTGACTTGTTATAGCCAGCAACAAAAACACTAATGTCTAATAGAAGAGAATTACTTGTACATTTTTAAAGGCATTAACGATAGAAATTTACCAAACACCAATTTAAGTTTGCCAGCTCCTTTAATAACAGTATCAGTGGCCCGATATTGATCACCAAAAGCATGCCTTCCAATGCAAATTGGTTTTGTCCAACCTGAAAAGAGCAACAATCTGTTGGTTCCAGCACGCCGTGGGAAGTAAAAAACTGCAATGCTACCAAAACTGGGAAAATACCTGGGACAAGCCTTGGGACATTCTTGCAAAGGATTGGTTCTCTGAAAACGGTGCCTACAGAAAATAAAAACTTAAGTAACTAATTGTGAACCAAATATATTTATTTACTTTTTAGATAGGCTGGAGGTAGGGAATGCTAAAACTCAAATATGAATGAAATCTCACTGACCATTCAGAATATTCCTAATTGTCCCATTTGGACTTTTCCACATCTGCTTCAGGTTAAACTCCTTAACGCGAGCTTCATCTGTCACCAGACATCTCATTTTTATCTTGGTTCTCATGTACTATCCAAAAAAAATATTAACGCGCACATATATTCCAATGAATTAAGACATAAATTGAATGCACCTTCTGTTTTAATGAATGCATACCTGGAGTTATTGTTGCACACTTGATTGCAACATTGTACCTGAAATGAAAACCAAGATATCAGAGTTAATGCACCGGCAAATCACAATCAAGATCAACAGCACTGATGAATTATGTTATATCAATCCAAAAATGAAGAATATGAAGCACGAAAAAGAAAAACATAACAAATAAAGGTATTGATAAACATATGCCACAAGCAAATTACATTTTATTTCAATTGTCTTTTTTAAATTTGATCAGCCATATCCATGCAGAAACAGGCTACAAATTGAACAATAAGCATCATTCATGTAGCATAAGTAATTGATTATCAAGCCACACACTAGGAACTCCAAAACCAGTGACTGTAAGAAGATAGGGTGGTTTAGACTACATGTTTTTAATACTAAAGATTGGAGAGTATGCAATTTGTGGGGAATAAACTCAGCATAAAGCAATTTACAGCAATACACTCACTTGAGAGTAGCTTCTGCACTTTCCACTGTGACTTTATCATCAGTGGCATCGCGGTTAGTAAGACCAAGGTCGAAGTACTTGATGTCCAACTCCAGAAAGGGGAAAATAAGCTGCCAATATGTGCAGAAAACATTATTAAAGTAAGCAACTAGCAACCTTTGACCAGACATCACTTCAAAGAGGAAATTCATAAGCAATAGTTAATCACCTTATCCTTGATTGATTTCCAGAAAACCCGAGTCATTTCATCTCCTGTATCACAAAAATAACGATACAGAAAAGAGGAATTAATATAATGAATTGCATAACAAGCATGAAACAAGTTTAGCAAATAATTTCAAACTCAAAGTCAGGTAATCTCTCGAAAGTGCCACGACTTTGTGACATCAGGCAACATAGAAAATGTAGTATGATTTATTAAACGAATTAAGTTTATTCCAATTTGTGCCTTCAAATTATTTTTGGCATGAGTTGCAAACCTTCAAATATATTGACTGATATGTTCAACAATCTCAAAGCTCAAGCGGGTTTTGATTTATTTTCCAAATTTAAATTCACTTCCTCAAATGCATAATGAAATAGACAACCAAATCGAAAGATTATGTGATCCTTGCAATCAGCTATTTAGATACAGAAGAAAACACGAAGGAAATTCAAATAAATATGCAGTAAAAGAAAATGCATATCATACGTTCTGAACTACTATCCCCAGATCCTACAACAGATAGAATTAACCAACAGATAGAATTAACCAACACTACTTATAAGCAGTCAAAGATCGTCATGTTGAGGATCTCAAAAGTAATTCTCAGATCAAAGCAACAGCCAGATCACAAATCCTGGATTATTCTCCATAGAAAAAGGTACCCCTATATCCCATTTGCCGTCTTGTAAAAACAAAAAAATTTTAAACAGTAAAGAAACATATATATATATATATTTTTTTACCGATAAAAAACATCTATCTGCATAGCAGATCTCTAAGGTGGAGAGGACCCACCAACTCTTTTTGGAAGAAAATAAAAGATCCAATGACATCTAAATCCAGAACAATGTTAAAGGTCACAATAAGCAACCCGCTTGAGCAAGCAACGCATCAAGAATCTAAAAAGATAATATAATTTGTATAAACCATTATTAACCAATGAAAATCAGTGACTAATCGGCACAATAAAAATTTAATAACAAAAATATGCGAGTAGCTGCAAATGATGAGATGAGAACCAAGAACAACGATTGAAGGGAAATCTCACCATCCATCTCAACAATGGGGTTGGCAACCTTGATCTTGTCAAAAGCCATGATTTTTTCTTGTCAATCCCCAAAATATTGATTCTAGCTCTTGAGATTAAAGCTGAAAATGAAGAAGCGAGAGATGGTAGCAAATAAGAAGAAAGGTTAAGCAAATGGGGACTGGAAGCCGGAATAGCCTATTGCTTTGCTATGTATAGACAGAATGCTGATGGTTTGGTAACTCTTTCCTTGTTACCTTTTTGGCCCGTAACTTATTTAATTGGCTGTATAACCCCCCGCTTTTATCAGGATTCAGGAAACCGCTTCTTTATCTTTCATACTCGTAACTATTTTGCAGTTCAAGTTCCAATACTATCTCTAAACCCAATCATACCAATTTATACAAATATGTATCAGTAATTAAATTTCAGGCATAAAATAAGTTTTCAAATTAAATTTTTTAAATGGAAAGAGTTAAGAGTGAGAGAGGTACAAAGTGAAAGTAGAGAAATTTCAATTACTAGCACATCCTATTAAAAAAAAAAAAGTACCATTTGAGTAGAAATGGCAACAGCACGAGTACCCTTGCAAATTAAACAACCCATTATCAACCAATTTAATTTTAATTATTCATGCAAGTCTCAAATCTATTTAAATTTATCTGTCAATCTGTTTATCAATGCCCATGGATATTTATACCCATATAATTATTTATTTAACTAATAAATAAATTTATATAAAAAAAATAAATTTTAATAAAATTGCAAATTATAAAACAATCAAAAAATTAAAAATCATAATCTAACAAATTTATAAATTAGTTGTACATAAATATTAGTAATAGGATGGTAGCAAAATATTATATTTTGATCGTACAATGCGGTGGTTCAATTTTTCATTTACACCTATAATTTAAAATTATATTTCAAATAAATGGATTTAAATGAAATTAAGAATGCAAATAGCTATGTGTGTAAAAGAGAAAAAAAACCATATGTGCAAATTACTACTGGTGCTTTCCTAAATCTTACAATTAGCCACCTAAACGTCTTAGACTATTTTTCATATTTACTTTATGTCCTTTTCCTTAATCGCTCTTATAAAATGGATTTGTGTTTCTCATACGTCTCTTTGTCTTTGAAGCTGACATGGAGCCAACCTCACATATCAATACAAAATCAGTTGAGCGGAATAAAATTGATTTCAATGAGAGCTATTTGAAAAGAAATAAAGAATGTAATTTAATTTTGAATTAATCATGTCTGATCGGACGGTGCGTACGGCGCCACGGATCACTATTCTTAAAAATGCAAACTATTTTTTACTTTTTATTTTTTTCCAATAATTTTTCACTTACATTTAACTTGAATAATTCTTATATAATTGTCACATTATCATTTTATTTATAAACTTACTCTTTTTAAGACTGGCCACATCATATTTGAGGGCTCTTTTGATTTAGTTATAGATTAAAGGACTTACAAAAAGGTGTAGTCCCAAAATTTCAAGATAATTTTAAACAGGAAATTTATAGTGATAGAAAAATAAAAGTCGTAATTGATGGGCAATAGATTTTGGACTTCCTTTTGACTCTGGAAAGGCAAAAGCCATGATGGGTCCTCAAACTATTACAATTTTTTACATTTCCGCCGTTTATATCGCCACAACCATAACTTAATTCTTAAAAATTTAATTCAGTAAAATATTGTATTCGATATACACTAATTTTGATTGTTTCATTAAAATTCACTTTTAATCTAATGGTTTATATTTATACACACTATATATATCACCGTATGAGATATGCCCTCCAACTATCTAAATATCCAGCTAGCTAAATACATATTTAGCTGGGATTGCAATTAAGAATTATCTTATACTCCTATCATTATCTAACGTCCCCAGATGATCGTTTGTAAAAATTGTCCACTTTAAATCGAAATCCTCACGGTTTTAAAACGCGTTTACAAGGAAGAGGTATCCATAGTCTTATAAGGACTACTTCGTTCTCCTCTGCAACCGATGTGGAATATTACAATTCACCCCACCTAAATAGGCCCAGCGTCCTCGCTGGCTTGAAGGCCCAGTATTACGCTAGCACATGATCCGACATCCGGTTCTGATACCAACTATAACGTCCCCAGATGGTCGCTTGTAGAAATTATCCGCTTTGGATCGAGGCCTTCACGGTTTTAAAACGCATCTACAAGGAGAGATATTTATAGTCTTATAAGGACTACTTCAATCTCCTCTTTAACCGATGTGGAATATTACGTTATTTTTAATTAAAATTAAAATTTTATTTATTTGTAATTTTTAAATTTTTAATATAATTTAATTTATTTTTTTACTATTTTTTTAATAAAATTAAAATTAATTAAATTTAATAATTTAATTTTA
Source organism: Excoecaria agallocha (assembly GCA_037975025.1). Lineage (NCBI taxonomy): Eukaryota > Viridiplantae > Streptophyta > Magnoliopsida > Malpighiales > Euphorbiaceae > Excoecaria > Excoecaria agallocha. The sequence goes on from CM075816.1 coordinate 28,812,593, forward strand.
ATGATGTAATTTAATATTAAATTTAAATATATTTTAATAAAAATAATAAATAAAAAACGTCGTGAATATTAAAATACAATAATTCAATTAAATAAGTCAAATGTTGAAAATTTTTATACTGGTGGACAAAATGATGAGTTTTGCCATCTTTGAATGACTTATGCCAATTGAGGACGTTATCATATAAGCTTCACCTAACCCTGTGACCTTTCACTTCATCCGAAAAGGCATTTCATATTTCGAAATATCTAATTTATCCTTTTTATCTTAAATAAATACATTTCTTTTTCATTTTTCTACAATTCTAGTGGTATCGTGTCGCTATCTTCGGCCACCACAACAAGCTCATCAAATCATCGCTTACGTTTCCATCGCGTAGATCACTTGGTCTTTTTCCTCTTTTCTTCTTATTGTTTTCTTGATATTCCATTATTCGCGCATAAATCCCCTTTTTTACACACATATAATAGTATTGGTTAAAGAATTAAAATTTTATTATAACTTTCCCACTTTATACGGATTCTAATATATAAAATTAATAATGAAATATTATTAAAACTATAAAAATTAAAGTTAATAATATAGTAAGGAAAATATAATTGCAACTAATAGAATAAAATTAAAAAGAGGTATAATAAATAATTTACGTGTTAACCATAATATATAAACAGAGAAATTGAACAATATTTTGAGATGGATTAAAATGAAAAAATGGATTAAAATTATAGATCATATGAAGTATGGAGATGTTTTAAACTTCATTGCTGATATATTAAATACAGAAAAATATCCTAAAAATTTTATAAACAGGAATGAACCCATTATAAAAAGGTTTGTACTTGCATGTACAAAGGAAATCCATGTTAGAGACACTTCCTTAACATATCCTTGAATCTTTCTCATGCCTCATAGAAAGTCTCCCTAACAGTATTCTTGGGGCATTAGTTGTCGAAGAGATTAAGGATTAACGGGTGGATCCTCAACTCTCTCAGTACCACTCCTCCCATTTAACTCTATTGCTCAATTCCTCCGAGCTTTTTCTTCTTTCCATAAGGCCACCTATAAAATTCAGAGCACAAGTATCAAATACATGAATTAATTAGCAAACAAAACTCTATATAATTCACAATACAAAAAAAAAAAAAAGATCCACTATACCAAAAACTCTATCACTTGTATCCTAAACGCAATTAATTGGTAAGTAATCAATCGTATCAAGTAATAAAATAGTGTGTAAAGTATTGTTCCCTACAAGGATCACGTACGTACAATATGGAATTGTGAAATTTATTCCCGGAGGCAAACACAACATTATATGTCAAGAGGCCAAACTATATTGTTTAAATTACTAAAAAAAGATAGAACTGCAATTTTGTCAGTTGTAACTAATATTCATTGACAAAATATATCAGTAACTTCTTTTTCGATATATATCAGCAAACAATTGAAGAGGAATTCATCTTTAATCTTGTTACAAAGCTTATTCTTAATTATATTCATAGCAAAAAACTATTGCTCCATGGTAGCAGTGGAAACTAGAAGAGCAAGAATAAGAGTCGGAACTCTTTAAACAAGTGGATATATCTCAATCTTTCTTGTTTTCACTAACCATTGACACAATTAGAAATAGTTGATAAGTCTTCCAAATAAGAAAGCTGTCTCACATGATCAAAATACTCAAATTACATCCTCAATTGCATTATCTGATGTTCTGTAAAGTTCTAAGGATAAAATTTTTGCACCAATTAGCAAATGTCATCGATTCTAAAAGATGCATGCATTTCTTTTGGATCCAAAGCTAAACTAAGTTTAAGTATGATCATTGAAATTACTGTTTAACTCTTGCAATTGAGAATCTATCATAACATTGAAAATGTCAACTTTGTAATGATGCTCCATTGTAATTCTTCTAATTGATGGCGAGCTTTTCCTCTTGTTGCAATATATCTTCTATTAAGATCTAGAATAGGAATGTTGACTAACTCACGGAAAGATTTCACCTCAATAATTAAATCATCTCATCCTTCATCTTTCAACCTTTGAACAAGGGACGTAATAAAAGAAACAAGATGCATGGCATTCAAAATGTGTTGAGATTAAAGTTGTAAAGTTTTGCATAACAAATTAGAAATCTCAGAAACTTTTCTTGTAAGATGTAAAGCAAACACAAAATCAAAGGAAGTTAATGCCTCATAAGTTGCATCTGTTTCTCCACATTAAGTTGACGTGGCTACATCATCAATGATGTTCAATAAAACCTCACATGTTGCACTAATCATCTTGATCAAACTAGAAACTGATCGCAAATGTGAACTTCATCAAGTGTTTCTAGGCCTTTGCAAAGAAGCAATTTGATTTAACCCTTTTCCACTTTGAAGCTCATCAATATCAAATAATTAAGCAATATTTTCAGCTTAAGCAGCTTTTAATGGATCACTATGCTTCCACAAGGCACTAAATATATCGATGATGGAATTAGTGAAGAAATGATGGATAGGCATAACTTCTTTAGAAGCAACAACTAATGCTAATTGCAAATGATGTGCCATACAATTAACATAATCTATATTATGGTTGAACCACCTATTTGTGATCATGCAATGGGTTTAAGGGTCATAAGATTACTAAGTTGTTTAGAGCATAGTTATAAGAGTAATATGATCTAGGAAACATATTGTTTCAGTCCATTCTCACCCAACTTATGATCTATTGGATTAGTGATCTTGGAGGAATAGAGAATGTCAAAGCTGTTGGTGTCTGAAGCTGTTGTTAAAGGAGCTCTTAATTAATAGATGAATACTTAAAATGCACTTTAATTAATCTTAGGATTTGAAATGCGTTTACAAAAAGAACATAAAAAAGTATTCCATTCATTTCGCTTAATTTAACAATTTTTAAATTTTTTTTATTTTATTCGATTTGATAATGTTCAATTTATTTTAAAAAAGATTAGTTATATTTTTTTTGTTTTATTCTTATATATGCACTAAAAATATATTTTAATACAGTAAAAATATATAATTGTAGATAATTGGTAAAAATATAATATATTAAATTAAAATGAAAATTTTCTAAAATTAATCTTAATTAATAATTTTTTGAATTTGTGTAAAAAGTTAAAAATTGCTAAACTGAATGAAACCGACGAAATATACAAAATCGACATAAATGGCAGTTAAAATATCTACGATGAACTTGAGGTATTTTTCTCCAAAGAAGCCCACAAAATTGCCCGAAATTTTGTTAGGGCATAACTACGATGAACTGAGGTAAAAATAATTTTCTTTCTGTGACGGTCAAAATTAATTTAAAAGTTCAAACTTTTCATTTTGAAAAACTGAACATAAAATATGATGAATTGAAAGATCCTATCTATCAAAGACAAAAGTAGAGAAGGTAATTTAGTTAACCAGTTGGTGTTTGGATGTCTTCATTCAAATCTCTAAAAATAGCCATTAATTTAAATTTGTTTATAATTTTTTTTACCAAAAAAGAATTAGAAATTTAAGGTAAGACAACTCTTTCTTACATATCTTGGTATGTAAAGGTAAGAATTCCCAAACCACTGTCTGAATACACTTCTGCTCAAACCACATTTGTCCAAAAAAAAAAAATAATAATAATAATAAAATAAAATAAAACATAATGACAGAAGAAAAAATGTTTATTATATAAGATGTATTATATCAAGTCAATAGCGTATTGACATATAAAAAAATTATTTATATATTGATAAATTATTAGCTTGTTGTATCATGCATCGAGTGCGGCAAAACTTTTTTCTAAATCATATATCAATGCATGCAAAATAGGGAGGGTTGAGAAAAAAACGAAAATTATTAATTACAAAATCAATCTAGAACCGAATTAATTTTTTCGATTAATTGATCCAATGTATTCGATTTTTATTTTTATTTGTAAAACTTTCAGTTATTAATTTCGGTTTCAGTTCTTTAATTTTAATTAACTATTAGTTTATATTTAATTAGTTCATATATATTATACTTTTATATTTTTTATACATTAATTTTTTTTTATTTTTCTATAAATTTATATAATACTTTGAGTATATTTAAATTATATTATTTTACTTAATTATATAAAGTAATATTTATATAAAATACTGATTAACTTTTATATATGTTATTTTTTATTATATATTGATATCTATATTTTACTTAGTAACATTTATTTACATTTTTTATGCTTTAAAGTTTATATTTTAATATTTAATTATTCCAAAATTTTTCTTTGATCGAGGATTAAAAATGCGAATTTCCTACAAATATAAAATTCAATTTATAATTAACAATAAAAAGAGAAGAATGATGAAAGTACAACATGCATTTTGGCTAATATATCGTATTTGCATTGTAATTTTTATTTTGAATTATTTTAAAAATTTGAAATTGGATTGAATTTTGCCCATTTATTTTTTATGATTATATGCTAAAAATTTAAGTGGTTAATAAAAAATTATTGGTTAACTAAATTGAAAAAAAGAAGAAATTAATGTATTGATTACCAAATATAAGGACCGATTAATGATTTATGATTTTGATAAACTAATATTAATGAATTGGTTTTTTTTTTTCTAATAGACTAAGTAAACGTTATACTCACCTCTATTAATAGATGTGTCGACATGCACTCATGCTCAAACTACATTTGTCGAAAGAAAAAATATCAAAAAAATCCGAAAGAGAGAAAAAAAATAACATTTCTTTCCTACGGCAGATACAATGCACAAAATTAATAACGTATTGACAGTAAAAGAAATTTACTTTCGTAATTTTTTTTAGGGTGTCAACGCACCTTTAACTTGTTGCATCATGTACCGACCAGAGCGAGGGGAAAACTTTTCCCAAGTCATATTCATATATCAATACCCAAAAAGGCCATAGTTATATATATTTCAAAAACCAAAAAGTGGAAAAGGAAAAATTAAAATAATTTCCCATAGTTGGTAGGTTTTCATGCAAAACGATATCTTCACTGACTAATGATTTTGAGTTTTGGGTGAGTTGCAGTGTGTTAAAGCTATTACGTGTTGTTAGTGCAGTTGATGCATGAGTTAAAAAGAAAATCACCAGAAACCTAAAATTAAAGAATCCAAGGTGAAGAGCCAAAACTGGAAACACTCAGATTCAGATATCAATCTTAATTGGGTTTGATTTGGTATCCTTATTTGGAATTGACCTGGATGTCCATATATGTTAATAAACTCATATATAATTATCATAAATGTTTAATTTATGCAACACTAGCATATCTATCAACCACAGGAAAACCATAAGAAGAAGAAGACGAAGAAGAAATGGATTGTCCAATGGGTATTAATAATGGTGGTGCTTCTGGTGATCATGAGCATGATCAATCTTCTGACTCTAAGGGCAAGAAGGCTTATCATCGCCATACTTCTCGCCAAATACAGCACCTTGAAGCGTAATCATTCTATCTTTTTTCTTTTTTTTTTTTTTTTTAATTATATATATATATCTTTTTATATTTTTAATTTATCTTCATGTGATTGATTTATCTGTTTCTTTTGTTAACCAGCAAATTTATGTTATTTATTTAATGTTGGCCAACTTCACAAATCTGCAAGAATTTATAGAACAGTTTATCTTCTAATGGCTATTTATGATAGCAGATTTTTCAAGGATTGTCCACATCCGGATGAAAACCAGAGGCGTCAATTGAGTAGAGAACTTGGGCTGGAGCCTAAGCAGATCAAGTTCTGGTTTCAGAACAAAAGGACTCAAACCAAGGTTTGTCATTAATTTGCTTCATCAGAAGATCTTAAATGATGCCTTTTTCAACCAACGTGATGATTTTCTCAGGCTCAAGGTGAGAGAGCAGACAATTCGCTTCTTCGAGCTGAAAACGAAAGAATCCAATGCGAGAACATGGCTATCAGAGAGGCACTAAAGAATGTGATTTGCCCATCTTGTGGAGGCCCTCCATTCGGGGAAGAAGAACGCCAACGAAGCTTGCAGAGACTTCAGCTTGAAAATGCTCATCTCAAAGAAGAGGTTTGATGATGTTCCTTCTTTTGAATATACATATTGTAAGCAATAGTAATCTTGTTTACTGTTTTTTTTTTTTACAGCATGAAAAGGTGTCTGCACTTCTTGCCAAGTACATAGGCAAACCGATTTCACAGCTTGATCCTTTGGTACCTGCTATTCATGGACCTTCAATGGATTTTTTGGCTAATCAGAGGATAGGGAGGCCTGCACTTGATCTTGAACTAAATGCAGGAATGTCACCAGATCATATTTCATTGCCTTACCAACTTAAAGCAATTCCTGAAATGGAGAAAGCACTCATGTCTGAAACTGCTAATTCTGCCTTAGATGAGTTGTTAAAGCTTTTGCGAATCAACGAGCCTTTGTGGGTTAAGTCTCAGCCTGATGGAAGACATAGCATTCACCGTGATAGCTATGACAAAATATTCCCCAGGACTAATCATTTCAAATCATCAAATGCGCGTATCGAATCATCGAAGGATTCAACAACTATCACAGTCAATGCTATGAACTTGGTCGAAATGTTCTTAGATTCGGTCTGTCATGATCAATCAGCCCTGAATTGTCAAGAAATTATATAGTTTTTTAATAACCATTAAATTGAAGAAACTCCTTTTGGTTCTGCAGAGTAAATGGGTGGATCTATTTCCAACAATCGTTACCAAAGCAAGCATAATTCAAGTACTTGAAACCGGAATGGTAGGAAACCGAAGTGGTGCCCTGCAGCTGGTATGTATATACAATGTGGTTTTATTAAGTTTCCATTGTTTATTGCCTGAAACTTAATTTATTGAACTAAGATGAGAAATGCAGATGTATGAACAGCTGCACATACTTTCACCATTGGTTCCGCCTAGAGAGTTCTACTTCCTCCGCCTGTGTCAGCAAGTTGAGCCTGGAACATGGGTGATCGCTGATATATCCTATGACTGCTTGAAAGAAACAATCTCCCCACCCCGCGCTTGGAGGCTTCCATCTGGATGTATGATCCAGGAATTGCCTAATGGATGCTCCAAGGTCAGTTGCTTGATATTGGTTTGCTCAAGGGATGCCTAATGGATGTATGGATCATTAAAAAAAAAAAAAATTAAACATGACAGGTTACATGGGTAGAACATGTTGAAGTAGATGATAAAACTCAAACACATAGACTGTACAGAGATCTGATATGTGGAAGTTCTGCATATGGAGCTGAAAGATGGATTGTTAAACTGCAGAGGATGTCCGAAAGGCTATTCTTCGTGGAAACTTCACCCGGCAGGGAAATTGGAGGGGGTAATGTTAGCTAAATCCTTGGTAGTCTGCCATTTGTATTCATTTCAATACCTTTTAATTCATTATTACTTGTTTAATTGGTCAGTTATTGCTTCACCTGAAGGTAGAAGAAGCATAATGAAACTAGCTCACAGGATGGTGAGGAGTTTCTGTGGAATGTTGAGTATGTCAGGGAAGCTTGATTTTCCTCAATTATCGGAAGTGAACAATAGCGGTGTTCGAGTATCTGTTCGTAAAAGCTCCGAAGCAGGGCAGCCTCGCGGGATGATTGTGAGCGCAGCTACGTCTTTATGGCTTCCTCTCCCACCTCTCAATGTTTTCGGTTTCTTCAAGGATGAGAAATCACGGGTTCAGGTCTTTTAGTTATTTCTTCTCTTCAACTGCAATTTATATAAATTATGGCAATATAATAACCCATATGAAGCATTGTTTTAGCAGTGGGACATTCTCTCCAATGGAGACCCTGTGCATGAGATTGCACATATCTCCAACAGCACTCATCCTGGGAACTGCATCTCCATCATTCGGGTACTTTTTTTTTTGGGTCAATACATCATTTCCCACTTAAACTAATTAAATATCATATTAGTCACATGAATTTATTTAAAATATAAATAATATCTTCTATAATGTTGAAAATATCATTTTACCCTTGTTGTATTTTTGTATAATGTTAAGCGTATAATGGATAATTCGATATTTTTAATAAATTCGTAGGGTTAATTTGATACTCAATTAGCTCATACACACAATCTAAACGAAATAACGATGATAGTTGAGGAGAAATTTATGTATTATTCATATATTTTTTATTTCATAAGGGTTGTGTTGGGTTAATTATTTATTTTTATATGTATATATCCGCAGCCATATGTTCCAAGTGAGAACAACATGTTGATGCTTCAAGAGAGCTGTACAGATGTGTTAGAATCACTAGTAGTGTATGCTCCAATTGATATTGCAACACTGAACATAGCAATAGCCGGAGAAGATTCATCAATAATACCCATTCTTCCATCTGGTTTTGTAATATCTGGAGATGGAAGACCAGATATGGGAAATGGTGCATCAAGTAGTAAAAGATCATCCGGCGGTTCACTTCTTACAGTTGCATTTCAGATATTGGTTGCATCTCCGTCATCTTCCTCCTCCAAGGAACTCAATATGGAATCTATTGCTACTGTTAATACTCTTATCAGTTCTACTGTTCAGAAAATTAAGGTTGCTTTGAATTGCTCAAACTTGGATTGACCCTTGTTGCTGCTCCGATGACTTAGAAAAAGACAAGACGTTTAAAAATAAAAAATAAAAAAAAACCTCTATCTCCATTAAAAATATTGGTTTGCTCGGGGGATTCTTAGCTTCGTTCTCGCGATATATCATATGTTTAAATCATGCTGTCCTTTCATTTCTCTTTGAATTCTTTTTCTATCTTTGGGCTTCATTTTACTTGTCATAAAATTTATAATTTTTGTTATAACTAGTTGATAATATCCATTTTATCATACTTGAATCCCAGTGTTAGGCTTATTTATTTTTTTTAATAAATGATTTGCCACAAAAGGATTTTTTAAGTGAACATGTCATAGTTAATTTCTCCTCCTTTTTTTTTTTTTTTACAAAGAAACAAATTCTATTTTTTCTTCTATTAGTCCATTGTCAAAATGGTTTGATCGGATTTAACTTGATGTCCGATCTATCCATACCACTCAGTCTGTCACATCATGCAGCCCATATCTTGCAAGCCGTCACATCAAATGCCTAAACCTATCAACCGTAGATACTCAAGATCCGATACTCAAGTACTCTAACCTCATATATAGGTTGTAGCTACCTGAGGACTATATATACATATAGAGACTTCAGGAACAAGGTTTACACACATTACAACTCTCTCACTATGCTTTCTCTCTCTACATCATTTGAATTAAGCATCGGAGTGCTAATCCCCTACACGCTAGGGGTTAGTCTTTTTTTGTTTTGTAGATCGGCTTCCCACATCCAACAGATTGCCCTAGCTAACTCCCAATTCATTTTACTCTCCTCATAAGTTCTAATAATCTAGGGCTTACCATTTGGTATTTTCGTTGAGAGGCAAAGATGGAAAAATCCCAGAAATGAAAGAAAAATTCGGCAAACAAGAGGAAAATAGAAGAGAGAGATCTCGCATCGAGACCCATGCAACTCCATAGGAACTCATACCTATTTTTGATGATGAGGAGCTCTTTAATAGTATTAACCAGCTTGACGACTCCACTTCCATCACCGCTAAGGACCTCAAAGCCTTCTTGAAAGGCTTTGGAGGAAAACTGCAAGATAAACTCTTGCACTCAAACAAGAAGAAGAAAAAGCCCTAGACGCCTGATGAAGACCATGAAGCTGAAATCAGGCTAAGGAAAAAAGGGGAAATACAACCCACAAAAATAAGGGAAAGGGCATTGTTATCAGTGAAGGAACACACCGCTCTAGCACTCTCTTAAGTATGCGAGATCACAACTATCAGGGTAAGGGTAAAGGGAAGTTAAATCCCCTTAATGTCCAACCCGGTGATAGTAATAATGACACAGAATAGGATGATTATTTCCCCTCATACTTTGGTTACCAGGAGGTGCACAATGATTTATCATTCATATGCACTCGTAAAATTTATAAGCATAAGAAGGTCAACCCTGTTGCTAACAAGGATGAGAGATGGTTCCTACAAACCATCAAAAAGTTTTGTTTAGGCCACCCCAAAAAGCCTAGGTTAATGGGAATACTATCTCTCCATTCTCTTTGAAGATCAGAGAAATCGAGCTTCCACTCCGGTTTACGGAAGTAAGAATACCAAGGGACACTGGCAAAACATACCCCAAGAGCCATCTCTTGGGACAAATCAGTGGGTAGGAGATTTATGTATTACGGTGGATTAGATGCAGCATCAGTAGCAAGAGCAGGAGGTTGGTCATCTATGGTAATGATTGGGGGCTCTATAACTATTTAACACTAAAGCTCCTTCCTTGCCTCGTCACTGACCGAGGCTACAAGCTCCTCAATCTGTAGCCTCGTAGAAGAAGGCTATCCTTCACCTTTGACCTTGTTCTTCCTCTTGAGTTGGTGAAACTGCCTACTTTCGGTCTTTTTCTTTAATTTTTCCTACTTTTTAGTGGCTATCTTTGCCAACCGCCACTTTGACTCCTCACTAGCCATCACTTTTGCAATCAAGATCAAAAAGAGTTAGATCAGATTCAAAAAATATGAGAAATAACGAAAAGATGATCTACCATAGGAGAAGAGAGAGAAAAACATAAAATACTCACCCTCTCCCTCCTTCCTATATGGTAAAGGATTGGGCAAGGCACTCAGCAAAACATCCGAGTTGATCGGCCCTTCTTTAACCGTAGCATTCAGGCTCACTATATCCTCTTGGTACCTGGCTTGCTCAATAGCTAGGTCCCTTACAATGATTGGCTTATCCCTCTGAAACCCTTTTTAGCTCCAATTAATACAAATCTATCTTCAAACCGTTTCATAGAAGTCGAGAACTGAAAAAGTTTCCTATTCCTTCTACTTGTAAAATTGTAAAAACTTGATGTATCTGTTCTAGTGGAAACGTAATAATAGTGACTGAACAATTCCACAGTTGGGGCTATGCTAGGCTAGCAATTCCTACACATCACCTTAAAGCATATAATATCTCTACAGGCATTAGGGTTTAGTTTGTTTGGAGCTATCCCATAGGCTTCTAAAATCACCCCATCAAACCCATCAAATGGGAATTTTAATCTAGATTCCAAGCTCATGGTATGGAGAATGAAGAATTTCCCTTCAGCAAAGGGTTCGTCCCTACTAAGCATCATAGAAGGAAATAGGTAAGAGTAATACCCAGAAGGGAAGTTAAACTGTATCCTAATTGACTTAGACTCCTCTTAAGTAAGTCTAGTCCGATTGAAAATTATTCTTATAGAAAACTAATGTCAATGCCATGGTAGAACATGGGCCTAGATGACTCGGCTATTTCTACTTTGAAATACAAAAAATGAATAAAAGAAGATGAAGATTTTAGTGTTAGAAGCTTACTCGAAAGATAAGAATGGGGTGAGCTGAAACACAAAAAGGATGAAGGCTTAAAATCGAAGAAATCTAAGAGAGGAAAATTCTAGAAATCAAGAAAAGTTTGAGAACAAATTGATAGGAATTTAAAATGCATGAAAAGAAATCGGTTTAAGAGAAAAAATTGCCTATTTTTAAGTAACATATGGGTCTAGAAATTCAAAATGGAGACCAATAAGAAAGCACTATATAGTAGAGACATCATTACATTTTCAGTATACGAAGTGACATCTGACACGGAGAGATGTTGCATTTAATTGTGACGTCTCCGCTTTTAAGGTGCTCAAACCGTGAAAAGACAATTTTGACCCTTAACTTTTCCTCTGACCTCTTAAATAGATCAAAATTTCATAAGGGATAAACTACAAAAGAAAACTGCCACTTTAGAGATGATTGGAACAATGTGAATCATCAATTTCTAGACACTAGTTGCCTAAGTTCTCATTCCTTCTCTATCTTAGAAATCAGAACAATGTGAATCATTAATTTCTAGGCATTAGTCACCTAAGTTTGCATTCCTTCAATCTCTTATAGATTGGAATGGCGCAAACGACTAATTTTAGGCACCAGTCACCTAAGTTCGCATTCCTTCGATTTTTTATAGATCGAAACAATGTGAAACACCAATTTTTAGGAGCCAGTTGCCTAAGTTTGCATTCCTTCGATCTCTTATAGATCAAAACACCGTGAATCACCAATTTTTAGGCACAATCTCCTAAATTTGCATTCTTTCGATCTCTTACAAATCAAAATGGAGCGAATCACTGATTTTTGGGCATCGATTGCCTCAACCTCCATCCTCTAATCTTTATGACAGATCAGAACATTGAGGAGGGAAAATGATAATACCCATTTTATCATACTTAGGCCCGACCCAATAGTCACAAGTCTAGGCAGGCTCAGGCCCAATCACTGCCTATCAGCCCATTAGCCACTTGCACTAATATGTGTCATAATGGTTTGATCGAATTTGATGTTTGATATATCCATACCACTCCACATGTCACATCATGCAGCCCATTTCTTGCAAGTCATTACATCAGATGCCTAAACCTATCAACTGTAGATACTCAAGATCTAATACTCAAGTACTCTAGCCTCATAGGCTTTAGCTACCTCAGGAGTACATAGAGAGAGAGAGAGACTTCAGGAACAAGGTATTACACACATTACAATTCTCTCGTTACATTTTCTCTCTTTACATACTCTGACTTAAGCATCGATGTACTAATCCTTTGCATGCCAAGGGTTGGTCTTTTCTTATTTTGTAGATCAGCTTCACATGTCTAGCAAATTGGCCTAGTTGACACCCAGTTCATCTTCCTCTCCTTATAAGCATTATTTTGTATAGGTTGAAAAGGTAAGCTTTCTCACAGGAGCAACCGCCCTAGGCACTTATAAGGGACCAGTCAAGACGAGACATTTATGTTTCTTAATATTGAAAAGGTGGCCAAAACGCATTAAACTACAATTAAGAACACGTTATGTAATTTAATATCGCCCTAATAGAAGACTAGGATGAGTTCCTAAAGAAATGTCATATAAAATGATTGAATTGCAGATTCCTACCATCCATAACAATTGTAGCCAAATGAGAGATCTTTTCTCAATGCCATGAGAGGTAAGCAAAGTGTAGAGCTCGGGTCAATTAAATGGTACACCTAGACCAAGATTTGCAATGTGTAAAGAAGTGAAATCAACATGCATTTTTACATAATAAGAGGTACACTATAACATGCATTTCATATTGCATGTGCTTTTTAAAAACTAAAATAGGGAAGCAAGTAAAAAAAATCCTCATTTCATTGTTGTGTGAGTCCTAAAAAGGAATAAAATCCTTTCACTTACGTCATTATGACTTTGACTACATCATGAGGTGATGAGTTTGTGTATACTACTTTAATATATATCCAATGATTATGCTAATGAAACCTAAATGAGCAATAATAGGAAAACAACTAATCTTGATCTTAGTGATATAAGAAAGAAAGGAAGATCATCTTAAACATATACATCTTATGCTTGTGTCTATGACCGATCCTTTATAAAGCCTATTTTTGGAAGAGATGGCTATAAGATGGGTATCCTCAAAAATTGGCCGACCCATTACAAAATTCATTTAATTTTAATGTATCTAGAACCATCAAAAATCTATTTAAATTTATCCCTCTATTACCCATCACTGTCCCAAATCCATTTATCAATACCTACAAGTACTCATACCCATATAACTACCTATTTAACTAATACATGAATTTAGATAAAAATATATAAATTTTAGTATAATTGCAACTTATAAAATAGATAAAAAAATGAAGCCATAATTTAATAATTTTTAAATCAATATCTATGTAAAAATTTACACAAATAATTTATAAACTAAAAGTTGTACATAAATGTTATAGTAATTGAGTGTGGTCGCAAAATATTACATTTTGATTATTTGAGGCAAGGGTTCAAGTCTTCACTCACACCTACAATTTTAGATTTTTTTTTTAAATAAACAGATTTAAATAAGGCAAATATCCACAAGCACCTATTACCCACAACTAAATACATAAGCAAATTCAAGTAGCTGGTACTGAGGTAATAAACTCACACTCGATCCAAAATTGCAACAAGTTTAATTTTTAATATTTAAACTCGTTCCAAATATAGTTACAATTACCCATACCCTCAATAAATGGGATAGAGCGGGCCAGTTACCAGTGGCGAGGCGAAGATTTGTAATCAATGGGGACAAAAATATAAATTATGCTTAAAAAAATATAACATACATACTATAAATAAATTGTTAAATAAAGAAAATATCCATTAACATATTTAAAAAAAATTACAATTGCTATCTATGAGTTTTTATACCCTAATAGTGATAAATAATAACTTCATGCCCTATTTTAGTATAAATAGCTAGCTGTTTTATTAATTTTGTTAGTTTTGTTATTTTTATGTAAAGAGTTTGTTGTTTTAGTATAAAAGGTAGGCTGTATTCTTCTTTCAGATATATGAAAAATATAACGAGCAGAGTTATTTTTTTCATATATCTAAAAGAAAAATACAGTCTGCATTTTATACTAAAACAGCAAGCTGTTTAAACTAAAACAACAAAGCTAATAAAATTAATAAAACAACTAATTGTTTATACTAAAACAACAAAGCTAACAAAACTAACTAAACAAATGAAAAATACTTGACTAATAAATAAATTGTACAGATACAACAACCCAATGAAGCTAAAATCGGAAGTACTATAAAAAATCAAGGAACAGAGCCTCAAACATGAAGGAAAAATAAAACTTCTGCTACACAAAACTAGCATAACTATAATCAATCCATTATCAAACAGTTAACAGCATAAAAAATTAGAATGGAATAAAAAAGAACAGATTTTAAGCAACGAAATCATCAATCAAGAAGAACAGATTTTAAGCAAAAACCTAAAATTGTAAAAATTAAATTACTAACTTTTAAGAGATATAAAAGCAAAAAAAAATTATAAAATTAAATTACCAACCTTAAATTAAAGATAAATCTTTGCAATAGTGCTTAATTTCTTCTCAAATTCATATGATTTTTCTTTAATAATTTGAAGAGATAAGAATATAATTTTGTATTTTTTGTTTCAATAGAAGTGGGAATATAAAAGGGTTGATTGATTAAAAATTTAAGAAACAAGTTAAGGAGAGATTGAAAAAAATAAAATTTTAAAAGGGGGGGCAAAATGGCCTATTTAATATATATATATATATATATTTTTTCAAAAATTAAGGGGGGCAATTACCCCCCTTCCCTTTCAAGTGGCGTCGCCACTGCCAGTTACTCCAAAAAAAAAAACTCAACTTATTGTCATCCCTAGCATCATAAATGTGGAAACAAGGCATATTAGAAGAGAGAATGGCTAGACTTTAGTAATGTAACTTGTGAGGGATCGGAGAAGTCATGTGTAACTTGAATATGAATAGATACAGGGCATACATAGAATATGTATGACATTAACATGATAAGATATCATATGTAATAAAAGGGTTGTAGACTCTTAGATGAATCCTAAGAAGGAATTCTAGTATAAGAGCTCCCAATTTTAGTGCCTAGGTAAACACAACAACATGCTTAATAAGAAAAGTTTATTTTCATGGATGACTCTATGCGATATATCCCATCACATATGAGTGGGAGATATCGAAATATATTGGCATCCGTGATGGGAACCCATATTCAATAACTAACCAAAGGTAGTTATCTCTTACAATCACTACCTGAGGGAAATCATAGGTTAGTTCCTTTTTCTTAAATAACTTCTTATAGGAAGTTAACAATATGGGATTAGAGAAAAAATACAACAAGTAGAAGAAGAACAAAAGCATAGAATATACAAAAAAAAATTGAGTGATTAGATTATGTATCTTAAGAACAAGTATTTTTAAATTAAAGGGTGTAGTTGCTACGGACAATTCACGAAGTTCCTTTTGATGATATTGGAGAAACCACAAAGGCTACTATGGTGAGAGAAACATAAGAGAAATTTGACAATAAGGTACGTAATAATTTCACATAAGCCTCCAATTTCATATTTTGTCAAATTTCAAAATGATGCTAAACATATGAAATTGAAATACTTTGTTATTAAAGAAGATGGCCAAAGAAAAAATGCCATTAAAGATACTAACACCAATTTAATGATTGTGGATCCATTAATGAAAGAGTTACCACAAAAAAATATAATGAACATGTCAATATAAGGGGCATTACTGAAAACCCTTCTTAAGGTTATAATGTGAATTAAGGTCAACTTATTAATTATGGCATTCATTAAACTCCTTAAGTATTCTTTTTGCATCACTTATGGTAGTCTTGTTTAAATAATGATGTGTGTGCATACAAGAATTTGTTATGAGAATATTAGTTGGACTCATCTTTAATAAAGATCCTACTGTTGGACCATTATGAAATATTTAACAAGTCATGTTACATAAATGACTAGTAGTGTAATACATAGGAGAGACTATGTTGATTTAATGACAAAACCCCTATAATTCCTTTTTTTAACTATGATTTATGATTCTACCATGTGAAAATTGATTTTGGATTAAGTTTTGCGCAAATTTTATTATTAAACCTTCTATTTGATTAGTATCACATAGATCGGTAGGGAGAATGTAAGAATTATAGCTAGGGATGATCACGGGATGGGGAATCCCCGTCCCCGGAGGGGAACCGCCCCGAATGAGGGGGAGGGGGAAATTTCCGAAAAATTTCTCCGTGGGGACGGAGATGGGGGAAAAGTATTTTTCGACTTAGAATTCGGAATGAGAACGGGGATTGTGGTCCCCCGCCCCCGAAATTTAATTACTAAATTTAATTATATTTATATAATTTAGTTTTAAATTATATTTAATTTTAGTTTTATCAATTGTTAAAATTTATATTAGTTTGATTTGTAATTGAATTTATATTTTTAATTATTAAATATTATATTTTAATTATAATTAATTATTAAATATTATATTTTAGTTATAATTAATTTTTTTAAAAAAATAAAAATATTTTTTATGCGGGAACGGGGAGAATTTTTCCCCCGAATTACCATCGGTCCTCGCCCCACCCCGCGCAGGAGGCACTCCTCGCCCCCGCCCCACCCGCCATTATCCCTAATTATAGCCTCATTATATGGCCCATATAGTTAACTTAATCAAGTATGTTTAATAGAATTTAAATTCTAATGGTAAAAGGAGATATAAATACATTATCCTAATGGACATAGCAATAATGGACTCTATTATAAATAAGGTTATTCTTGGTCCTTTCTCTAAACCACGACATGAATTGTCTAACCATCAAGGAAAATTAATAAAATATAGAGGTTTAAGGAAGGCAATCAATTTTCTTCAAATTCAATTGACTATTATCAAAGATCAAGGGATGAAATTATAACTAAACAAGGTTCACTTTCTCGATCTATATATAATGTGGTTCGAAGATTTTAAAATTATACCTATATAATTTAAATTTTAAATTGCACGATTATACATGTGATTAAGTTATTATTTATAATTTTTTGGTCTTTAGCGACAAGGATGCTCTAATCGTTGGCAAACTAAAGATACGTTGGCATTGGGTGAGGGAAAAATCAAAATGAAGAAAGAAAGAATAGGTGAGAGAATTAGGGATTGAAAATTAAATTTAATTAATTAATTATATAGAAGTAATAGTCTGCCTTCAAGTGGCACGTTTTCTCTTTTTTTATCTATTCTTGTAACATGTTTGCTTATTTCCTTTGCAATCATGTTTACAGAACCATTTTTTAGTAATCTTTACATTAGGGAGTCGGAGGAGGAATATTGGTAGTTGAAAGAGATAAAAGGAGCCAAATTAGAAAGTTATAATCTATGCCTTATTGGGCATTTTCTCATAAAGGCAATTATCCATTTTCAATCTATAAGGAATACTTTAGGTAATGTTTAGAGACTTTTGGGAGGAGTTCACATCAAGGAATTGACACTTAAATGTTATCTTTTTGAGTTTTTTTCTTGAGTTTGATATTGAAAAAGTGATTGAAGAAGAACATTTAAATTACAAGAAGAAGAAAGTCCATTTTAGTTTCCTCTTTTTTTGTTCATATATGGCTACAGGTTGATAACTTGCCCCCGGGATATTTTTTTCTTTTTAAGTGATGGCTCGCAAATTTGGTAAATTTGTAGGGAAGTTCTTAAGCTATGATTCAAGATTAGTTTCTACAGGGCTTTGAAGGTTCATGTGAGTGTAGATAATTATTGATTTAAGAAAGCCAATTGCACAAAAGAAAAAGCTTATTGTAGTTGATGGGTCTGAGACTTACGTTAACTTCCCTTATAAAAGATAAACTACTTTTTGCTTCTTATGTGGTTATCTAGGATATGTTGATTTTGGTTTTAAGGTTGAAAGATGGTAAGAAACATCACCGTTTGGTGACTCCTAATTCAAATCGAAAAGAACAAAATCCAGTATTAGGCATTCTTCTCGCTTTATCTGCTCCTTCCCAAACTAAGATATCGGTGGGTCCTGGCATTCAAACCTATTTAAAGCCATAAAGATCTGTAGCTGGAACTACCAAGGGATAGGGAACCCTCGAGCAATCTTAACTCTTAAAGAGCTAATGCGTATTCATAAACCAAATGTTTCATAAACTAGGTGTCCTATTTTTTGTAAGATACTCTTGTTCATGAGGATAAAGCTGAAGTAATTAAATGCAAGCTTGAATTTGATAATTGTTTTACTATTTATAGATTAGGTAAAGGCGGTGGTCTTTTTCTTTTTTGGTCTTCCTTTATTGGTATTTTTATATCCAATTTCAATTTGAATTTTATTGATTGTGTTGTTTTGGTTCCTGATATGGATGATTGGAGGGGTACTTTCTTCTATAAGTTCTCCAAAATGCAAAAAAGGAAGGTTTCGTGGAATTTGCTCAAAAATATTGCTGTTGTCAATTCTTTCCCTTAGGTAATAACTAGTGATTTTAATGATTTAAAATCGATGGAGGAGAAATGTGGAGTTGATCATCCCTCTTATTTGTTATCTGGTTTTTGAAAGACTCTCTCTTTTTGTGGGTTACAAGATATCGAGCTCACTAGTTCACCTTTTACTTGGGAAAGAGGGAGGGGTTCAACAGGTTCAAGCGAGATTGGACAGATGTGTTTGTATAGACTCATGACTTTCTCTTTTTCCTTCGTGTAAGCTTTTTAATCTCTCTTTTCTTGATCTAATCATAACCCGATTTTGCTTTCTACTTCTACTATTTTTGGTTGCACTTTTAAGAAACACTTCTACTTTGAAAATGTATAGTTGTTGCGTTCAAGTACTGCATCATTGTATAAAATAGTTGGTCGTTTGGTGGTAGGTGTTTGCTTGGGTGTATTGATAGATGCACAAAGGCATTGTATGAATGGGGGCATGATCACACAGGTAATTTTAAAAAGCAATTGACTGATTTACATAATCGTTTGAATTTGGTACTATAGATCCTAACTTGGTTTTCCAAATTAAAAAGGAGATTTTGATTACTCTTAAGCAGCAAGATGTGTCCTGGAAATAAAGAACTAAGTCTTATTGGTTGTCAGGGGTGATTGTAATTCTAAGTTCTTTCATGGTGAAGCTTCAAGCAAGAATAAAAAGAATTTTATAGTGGCTTTTCAGGGTGATATGGGTAATTGTGTTACTGATTCAGTTGGCTTAGGTAAGATGATCGTGGATTATTTTAAAGAACTTTTCTTAGCTTCGGAGGTTAATTGTGACCAAGTTACGGGTTTGCTACCACCTTGTATCTCACAAGATGATAACACATAGCTGCTTGCTCCTTTTAAAGATGAGGAATTTTCTCAGGTCATTTCTCAAATGCGTCCAGATAAAGCCCTAACACCAGATAGTATGAACCCTACTTTTTTTCAAAAATTTTGGAATATTTTTGGTACTGATGTCATTTCTAGTTGTCAATTATAGGTTTCTTAATGTCATTTTCTAACTGGACTGAATGATACGAATATTGTGTTAATTCCCTAAAAGAATAATCCTTCCTCTCTTAAGGATTTGAGACCTATTTTGCTTTGTAATGTTGTCCACAAAATCTTTTCTAAGGTTCTAGCAAATAGGTTAAGCAGCATTTTGCCTAGATTTATTTCTGAGGCTCAGTTTGCTTTGGTTAAAGGTTATTTGATTATTGATAATGTGTTACTAGCCTTTAAAATTCTTCATGCTATGAAATATAAAAATGGGCAAAAAGTAGGTGATGTAGCAATGAAAATAGGCATCACCAAGGCCTATGATAGGGTCAATTGGAATTTTTTTAGACAATATATGCTCAGATTGGGTTTTGATAGAAAATGGGTTGATTTGATAATGCTTTATGTGCCATCTATTTGTTACTCTATTTCTGTGAATAGGTCTTTGGTGGGTCCTATTATGCCTGAAAGGGGTTTTAGATAAGGAGATCCCTTCTCACCCTATCTCTTTATTATTTGCATTGAAGGCTTGTCTTCTTTATTTTGGCATGCACAACAAGCAGGGGATATTTATGATGGTAATATTTCTAAGAGTAGGCCTACTTTTACTTATCTCTCTTTTGCATATGACTCTTTTTTTTAGATTTAATTATTTACCATTCGAAGGTACCAAATCAGTGTTATCACCTACAAATAACTTATCTTACTTTATAAAGAGTAGAAAGACAACTAAGTAGCGAAGAAAGATAAAAAGTAAGAAAGGGTGTGCTAAAGTTAAATAACTCCTAGCCATTTATGAGCAATCTCTCCAGATTAAACAGTAAATTTCCTTAAATATAAAAACTTTTCAGCTCCAATATGGTTGAATGTTTGGGTGTCACTCAATCTATAAAGGGTGGAAAATATTTGGGGATTTCATCTCTTATTGATAGGAATAAAAGGAAAATTTCTTACTTTCTTAAGAAAAGACTGAGCAATCATATTCATCAATAGAGCAGTAAATTTTTATCTAAGGCTAGGAAATAAATTTTAATAAAACCAATTGCTTAAGCTATTTCATCCTACCATATGAGTTCTTTTTTTTATTCCTATCTCTTTTTGTGAAGAGCTCCAATGCATGAGAATTCCTTTTGGTGGGGCAGAAAGGCAAATAGGAGGAATATGAAAAAGGAGTTTAGTGGTCTCGAGTTTAGGAGCCTTCACAATTTCAATTTAGCTATGCTTGCTAAAAAAGGATGGAGACTTACTTCCAATCCTTTTTCTCTTCTCGTAAGGGCCCTCAAATCTAAATATTATTCTAACAAAGATTTTTTGAACGCAAGGTTGGGTAACAATCCTAGTTATACTTGGAGAAATATTTTAGCTACAAAAGATATCTTAAAGTGTGGGGTTCATAAGGGTATTAGAGATAGTAGATCAACTAGAGCTTAGAAGGATCCTTGGTTGCCAATTGATAATCATTTCTATGCTCTATCACATGCTCCAAAAGCACAAGATGATTTGGTTGTGGATAGCTAATGGCTTAATTGGGTTTTTCTTAGAATGAAGAGATGGTTCAGTCCTTGTTTACAACAAAGGAAGCAGAGATCATTTTGGTTATTCCTCTTAGTCACTTTGAAAGAGGTGATTATTAGGTGTGGCATTTCACGAAAGATGGTCTTTTTGCTGTAAAATTAGCCTATAATCTTTCATGTTCTTTGAAAATCTTGTGAATTCGCCTATTGAAGCTTAAGTTTGGAAGAAGATATGGAAAATAAAAATTCCTCCAAAGGTTCATAAATTTCTTGGTAACTTCTTATGGGTATTTTGCCAACTAAAGCAAGCTTTAATGAGAGGCATATTTGTATGGAAATGGGCTATCCTAGATGCAGTACTTTTGAGTCTTGCATTAATTTATGCTTTCTTTGATTGCCCTGTTGGTTTTAATTGTTGCAATATTTAGGGTTTAAATTTATACCCACCAAATGGTGTTGTTGCAGCTTGGTTTACTTATTTATGGTAGAATTTTGATGAAGATATATGTTGTGAGTTTTTTATGATATGTTGGAAGCTTTGGGGTGATAGGAATTCACAAGTTTTGAGGGAGAGAAAATATTTAGCAGATCAGTTAGTTGGTAATGCATTGGAGAAGCTAGCAATGTGGAAAAATGGGCAACAAGTCCCTTTTCCTTCCTTGTTTAATTTTATCCCTCCTCAAAGTCCAGTTCTTTCTTAGTTTTACCACTAGTTAGTTATTTCAAATGTAACATGGATGAAGCGATTTTTCCTAATAAATTGCAAAGGTTTTGGAGCTTGTATTCGTAATGATATATAGTGGTCAATTTCTTATGGCTTGTTCTAGTGTTGCTAATGGAGTTTCAAACCCTTTATTGATGGAAACCCTAGTTGTGCGTAATTCTCTTATTTAGATTTGTCAATATTTTAATGGTCCAAGGATTGTTGAAATGGATTCCCAAACAGTTTCTTGAATATTAAATCCTTAGGGGAGAATAGATCAATTTTGGGTCTTGTTATTTCTGATTGCAAATCTCTGTTGAAGCAAAAAAAAAGTAACCCTTCTTCATCTTGGGTCTGAAGGCAAGGGAATTCAATTGCTCATCATTTAGCATAGGCATTGTGTTCTTATGCTAGTTTTCAATTTTGGGATATAATTTCCCCTTGTATTACTAATTGCTTTTGTTCTTAATAAAGCCTTTAATTTTCAAAAATTAAAAAAAAAAATTATTTACAAGTGACATTAGAATTTAGGTTCAAGAATGCATGATTTTCCATTAAAATTTATTTTCTTTGATCATAATGGAATTATTAAAATTAGATTAAAAAAACTGAAAAACCGTTAAACCGATTTAAAAAATTAAATCTAAATCGACTTTAGCGGTTAACCAGTCCAATTAAACATGAAGGTCGACTTTAAATTTTAAAATTATGGTTATTAGACTTGAACTTGAATTTAAATGTCTAGTTAACCCATTTATATGTAATTCTACACATATATATATATATGGACATGAAGGTAATTTTTACATGCATCTATATTATACCCTCATATTAGAAAGTAGATGATTGATAAATTAATATTTATATGATTTTAATTTAGTGTATTGTTATTAAATTTGAATTACTTATATTTTATGGTTAAAATTTGGAGAATCTCCATTTTAATTTAATGAATACATTGAAATTTTTCTATGAAATTTATATTTAATTTTTTTAATAGCTAATCAATCGTCCATGGTTAACCGACCGTATTTAATAGTTAATCGATTGTTAATAGACTGGACTTATATTTTAATTTTGAAAAATTTAAAAAAATATAACTGAACTCAAAAAAATATATTATGAACTGGTTAACAAGTCAATGTCCACCCCTTAGAAAATATCCATTGTTAAGATTATAAAATATTTATTGTTAAGATTTAAAGTACAAAGGTATGGGTATGTGAAATTTGTGTTGTATTATTTTATTTAATATACTTTTGAAATGACTGAGCAAGATTTTGATCCCAACATATGTAAAAGCTCCATTAATTTCCTTCATTAATAAAAATAAGACAGTGGTACAAAATTTATTCTCTATTTTTACTAAAAGTGCAATATAATTTTTTTAATTTATTTCGCCATATTTTTATTTCTAAATTTTTAAAATTGGAGCAAAATTACATCTCTGATGATATTTCTGTCAATTGACTTTAACACATACTTTTGCAAAAATAGAAACATAACCTTTCTGCTTTACTTTTGGTGCAATGTTGCTCCTGATAAATTTAGAACAATATTGCCTTTTCATTAAAAGTTTATTAACGTAAATCAATTTTTATCCATTGACCTTATTAACATGGGAAGATTGACTTATTGTTTAAGTATACATAAAATGTGATTTGACTCTAATTTTGTATCGTCACCAAAAAATATTAAAATAGAAAAGATAAATTAAAATTCCATTATCTACTACCTCCTGAAAGGGACTTTTTTTTTCATTTATTAAACAATAAGTAGTTTTTTGCCCTCAAAACTACTCACTCAAAACCCCGATTCCTCTATAAGCAAAGTCTGACTCTCTAATTCTATTGGTAAAATACTATACTTAAAACCTATCAAACATCAAATAAAGGTCCCCACTTTCTCTCTCTAACCTATTCTTCATATTTCTTTATTCCTTTTGACTCTCTTTATACTTAATAATTTCACTATAAAAAGAAAAAAAAAAACTTTATTGTTTTTCTTCTCTCTCTCTCTCAATTTTCATGTTTTTGTAGAATTTTTTTATTCATTTCTTTCTTGGATACACAGACCGTATGATATTTCACCACTATAGTCTTTTCCAAGAACTTCTCTTTACCATTACCCCAACAACAACAGCAA
Source organism: Excoecaria agallocha (assembly GCA_037975025.1). Classification (NCBI taxonomy): domain Eukaryota; kingdom Viridiplantae; phylum Streptophyta; class Magnoliopsida; order Malpighiales; family Euphorbiaceae; genus Excoecaria; species Excoecaria agallocha. Next base: position 28,836,825 of record CM075816.1, read on the forward strand.
CAAAATTTATTGGAAACTACCATTGCACCTAATTGGTATAACTTTGCCTTCTTCCGCTCCTAATAATAGCAACTACCATGGTGCTGGATCAAGTGGTGTGCTACTCTAATTCTACGGTGACCTCTTGTGGGATCAGGCAGTCTACCTGCCATGGTGTAGCGACTCTCAATAAATGCACCGTATCCAAATTCCTTAGGTGCTCGTTGCGGAATTGGCTTTGACTACCCCACTTTTCCAATTATTTTTCATAGCACTCCAATTTGTCAAATAAATTTTTAAAACACACTAATATAAAAAATGTCCCTCCCGAAAACCCCAAATCCGCAAATCTTTAATAAAGAACATAGAATTAGAAATTTTTCTTAAAAATGAAATGATTTTAGTATTTTCTTAATTGTATATTCTTTCACTTTTAATTTTTGGTTTTTATCCTCTAGTAACAAAGTCAAAATGGTTTCAATAAAATAACTTTAATTTTTTCTCTTTTCTTATAATTTGGAACTAAGATGGAGAAAGTTTAAAATATCACTTATTTCTTTTCTGCTCTATATTATACATATAGTGGCAATATTAGAGTCTATTGTCATTTATTAAAGGAAAATCTCATAATTTAGTCCCCAAACTTTAATATTTTTATACATTGAGTCCTAAAACTTTCAAAATTATATATTAAGTTTTTTAATTTTTTGAAAAAAACACATTAAATTTAAAATGAACAACACAAAAGACAATATAATATATACTCGATTAAAGTTTCGTGTATTTTCATGAAATATTATTTTTATCGTCTGTTATAACTTAATGTATTCTAATTGATAAGTTCAGGAATTCAACATATGTTTTTAAAAGTTTAGAAATCTAATATATAAATAACTTAAAGTTCAAAGATATAATGTATAGTTTTAAAAGTTTAGAAATCCAATATATAAAACATTAAAATTCAGATACTAAATCATAAATTTTGCCTTTATTAAAATGTCATTTATTTCTTTTTTGTAGCATTATACACACACATACATACGTACGTACATACATACATACATACATAGTGGCAACATCAGAGTCCATGCATCATTTATTAATAAAAATTAAATGTTAAGGATATGTTTGGTAAGCGATAATGGATTGTAATGTATTGGATAATGTAATAAATTAAGAAATGTAATGTGATGGAATATAAATGTAATTACACTACTATTTTTTGTTACATTAATAATATAATGTAAATACTAATACATTTCTATATTTGGTTTGGAATGTGAGTGAAAAATAGCTGAAAATATCAAATGTGTGATGCTTATATATGGCTTGATCCGTAGCCATGATTTGATCATCAAGTTTTTTATCAAATGGTCATGATTAATCCACTTGTTCGCTTATAATTGGTTCAATTTATTTTGTTGTTAAATTTTTACCAAAATTATTTCAAAAATATTATTTAAATTGTGTTTAAAATTTTAGCCTAAAATGAGTTCGTTTTAGTATATTTCAGAATCCGAAATTAAATTACCGATCCGAAAGTCAAATTTTCGTATTTATCCAAAAATTAATTTTTTTTAATTTTTAAAAATTTATTTAAATTATTTCAAGTAATTCCATAAGATCGAAATAATTTTTTGATGTCCGTAGAATATTTTTTAGTTGGTCAAAATTTTGGCCAACCCTTTACTGTTCCATTATTCATTTTTATTTTTAACTTTTGGTGACCTAAATAACTTCATTTTCACCTCAAATTACATTACTGGACTTAGGGGTGTACATGGTACAGTACAATTCGAGAATTTATAAATCTCCATATTGTCTTGAAATTTTAAATATTTTAAAAATTAAGTATTGTAACTATCTTAGAAATTCAGAACAATTCAATAAAAATTCAGTACGATTTTTTGGTTCCTCAGGTACAAAATAATACAGGACAATACAATCTGGTACTTCAGATAATTCAATATTTTTAAAATTTTACATAATAAATTCATAAAATAATAAATACAAATACAATTAAAATATCTCAATAAGCATATTAAAGTTTAAGTCAAAGTACATTAATTAAAAATAACATTCAGGCAATGACATTCATCTTGTTAATTGAACATCAATATAGGGAACGAATTTTCAATGCCAGGTTGGTCAATAATAAATGATATCAAAAATATCTAAGTCACTTTCTGCAACAAATTAAAAAAATAGAATACACACTTAGAAAATACCTATTTACACAAACACAAAAATATGAGGATTATGAATCAATGTATGTACAGCTATACTAAACACAAAATAAAATAATCAAGGTAAAGAGAAAAAATCGCAATTGAAAATTAAAATGTCACAACCCTAATTCTTGTAGAAATTATTCATAATTGATATATAAGAAAATTGGTAAAACATACCGATATTTTCAGTAAAAAGCAGTAAACCATGCAAAAGATAGAATATGGAAACTACCGAGAATAACAAAGATAGAATATGGAAGACTACCAAGAATAACAAATCTTACTTCATAAAATCAAATCTTACCGAGAATAAAAAAATAAAAACAACCAAAAGAAATTCATGATCAGGTTTTGAAGTATACCTCTTCTAAGTCTTAGATTGAAGATAAATTTGGTGAGAGAAAGAGAAAATCCCAAATCTAAAAAGAGAACAACAAAATGAACATGGAAGCAAAAATTGAACAGAAAACCCCAAATTAAAAAAACTAGAACCAAATATTGAAGCCTGAAATCTAAAAAACTAGAAGCAAAATTGAATAGAACTGACGTGTGACAATGGTGAGAGGTAGAGATCGTTTGAAAAGGACTAAATCGACAAGTGAGGGGCGGTGGCGAGAAGTGGAGCAAGGGGAGCGTGGAGAAGGCAAAGAGGAGGTAGAAGGGGAAAAGATGGAAGGAAGAGAAACATAACCCTTGTATTCTATTTCTCTATTACCTTAAATGTTTTTATTTTTAATATTTTAAAAATTATTAACTACATAAATTAAATTTTTAACTCCGTCCAAAAATCCAAAATAAAAAATATTCCCTTTTAAAAAATTTTAAATTTTTCTCTTTCATTATTTTTAAATATACAACTAAAATTTTATTATATATACTACATAATTAAATTATTAATTTGAATATTTATATACATTTTGAGCCAAAAATAAATGAATACTATTTGAATAACAATACGACACTAAAAATAAATAAACTTAATTGATAAAATAATTTTGTACTCGTATAATTACATTCATGATATAAAAGTAAATAAAGTTAATTGATATGATAATTATATACTCATATAATTATAAAATTTTATTATATATAATAACTATATATAGTTACATTATTAATTTACAACTACATTACTAATATATGTATTGTGCAAAAATATATAAATACTATTTGAGTGATACTAAAAATAAATGAAATTAATTGGTAAAATAATTATATACTCATATAATACATTAATTGGTAATATTTCATTATATATAATAAGTAGATTTAATTTAAATATTCATATAGGTATTGTGCAAAAAATAGATGAATATTAGTTAAATGATACTAAAAGTAAATGAAATTAATTGATAAAGTATTTATGTGGTAAATTGCTTTGTGCGTGTGTGTGTGTGTGTGTATAAAAGAAAAATTAAGTAGTAGTTGAGTGATATTAAAGATAAATTAAATTACATACAAATTGTTTTAATTACATATTCATATTCATATAGATAGAATAAATATTATAATAATTAAATTCCTATTATTAATAATTAAACTATTTAGTTAATTTATTAGCTAATTCTTATCTTAATTTTGTGCATTAAAATATATAATGCAAATAATTAAAGTTAAATTTATATAGTATATATAGAATAGAAATTATAAATAATATTTATATATAAATTATTAGTATTATATATAATAATTAATAAATATCGATTCTTTCGGTACAATTCGGTACCAAAACAGTTCAATACGGTTTTTGATTCGGTTCTGGATAAAATATCTAAATTCCTTTTAAATAAAGTCAACGGTACAATTCGATTCTGAATCTTTTTTTTGATGCTTCGATTCGATACAAGAAGATCCAGACTTATATACAGTCCTAACCGTACTTGTCATGAATAATACTTTCCAGTGGTGTAATAAAAATTTTACAGGTTCCAATAACCCTTAGACTATACTATTTACCCCAGTATCACCGCTCATCATTGAAAAATGCTACTCATACAAATTATAATTTTAGAGGGCATTACATTGTCGATAGGGATGGTGGCAGCAGTGGTAGAGGCAAAAGGAAAATCAATGAGATACGATTTATGTTTAGAAAAAAAATCATAATATAATGAAAAATACCATCTAAATTTAAAAATAAAGCATAATATTTGAAAAAATTCTATATTAAAAATACAATCTCATATAAAAATGATAATTCTAATAAATTTGAAAAAATTGGATTCAATTTGAAAAAGAGAAATGTAATGGAAAATATCACAAAATACTATGGATTAATAAATACATTTATTGATATATTGAAAATTATATATATATATATATATATATATATATATATATATATATATATATATATATATATATATATATATATATATATATATATATATATATATATATATATATTTATTTATTTATTTATTTATTTATTTATAAGGAAAAAGGTACTAACATGCCCTCCAAGTTGTCTTGGATGAGCTAAAATGCCCTTCAACTCATAAAATAAGTACACAAATGCCCATTCGTTAGCATTCTGTTTGTTTATATGTAACGGCGCTGACGTGACATATTACGTAGACAAAAGGATGGATGATGTGGCGAACATGAAGGACAAAGAGTTGCCAACTCAATGACACATCAGATGGGACCCAAAATTAATTTTTTTATTGTTTAATTATTATTTTGCTTTCACTTCTTTTCTCTTTCGATTTACTGTATCCTTATTGGAGCTCCGATCTTAGCCTCTCCACCGTGGTTTGCATTCTTAAACTTAAAGAAATATCTTCCATTTCCAAATCTTAAACCGAAGCCTCTCAAATTCCCAATCAAAACCCTAATTGTTCACATCAATCCTAAACCCTATCTATCTATTTCCCACACAAAATCGGACAAACTTCCACCTATTTTTGTAATAACCTATCATTCCCTTCAATCCCAAGCTTCGATAGCTAAATGTTTCTCGAAATTCCATTTGCAATTTTGCCAAACACTGCCCTTATCTTTTGATTTTGATCTCAATTCTCTTTTCTTGTTTTATCGATTGTAACTTTCGATGGATCATCAAGATCGGGAATCCAATTCGTATAATCTCTTAGCCAACTCATCTAGGTTATTCTATATTTCTCAATTTGTGATTTTAAGTGTAGTGAAAATGGGAACTTGATCATTTGTTTTGGAATTTTTAATTTTATAAGGTTGTGGACTGAGAATTGACAATGTTAGGGAAGATTTTTAGGCTTTGTTAAATAGGTCATAAGCATAACATCTTTCAAAAAAAATTCCCAATTTCATTTCATACCATTCGAGCATAAATTAAGAATAAAAAAAATTCTACAAAAAACTACATGGAAGGTCTCCTCTCTCAGTTCAGCTTACTATCAGACCAAGCTTTACAAGACAAAAACTTCAATCCAACAACCATTGAAGATATAATGAAACTGTCGAATTGAAGCATACAAATTATGGCAACCATGGAATTAGAGCAGCAAAGTGAGACAAAAGAAGCAGAAAAACCTATGCAATAAGCTGAGGATTATCTCGATTCTGTTATGGAAAGCGCCATGGATGAATTAAGGAGATTTGAAGAGGAAATGGAGAGAAAGGCAAAGGCTAAATTGTAAAGCTTAGAAAAAACATATTTATTCAAAAGATAAGCATAAGATCCCTTATGATCCTTGTTACTCATATTAATGGTCTTTTTAGTGTTTATAACTAGAATTAACCATTTCTGGGAAATAGAAATATATAGTCCTCAACAAACCCTAAACTACTCAAAAAATAAACTACCTGTATGAACTTTCTTTCACGGATGACTCTCAAAAGGTCCAAGATTCTCAACTCCCTTTCTTTAACCTTTATGATGCTTTTGCTAAACATTGTTCTAATATTTTCTCTAGCATTAAAACCCTTATTTGCCAACCAAAGTCCTAAGTAAAAGAATATGTCCAGTCTTCCTCTTTCAACTAGTGTCCCATAAAAACAAGTCATCATTTTAGAAATTCCTTCTGAATTTCTTTCTGTTTAGCTGCGACAAGGCTTCACCCATATCCATTTTGGTGCAATTCGCATTACTGTTACTTACCATGAAAGAAAAGGACTTTTTGTCTTTGCTCTTATTGCTTTCTTAGATTCTAGGTACTTGGAGTACCAACAGGCTATTATTGATACTGTCCAAACCTCTCTCAATGCTGGCACTGACATGTTTACCTTCTATCCTAATTTAAATAAAAGGTTAGAAGATTTTCATGTCCTTGATAATTTGAAAGTCCAGATTTAGATTACTGGTGCTGATCAAGTCCAAACCATTGATGTTGCCACTCTCCACTACCAGATGATCTACTGTGTCCAAAATCATGCTCTGGATATGTCACTTCCTTATTCCAATGATGCTTTGATGATTGTTGCTGATTCTACTCAAGTTCTTACCTGTGTTTAGATCCCTGGATAGCTTTCCAAAGAAGAACTCCTACAGTACTTCCCTCAATCATTGCTTACTAGCTATGAGCATATTCATCAACAGAAACAGACGGTCTAGTCTACTAAGCCTATCTTAATCAAGAAAAAAATAGTTTAGTTGAAACAAAATTTCGTCCCCCTAAAAAGGATTTATTTGAATCCTCCACTGCCTCTGTGCTTTCCACTCAGTTTATGCTTTAGCCCTTTTCCTCTTTTCAATAGAAAAATATTCCAATTGAAGCTTTTGGCACAAATGGTCATCCTATTTATGCTTTTAAGCGTGATGGTCATTGTTTTTGGGGTGAATGTGATTGTGATGATTGTTATGAAGCATCCCTTAAAGCAGATCTCGATGATGAAGATCTCCGACAACAAAGGAGAAAGGAGGAGAAGAAAGTTTCTTCTAAAGCGAGGTTCCAGGATCACCTTGATGAAGATGATGATCCTTCTATTAGTACTCTTGGCCAACCTTATGGAAAATATGATTATGTTGTTCGATACTCTTTACCTCCACACTATAAACCCTTTTCACCACCTTCATCTCTTTCTCCATCACCCTGTGAACCTAAACCAAAACCTTCCAAACCTAAGTCACAATCTTGTGCTGCTCAATCTCCTGTTTGGCAGCCAAAGGCTGTTCAATCACCTCCTCCTCCTATTTTTATGTACCAACCCACTGCTCCTTACACTAATGAGTTTTATTCTCTTAAGGAAACCACCAACTCGAACACCAAAATCTGTATTGCTCCTTTTGTCAAATCTCCAAGAGTTACCCCTAAAGGTGTCCTTCGATTTATCCCTCTAGCTAAATCTATCCTGATTTGGCAATCAAAAAATGCTTCAGCACAAAACAAAGTACTTCACATAATTGAATATAAAGTTGATAATTTTTCTTCTCGTGTTGATACTTTGGATTCTAAGATCTCAAATTAGAATGATGTTGCATATCAGTTGCTCCAACATCTTTAGACCCAAGTTGCAGAGTTGGATAAAGAGCTCATGTCTGCAATAGCTCAACGTGTTTATAATTCTACTTTTAATCAGAAGGCTTCTAAAGTTCAGCACCTTAAAGCACAGATTGCAACCATTCAAAGAGATCTTAATAGGACTTTTACCCTTGCTTCCCCAACTACGTCATTTCCATTTTATAGTCCTTCCCTTACACCATATACACACCAACCCTTCATTCAAGTACCTCTATACTCTAAACCTTCACAAACAAATCTTGAATGTCTAGGCTACTCATATGAACTTTTCTTGCAACAACGGCTTTGTAAATAGCCTAAAAGATCTACTACCCCTATTTTAGCCCCTGTATCTCCTTCTATCCCATCCACACAAACCATCCTCAAACCACAGCTCTCCTTAATGTTAAAGAAAAAGGTGTCCAGAGTAACAAACCACCTCCTTCCTCCCATATGATTCAACCTTCCAATCCTTTGATTGACACTCTTCATATTTCTTGAAAGGAAGGGTAATGAAAAACTTAGGACAAATCCATAAAGGTTTTGGGTGTTTGGTGAGAAATTCAGAATGAGAATAGGCACAACAGTAAGTTTCACGTTGGGCTTAGAGATATTGAAATGGGCTTGGGCTTTGGACAACAAACAGAGTGTGTTGGGTGGTGTAAGGCTGAAAGAAGTGTTTGAAACGAAGTCCAGTGGGCTAGATGGATAATTTGGGTAAGTGAAACAAAACATCAAATCCAAAAACTATATCTTTACCAGGAAAATTAAAACCATGAGCATGAACTCATACATAACAGTCTGGGAACAATTGAATCTTAATGGGCTATTTGGTTTTAAGCTTGGCGAGAATGCCTTAATTAGCAGCTTGAAAATGTTGAGTGTAAGGTTTCCAATATTCAGGCGCGAGTATTTTTGGGGTTGAGAATGGTGTTGTGAGCACCAATATCAATGAAAGCAACGACTTTGATGGGGTTGGGAAATTAGGGAAGATATGAGCAAAGGCTAATGGAATGGAATGTGATGAAAGGATATGGTTAGGGTTAGGTTAAGGAGAAAAACTTGAGGTATGAGTAGGATACGAGACAAGTATGTGTTCTGTCATCGTCAGTTTCAAAATAGGGGTATTGGAACAAGGGGAAATTGAAAAGGCATTAATGGTAGCAATATCTGATAAAGGATCATCATCAGGAAAATCTTCATCTGATTCAGAATTAGAATATTGAATGGCAAATAGAGTATATGAATCAGTATCATCATCAATGAAAAAGAGGGACATCATCATCTTGAAGATTGATTGAAGATGTTTGTTGAATCTGTTGAACAAGCTTCTGTGATCGTTTCTTGTTGGGACAGGCTTTTGCAAAATAACCTTTTTTTGCCACAAACATGACATATATCTCCTTTCTGTTTGAACTTCTTGCGTCGGAAGAATCTAATTTTCTTGCCTCGTCTAGAAGGAAACACACGTCGCGACTTCTTAAAAAATTTAGATCGCTTGTAAGACGTACAAGAGCAATCTCTTTTAGAGAAGCACTAAATTTTTAAATTTGGACATCTGCAAACAGCTTTGAGTTGTAAATCTTTTCCTTTCTTCAAAGTATCTTAAATCAACTTTTCGCCACGTCAGCCATTCTCTTATCTACGTAATGTCAAGTTAGTGTTGATGGGTATTTTTGCTCTAACGATATATTAAGGGCATTTTAGCTTTTCCCAGACAACTTGAAGGATATTTTAGTCCCTTTTTCCGTAGATCTTACTATCTGGGCCTTATTTGTCTAAGTACACAGAATTACAATAAGCACTACTTTCAGACATTTTACAAAAGGACAGCGTTCATAATAGGAACAAGGGATTGACAGCTCAAAGAAACAAAGAATATAGCGGAAATACAATGCTAATCCAAGTGGAAAATTTGAGACGAAAATAACTGAGAAGATACTATGCATACAACGTAATAAAAACAAAAAGAAGTATAATTAATGATCTAGACAGTTGAAGGGCGAAAAATAAAAAAGAGAGAAGAAAAACTAGATTGAGAATTTGCAAAGCTGCAGAACATATATATATATATATATATAGCTACTTTCGAGCCTCCATTTTCTCCCCCCTCCTACTCTGTCTTGGTGTCATCTTGAGCGATTCAGCTACGGAAAATAGCCACCAGAGTTCATTAATTAATCTTCTTCCTTAATCAGTTCATCAACTAGTTAGCAATCCTCTGTATTCTAATTAAAGAAACCTGGGAATATTCTTCACAGCCACATACTACAAGCAGAGGCGAATTCTCTGTTCTTCCCTCTCTTCGCCAGTTATGGTTGGGGACTGGCTCTCTCTTTCTGCAGCTCGTTTCTTGTATGGCACAAAACCTTTCAAAGATTTGTGTGAAGAAGCAGGTTTTCCCGTTGGTTTCAGCTCAAGAATTGGGTACTTTTCCTCGTTATCTAGTTGCCGACTTTGAGTCTCATTATCCATAGTTTTATCCATATTCTCTCCCTCATTTACTGATCCAGAGTTAGAACCAGTCGAAGATCTTTCTTTGTGGGTTTCTCTATCTTGGACCTCTTCCCCATTAGAATCTGAATGTACCTTCACATTCTCCTGCCTGGGGAATGGCACTAGAGGAAATGGTACACCTCCATACAAAGCCCACCACGGCATGGAAGCAGCAGACTCTGCATCAGCTGGAATGGGGTTTTCCTTTTCCAATTGCAAGTAATAAATAGCTCCTAGATATTCTTGTGGGCACCGACTCCAAGTGCATTCTCTATCCCCGGCTTGCTGTTCGGTAGCCATGAAGTTCCACGGCCTTGGTTTTACAGGTTTCTCATCATGTGTGTGTGAAGGCAATAATATCGCATTCCCAATCGTTTGAGAAGATGGTCCATGGCACTCGGGGACTAGTACAGTCCTGCCAAATAGCTTGAGACTCCGCGTGGATGTTTCCTCAACTACACCGTCTTCAGAAACAGCATTTTCTTTGGGAAACAAGTCGAGTTTCTGAACCTTCAAGCACGTAAAAAGAATATTTAGCAATAGTATAGAAGCAGGACAAAAAACTTGATTATTAATGAAGCAGCTGCTACCTTGGGAGATTGCTCATCATGAGCTGCAGCTATTATTGGGGCAGGTGATCTAAACCCATCATCTTCGGTTGTCAGGTTGGGTTCACAACTTGTCAGATCAGCTGCATGGGAACCGCCAGCACATGAAACTGGGGATAAGCTACAGTTTGGTGTATTTGAATCAGTAGAACCAAATGCATCTGAACCAACTGCAGATAACACTGATTTTGGAGATTGGTTTTCTTGTTCAGAAATCAAATAATTTGGAGATGAACAACTCAGTGGCTGCTCTGCAGTGGGGGGTTCTTTATTCAGTTGATGCACCATCTTACGAGGGTAAGGATGGACCGGTTTTCGTTTTGGTCGGGGAGGGGGTATTTCAATAGGTTCTACAGCATTCGTGATGCTTCCACTTGACTCTCGCACAACCTATTTCAATCAAAACATTGAGTAAGAACACACCATAAAAACGTGATCAGTGAACCCTTCTAACAACGTTTGCACGTCTTGGGGTCACTAGAAAATAAAACTTACTTCAATAGAGAGGGATATTAAGGTAGAGAATGGGTACTGGAATAAGATCAGTTAAACCTTAGAGAAGAATTTTTGAGCATGGCTTCGAATCTGAACTGCAGTCTTGGTGCCTACATGCCCTGTTACAGAACAGAACGATCAATCCATGATTTGGGTGGGCAAAGAAAGAACTTTTACTAAATGGAACAAAATTTCTCATCAATTATACCTTCAATCCGTCTCCAGGCTCGGCCATAAAGTTTTAAAGCTTCAAGGAACTTCTTGTGCTCTTCTTCTGTCCATCTTTCCCTCTGTTTAGTAATTGTGTAAGGTTTCCTCACCTATACAGAAGGCGAATTATCAAAACCATATCAAGTGGAAAATTCAGATCAGAATCCCACAAATCAGAAACAAAACCATGATAAAGAATAAAAACCTTGGGAGAGTAGTCATTTCCACAAGTAATTTGCTCTTTAAGCTGGGTACCAGTTACAATTTGCGTAGCATTCAGTGAAATTCCATTCGCTGATGGAAGAACCAGATTCAATCGCGTCCCTCCACACTGATCCTATTATTAATGGGAACAAATTTAACCACTTCAAAACACTTCAACTGATAAAGGACACAATTCACCTAACTTTTATTAGATTATGTCATGTACAAACTGGCTGTAGCAAATCCAATAAACAACTCAAGAAATCAACATCTGGAGTAAATAAAATCATCACAAATTCTAATTACATATAAGTGGTCACCACAAAGGAAAGGCACCAATTTATTTTATTACAAAATTCCCAATAGAAGTACACATGAAATTTAGGGCAACCTACATAGAGAGAGAAATCTGGCTGAAGCTCAATAATATAACATGATCAAATGATGAAGCTTAAAAAGCTGCAAGTCATACAAACTAGTTAATACCGTCAATATTGTTATAAATTTCCTTAAAATAACTATGTATAATTCCAGGTTTAGATCTAATTTTCCTTATTATCTGTTAAATTAGTTGTGGTTTTTTCTTCGTCGCCTCCATATAGTATTCTCTTAAAACTGATAAAAGAGATCAAGCAAGCTAAAAAATTAAAATCAAAGGGAAAAAAAAAAAGTTGTAATACATACCTGAACAGCCATAGCAGCAGAAACTACCAATCCTCCTACCGTACAAGATATTCTCCTTTTGCACACAGAATTTCTCCGCTTATCCTAATAAGAGCTAAAAACGATAACAACTCTTCTTCTCTATCTTCATCAAGAAAGAAACTCAACAAACTACTCATAAATCTATCAAGTTTCTAATTCCCAGCCAAATTCCTCAAATCAATCAATTCTCAGAAGTACTCAAGAGTCAAGACACACCCTGATCGAAAAATCACCAGAACAAGAAACAAAAAACCAAAATTTGATCTTCAGCTCTTGCTAATTCAGCGCAAAACTGAAAGAACTGGAGAGAGCGAAAGAGAGAGGAGAGAGAGCAGAGTAACGAGGAAAGAAGGAGCAATCTATTTGGCTGGTGGGAGGGTTAAAAAAAAGGGAAGGAGACGCCACGTCAGAGGCTAATATTTATTTAATTTAAAAATAAGAAAAAAAAATAGAAAGCTCGAGAATTCGATGGAATCTTGTGGCTCACGTCGAAAGACAAGTCGGACACGTGGCGTTGGTTTGTACGTGTCTTTGCACTTTTTATTATGCAGCGTGTTTAATTCGGTGGGAGAAATTCAGCTTCTGGCGGATATATTTGTTTTTCCACTGTAACCCATACTCGCATCTCCCACTCTACTTGCCACTTATTAACTGACACGTGACATCTAAATGGGCTTTTTATTTTCTGTTTTCCGTCTGGCCACTATTCTACTGCCACGTGCCACTTAAGATCCATTTTCAGTATTTGTTTTTATTTTTCGTGGCTCTGTTTCGTTTCTTAGCCATAATAATAGTGGGGAAAATTGGGTAAAAACTAGATTTAGGTAAAGCTTGTGTTTTTTACAAGAGATCTTTGTACCTTAGGTAACAGCTCTATAATATTATTAGTCAAAATTCTAAAATAAAAATTGCACGTGGGTGAATTTAATTTTTAAAAAAAAACGTGGGTGAAATTTTTTTATCAGATTTTTAAACCATTAAATTTGGAGAAACTCTCACTAATTCATTAATGTGATCGTGATTTTAGGATTTTCTTCTCTTCATTTTAATGTCGTTTAATGAACAAAAAAATATTGAGGTACTTATTTAGTACATGTAAAATTAAATTATTTAATAAATCAAATAAATATTATGAATATAATGAGATGTAAAATTCTTGATTATGCTAACAAGATGTATATATAGGGAGAGTAATATAAGATCCTTTTCCAAAACATGAATTTTATTTTTAAAAAATCATTTTTTTTAGTAAAAACTACAAAAATGTGAATATCAAAATATAATTGGATATTTGTGCTTCAAAGGTTTTTTTTTTGAAACAGTGCTTCAAAGGTTTTAAATGCATATATAAAAATCATTTCATAATTAAGTGTTCATCTTATTAAAAATCGATTAACAAAAATATAGTGTATTTAGACATTTTATTTTAACTATATTTCTACAATGGAATAATGATAAAATAAACATTAAATTATCTTTGTTAAAGGAGTAAATAAAATAAATAATAAATTTCTCAATTTTAATGAAATAAAAAAATTATTATTTGTTATTCACAAATGCTTGATAGAGAAAAAACTATTCTAAACGGCACATGGGAAAGCGCAGGAGGATGGATTTAGCCCTGTTTTAGAGGGGGCCAAAACCCCAAAGATAAAAGAAACGTTCGCAACCACAAAGCCAGACATGATTGGTTTAAATGCGCGAGTATACACGCAAACAATAGAGCAAGTAGGGGATAGATATGGACTTTGAGATATTTTTTTAATTTCCTTTTATTTTGCGATGGGGATTAAAGCCAAAATATCTAAAACCTTAAAAAATAAGGAGAAAAAGAGCAGAGAGGGAGAGAAGGTGAGCCAGTGGTTGTGGATTAGAAAAAGGGGCAAGAGATGTTGATAAATTTGTTTATTATATTTCTATAAATAATTAATTTTTTTATATTTTAGGTCTGTTTCAGGTGACTTTCTTTGCACTTTTCGCCACATCAGCGCCACTAGCCGCCTCAACTAATCAGAGACGCCACGTGTAGTTTCCACACACAGGAGAGAGAAACTGAAAAAGCGATAGTAAAGGGATATGGATGGCTCTAGGCCACTCATTTCTAGCTGGTCTCTATTTTTTTTAATTCCAAAATATTTCTAGCCACATGTTTTTTTTCCTTTTTTTAGGGCTTTTAGGATTTCTTGTCATAGATATTGTTGTTTGTAGCCGATCTTATTCGAGTATAGTGGACTCTCTCTCTCCCTTCAGCCAGTGCTCCATCTAAATCAATGTTATTTAAACCTAATCAGATAAAAAATTAGTAAGACTAAAAATTCATGATTCGACTATTTTAATCGATTTTTTTTATTTTTAAAATAATATAATTTTTTTTATTTTTTAAATATTATTATATAAAAATTAAAAAATATTTATCAAATATTAAATATATATAACAAATATTTTAATAATAAATTACAAAATATAATTTTAATTTTATTATTACAAGTAATTAATTGTGAATTTTTTAATATCATATGTTAAAAATATAAAAATAAAATCATATCATAAAAATAATTTCATGTTTAAATGGAATATTAATGAAATAAATACAAAAAAATTAATCTTGCATATTTGAGTATAATTATATTTAATTACAATAAATTCAAATAAATAATAAGTATATTAAATTATTAAGTGATATTTTTAAAATTTAAAATATTAATTTTTTAAATAAATAAATAATAAAAATTTAATATATATATATATTAAATTCTATTATTTATTTATTTGAAAAAAAAGTATTTTAAATTCTAAAGATATTACTTAATAATTTAATATACTATTACAATTATTCAAATAGATAATAAGTATATTAAATTATTAAGTGAAATATTTAGAATTTAAAATACTAACTTTTTTAAATAAATAAATAATAAAAATTTAATATATATATATATATATATATATATATGTATTTGATTACAATGAATAAAAATATGATAAGTATATTATATTATTAAGTGATATACTTAAAATTTAAATTATTAATTTTTTAAATAAATAAATAATGAAAATTTATATATATATATGGGTGGGTGAAAATATACAAAAAAAAATATTTTTTTACACTTTTTAGCAAAAAAAAACTCGATTTTATTTAGTTCTTCAATTTTTCGATTCAATCCGACTTTTTTCAGTTCAATTCAATTTTTATCAATTCGATTTTCAGTAATTAAACCAACCGAATGACCTACCGATTCGCTATTAAATCGGTTCAATCGGATGATCCCGTCCTGGCTTTAATAACTATGATCTAAATGTGTAAATTTGAGAATATAGAAACTTACATACATACCGATGGAAAGATATCATTTTATTTATTTTTGTTTTTCTTTGGAAAACATTATTCTCTTATTAAAAAATATTTTACATTTATTTGTCACTAACATTTTGGTACTCTTTTAATTAAAAAATTTCATTAATTTTTTTTATTAAAACTAACAAAATTTAAATTTTCTATTAAAAATTATTTAGTTATTAATTTAATTAAAAAATAATGATAAATTTTATTATTTTATTAATTAAATTGGATACTTATTTAAATTTGTTACTCTTCTTTAAATTAAGCAGAGATGAAAAGAAATAAAATAATATAGTTAGTGATTTTTATATAATAAATATATAAAAGGATACAAAATAATTTGATTTTATTAATAGTTGGTTGGTTCATTTTTGCCGGTTTCTAAATACTGAAAACCGAACCTAATTGATATAATATAATTTATATTTCAAAACAAACCAATTATACCTAAACCTAGCCAAATACATTGAATTGCTAAGGTCGATTTTCAATTTCGGTCAGAATTTTCAATACTAACTATGATTCGAGATTCAATCCGAATCTGCCCAAAAAATAACTGAGCAGCTTTAAAAATCCAAAATCTAGAAGAACTTACCCTGTCAAAAACCCAAACCCACCCAACAATAAAACATCATTTTATTATTTAATAATTATACAAAATCTTTAAAAATTATATCAAACAATATAAATGCTTATATATATGTCTAAGACTTTTACAAACAGTTTGCTCATATCTCCACCCTCGGATCAAATATGCGCACGCATTTGAACGGTGAAGATGCGTGCTTACTTGCTCCATTGTCTGCCTAAAATTAGGGTGTAATTTTTTTATCATTAATTTTGGAGGAAATATGGGTTAAACCTCATGAGAATGACTTGTTAATAAAATGAGAATGGAGAGATAATGCGAGATGACGTAGTAATGCAAGACAGAGATGAAGAGAGAGACAGGAGATGAGAGAGACACGGACGGTACAATAAAGTGATTTAGGCAGGGCCAGGTGGCCGATGAACGTGGAAGGTTCTTGTCAACATTCAAATGAGAGGCTCAAGATCTTTCTTTTAGATATCGATTAAATATATCATTTAAAAATGTTTTATATTATATATATGTATAGAAATCATGAATATACATAAACATAATTTATCATTGCAAATTTGTGAATAATTATACTGAAATTTTATAGATTATTTTATTTTTAGACTTGTTGAATTAACATTTATACTTGAATTTAAAAGATTTAAGGTATTTTAGACAAAAAATAAAAAAATAAAAAAACAAGATTTAAGGTATCCAAATTAACATATATGTCAATATCAAGTATTTATAAACATATCCAGCCTTATATTTGCTTTTGGAACTAATCTATGTTATTGGAATAAACATCCAAATCTATAAAAAATAATTTATTGCTTAAAATATTTCAAATTGCAAAAATTATTTCAATTTAGCAAATTTAATTAATTTTTCGAGGATAAGAAATTTATTTGTTACATATTTGAACTTCTAGAATTAGAAGTTTCAAATGCTTTAAAAAATTGAATTCATACTTTCACATTATATGAAATATCAGAAAATTATTAAGATTTTTTATATATAATTCGTAAAAACAATTTCCTATTTTTTGTTTTTTTTGGCTAAGATAAGCATTTTTTTTATAAATAGATATATATATTATCCATTCATATATATGTGTGTAAGGATTGTAAGTGGCAAACAAGTTGGATTAAATGAGTCTGCCTTGATAGATTAAGTCATAAACCAATTGTGTTAAAATTTTATGAATCATAAACATATTAAAATTATATTGATTTGAATTGGACAATAATAGAAATATGTCCTTAAATAAGTCATGAACATATCGGATTAGATTAAATATTATTACATTGTTTTTTTTTTATTTTTAAACTATTTTTATTAAATATAAAAATAGATATATATAATCTATAAAAAATCATTATTTTTACATTTATATTATATAAAAAAATTATGCAATTACAAATAATATAAACGAGTTACAAATAAATTAAAACTAAATCCTGTCCTATAAATTATATAACGAATTGAATTAAATAGAATTATTATGCACATTAAATAGATGGAGCGATGTTAAATTATATTTTTGGGAGGAAATTGAACGATTTAAATAGTGAAGTAAAACTTTGCCAATTGTATGAATATGAATATGGATATTGGATACAGATAGAGAGTGGATATTAAATTTAGGTTAAAATGATATGATGATGATGATGGATACAGACACGGATGAAGGATGTGCGATCTATCGCCTTTGTTTCTTTGTGTTCGGTTTTGAGAGAGTGGATAGTTACGTAGAAGTGCGTCCCTCCTGGTCAGTCGCTTTGAACATGTGGCCGCGATTCTTTTATATTTTGTTGTGATTGTCATAATTTCTCTTTTGAATTTTGACTTCTCCTTTTCTTCTATGTTGTATTTCTCAGTTTTTTCTCCTTCGGCGACGTGTAATTCTTTTTGCAAATTAATCATTACATTGTAATTCAAAATCAGTGATGCATCCCAAGCGTTAGTATTCACTTGTTTTGCAGATCGGCTCTTCATTAAGGATTGGCTCAGCTAGGTAGATGGAGTATCTACATGTGCATCTTGACCTTTTGCAGCTGAAGGGGCAACATCACTACCGTGTGCCAATGCTTCAAGAGTTGTATTAGGCTGATCAGCTAATTGTGGACATGCCAAGTGAAAAAAAAAAATGAACGATTGGTCCGTATCACTTAGCTTCTGTAATGTTCGTTGCGATAAACTACAGAGATATTCACAGTCAATGTCATTTTAACAATCCTATTTGGAAATAAAATATACACAAGTTAGCATCACTTAATCTTAGGTGAAATGGATGTTCACTAGGAAAATTATTGTGATGGGCTTACATATAATTCGAACCAATTTGAAAAGTAGGGGTTGATATTTTCTTCTATTTGATTTGGCGTAAGATGAGGGTACTTCTCATACCGTATTTGCAGTATCTGCTTCAATGCAATGAAAAAAGAAAATGTTATCCACGTCAACCAGCAACATATTCAAATATTATGGTTAATATTTGTTAACTCAAAAGAATGGTTAACCTCCTTACAATTTATTAGAATATTAAGTATAAGCTGCCTTATATTCATATGATGTTAGTGCTCATTCCATAATTTGTGAGGCAGTTCAGCCTAGATAGGTGAAAATTGTTAAATTTCCATCTTCGTTTTCCCTACAGCCACCATCATTATTATGAGAAACATGTCGTTGTCGACTGCTAACATGAGATTCAAAGTTATGTGAGAATAAATTGCATGACTATGAGAGCAAGTATGCATAGCAAATAGATGCCTTGGCTGTTGATTTGTTTCCAATCTTTTTTTTTTTTTTTCATTTCAGTGTTCAAGGAACTTGCAAATAGCAAACACTTGATTCATTTGTTTTGATTGCTTATCCAAGGTGTAACAAGCTTCTTGATTCATTTGTTTTGATTGCTTATCCAAGGTGTAACAAGCTTCTTGATTCATTTGTTTTGATTGCTTAGCCAAGGTTTAACAAGTTTTTGGATATTTGCCAGTTACTGGATCCATTGCCAACTCTTGACAAGAACAATACTTTTCTAAATCCATTGCTGTACTTTGAAGTTTGAGGTTACTTAGAAGAAGAATAGGTCCATTTATATAGTCTATTTCCCATATTTTAAAGAGTCAAAACTAATCGCATCTAAAAAGTCTTAAAACAAAACTATAGAAGGAGATCAAAGGAAGCAAGCAGCCAAAACTGTACAATTTTCTTGGCATTTTCCAGCAAAAGCTCCATCACCATCAACCAGATTAATGCATAGATATATAGTTCCAAGAATGCAAGAATTTTATAAAATTTTCTTGATTTTATTTAATTGTTTAGTTATTTATTTATTTTGCAGATTCTGGGTCATTTATGGAGTTGCAGAGTTTACAAATGACATAACATGGAAACAAGAAGGTGAAAGATGACATAACTATGTCCCATGAACATGTTTTAAGCAAATTTAGAACACTAGTTAAACAAATATAAACTAACCAATTGTTTGCCGCACAATCAGTCTCATGACATAGTTTTCTACAGCAAAAAAGAGAGAAGAAAAACAATTAACTTATATAACAGACAAAGTATAAGAAAGAGATCTAGAAAATACAGCATATAACAAGTATTTTCTATTAAAAAAAGAAAAAGCTAAACTAAATGCATCTGATAGCAAACTGCAGGAAAATGTTTAACAACTGCTGGTAATTTTCTTCTTCGCCAGTAACTTTCTTATACTAGCAACCGCTGCAATTAGGAGAGGGAAGAGTGAAAAGACACAGAATATAGTTCAACTTGCACATCAACTGCAAATTTTAATTCTCAACAACTTGCACATCAACTTGCATATAATGAAACATTACAAACTGATTTCCAGCAAAATGAAAACAACAATGAGCTTATCTCCTTTTCGTTGTGTTTCCCGCAATATGGGTGGAAATAAATGCGTGCACTAAAGTGAAAGATGACAAAGATCATAATTCTTAAAGCTTAAAGAAAGCTTCTTTTTTCTTTTTCTTTTTTTTTTTTTTTAACTCTTTTATTTTTTTTCCCACTCTTTATGCGTTGAGAGGGTGATGACTACATGACAGACTCCATTCATTTTTCTTCCAAAATTACCCTTCAATTTCCATTTTTTTAAATACCATCATGATTCATTCTACATCCAACCCAACAAAGAACAAGCACTACTAGTTCTAAACACCATTTCTTGCTTACAAAAAAAGAAAATGTATAAACAGGGTCACCATGGGAGCATACAAAATGGCAGGATCAAGAAATAGCATAGGCGATCCATTATGGAAGACCAAATAAGCAACTGGGCCTTCAGGCTTTTACTATTTCTTTTAAGCCTGATGTATGGGCTATAATAATATCTCCGTTGCTATCGTGAATTGAAGAGTGTCGCTATTTTTATTTATTTATTTTTAATTTTATCCCATATCAAATAACACAGAAAAATTAGATGATTTCATAAAACATTATTCCTCAATTTTGTCTATTTAGAAGAATGTATATTTTCATCTCTCTACTGCTACAAGTAACAAGTATACTATTCAGTCTAATTGTTCATCTTTGTTCTATTCATTCCTTAAACTTTTATTTCAAATCAATTTATGAAGGATAAAATTCTAAAATATGCCAATGGCTTTTAAATCTTGTTACTAGACCACTGTATCTTGCTATGAAGGACAAGCTGCTGCAACAATTGAAAACATAAAGAGTGGTTTTCCATTTTCCAGTAACTCACCTTCTAACTTCTAAGCAAATATACTCTTCCAATTGGAACCAAAAAAACGAATTGGATTCCATATATGCACACAATTATGCACATCAATAAACTTGTTAAAAAAACCAGCTTCTTTCATAACTCTACTAACACCAGGATCATCTAAAGCCACACAGCAATTAACCTCGAAAAAGAAAAAGAGAGGAGGCAGCAGGTTTCTACCAAGCATGTGTTCTACTGTGGAAGTGTCAGGTAAAAAACACAGCAACCACAAAAATAAAACCACCAAGCGCGCGTTTTACCTTTATGCACCAGCACCAAAACAGAGGATCCACACAGCAAATCGTGTTCTGGCCTCTTTCCTAACTTTTCAACTGAATTGAAAAGAGAGAGAGTAATTAAAATGGAATAAACCTAGAAGTGAGAAAGAGTTAATTATACAAACCTTAAACAATTGGAGATTTTGCTTGAATCAATTGGATTTTGGGGCGAGGTCAAGGAAACCGAGCTAGGGATTTCAGTTTTATTTCTTTTGGAAGCGCGATTTCTATCTTGAGGGCATGATTTGGAGGCGAGATATTGGATTTGAGAGATTTGGGTTGAAACGAAGAGAAGAGAGCTCGGATCAATTTTGAGCAGCATACTGAGAGGAAGAGAAGAGAAATGTAATTTTCCAATTGCTGCAAAGATGGCTCACCAATTTCCCACCAAATTGATGGAAACGGAGGGGAATCAGGGAAAATAGACCGTTAAGGAACGAAATTACTAAAATACCCTCTCACACTGTTCATCCTTCATCATCTTTCTCTTCGTTCAGCCTTTGTTTGGGTGGGGGTTATTGGAAGCAAGTGAGAGTATCCGGTGGAAGGTAAATTAAATTTACTCTGTTTGGTTTGTAAAAATATAGAATAATTTAAACTAAATCAGAGTAACTTAGATTTTTCAATTTACTGCTAAAATATTTACCTTGATTTATAGTTGGTCTATAATTCAATATATATATATATATATATATATATATATATATATATATATATATTCTAAATTATAAAGAGTAACTACAAGTTACTCTATATTTATTTTAAAACAACTAAATAATGTGAAGTAGATCAAAGTAAATTAAATTATATTACTCTAATGACTTCATTAAAGTAAGTTGAATTTTCTTTCAAGGTACTCTAATCCAGGCAAAGGCTAAAAGAAATTCAAATTCCATTGAACCAAACACCACGTTAGGGATGTTGGATTGGTTTTTTTTTTTTTTAAACACTTGGGTTGCGATTTTGGCTTGACTGAATTAATTTTTAGGTTGGCAACTTCATTAGCGACTGATATTTGTTCTCTTTGCTAATTGTTCACTTGATGACATTTTAAAATTTTTGTAAGCTATAACGACCACATTCGCACTGATATATGCTGTTCCTTAATTATAAAAGTAAAATAATTTTATATTTTCTGCATAAAATATAGCTAGAGGTAGAGGTGACAAATGAACAGGTTTGGATTGGATTATTAATGAGTGAGGAATTAATGGATCAAAAAATAGGATCATAAATGGGTTGGACGAATTTAGATCGACTCATGAATTTATTACAAATTATTACTCCTTCCGTTTTTTTATCTATCATTTTTTAATAAAATTCAAATTCTATTTATCTGTCACTTTTAGATTTTCAATACAATTTAATTTGTTTTTTCAATTTATTTTTCTTTTTCAATAAAATCAAAACCAATCAGATTTGATAATTTAATTTTAATCACGTAATTTAATACTAAATTTAAATCTATTTATTATTTTTTAATTTTAGTAAAAATAATAAAAGTGTCTGATAAAAAAATGGAGGGAGTATAATTTTTTTTATTAATTAATTAATTAATTCAATAATAATAATAATAATAATAATAATAATAATAATAATAATAATAATAATAATAACAACAATAATATTCAAAAATATAATACAAAATTATAAATAAAGAAGTGTATTAATTGATTAAATCATCTTTCTTTTAATTGCTAGAGGTGGTGGGCAGCAGCAAGCAAAACGCATTTTTGTTGCTATAATTATATTAGTGATAAGATTAAAAATAAAAAAATAAAAAATAAAATAAAATAAAAGGAAAGGAAATTGGAAAACAAAACAAGGCAAAAGCAATAGACGTTGGATCCTCCGATAATCTATATTTCTTAATACGATAGAAGCTGACCTTGATCTATATTTCAATTCCAATCTCCCTTACATTTCTGCTTTGGAAATATCTCACCTCTAATGGCGAAGGATTCACAGTTTAATCCAAATCGCATTGCTGTAGATGAGAAGAATCATGAGTTGGTTTTGAAAAATGAAACCCAATGGGTACAAATTTAGTGGGTTGAAAAATAAAATGAATTAGTTTTGGATCGATCCAATAAGTATTTGGTTGGATTGAAAAATAACATGAGTCTGTTTTGGGTTGATCCGGTGGGTATTTATTTGAATTTTGTTGAATTTAAATCATTTTTTTTGTGGATTTGGGTTAAATTTTGAATTTTGATCAATTTTGCAACCTCTAGCTAGAGGGAACTTTGTCACTAATAATGGCATGCAAAAATACCGATAAAATTTTCAAAATTAATGACCCACCTTATTGTCGCCAATTATAAAATTAAATTTTAAATATAGATATAAATTAGGATTGTGCAAATGGTTGGAACCGAACTGAATAAATCAAAAATCAAATTTTATGAAAAAAAAATCGAAACGAAAACTAAAATATATAGAACTAAATTATTTTTGATCGGATTGGTTCGGTTTATTTGGGTTTGGGTCAATTTGATTTTTTTTAACTTTTAACCTATATGGATCCATAAATTAAATTCAATTTATATTCACAAAAATAAAATCATTTAAAATAATTAAAATTAAAATAATATACATAAATTTATTATATATGTCCATAATAAATACTAATCAAAATTATATTAAAAAACATACTGTAAAATAATACATTAAAAATCCTCCAATAAAAAAATTCATATAAAATAAATATAATATAACTTTTCAAATATAATATAATTCCAATTTGACACAATATTAAGAAAATAAAGAAATTTAGTGATTTAGATTGAAAATACAATTATAGATACTTGAAATTTAATAGCTAAAAGAATTCAAATGTTTCAATAGTATAAGTTAACAAATTAAGGGAATGATATAATCACTTATGATACTTTTTCTTGTACTTTGCTTATTTCATCACCAATAAATTAAGCTTTTATCATTTATTATTACTATCAAAGTGTTTAACTTTTAGAAATCAATTAGTTGCTTCAATTTCCAGTATTGCGAAATGAATTATGTAGAGACTGACATTTCAATACAAATTGCTAATTCCATGCAGTTTATCCTACTGCACAGATAATTAGTCTATCATTGATATGAAAATTCATTTTCTCTAATTTAAAATTTAATAAATTAAGGATTTATTTGGTAACTATTTTAGGTACTTCAAATATAAGTAATAAAAAAACATATATTCTATTATTTATTTAATTAAAAAAACACTTTAGATTAACTAATGCTGTTGATTGAAATCAAAATTAAAAATTGATTTTATTTAACATTTATTACATTTTTGATTGATGACTTATAAACATTAAAAATTGTGAAAAAACTTTAAAAAATTATCATAGAAATTAGTGGTACCTTTGAAAGCTAACCTAACCCCACTCAGAGCTTTTGATATTAATTTTGATAGGGATGATGATAAGGCAAAAGATGAAAGGAAAAAGATCAAAATAAAAAATTGAGGAAACAAAAATTTGTACTTTCTAGATTCAAAGTCAAAACCTAATAGCTTTAACTTGGGTTTCACACCACTCATCCAAGAAGTCTATTTTAATATTTTAATATATATATAGAGAGGGAGAGAGAGGTCGGTTTGATTCATTTGGTTTTCAGTTTTTAAGAATTGAATCAATTAAATCGAATAATTATTTTGATTCAGAACTGAATAAACTAAACCAAATAAACTAAAATTCATTCAATTCGATTCGATTTTCGATTTCGATTCTGCACAACCCTAATATAAATTTTTAAATTTAGCGGCTAAACTTTTGTAGTTAATGTTTTTATCTATTATTTAATTAAAATTCGCTATAGCTTTATGTTGTCCCTAAAGAAGCGCCAAATACTCTTGCCATACTTAAGGAGTAAACTACATTCTTTGTCGCCATTTTTGTTGCAACTATTTCATTTAATTTCCAATTAGCGATGGAATATCAACTGTCGTAAATTTAGCCTCCAATTAGGGAATTTTTTTTTTCAGTCAGAGTCAAAATATAGCACTTGCCACTTAAAATATTTTGGTAATTTCATTTCTAAAGGTATTTGCATTTCATTGGCATAGAGTATTTATCCATTTAAAAATCTCTTGATCAAGCCTCAAATCACTTAAAAACATTAGTGAACAAAATTAATCGGTAAGACCTCAACATCCATCACTAAAGGTGTTAGCAACGATCTTAGTGACCCATTAGAATCGGTAGGATGATCCCAGTAGGTAACTTTTTAATAATGGTTTTACATTCGTTGTTATAATTTAGCTACGGAATTTAAAAATTAATAATTGGTAATTAAAAAGTTTGACAAATTGTTGTTTGATATTTTAGGATCACTAGTCTTTAATAAAATATTTTATAAATAACCCAGTGATAGAATCTTTCATCGCTATATTTTACAAAACAACAAAACAAAACAATTTTCTGTTTTTTAAAAAAATATTTTTAGAAACAAGAAAAAGGAACATATCTAAAATTCTAATACTAAAACAAGCGAAAATCAAGAAATTATATTTACATCATTAAAATTACATTTGTTAGCTGAACGACGTGATAAAAATCTATACATTTTGCACGTTCTCAAAACTATACACATAATAATACAAATGTAAAATAGTTGGATCTCAATAAATCCATGCATGCATCATCTACCAATCTTGATGACTAAGGTTATATGCTCCTATGAAAATTGCAAAACAAACCCAAAGGTCAACAAATAAAAGCACATGAGCTTCAATCAAAATTTCTTGTAGTGAATGTATGTGTTTCCCAAGCAATCATTCACATGCTAACTTTAAATACTGCCATACTCACAGCTTGTGAGGACTACTGTTTGAATTATTCATAGAGTATATATATATATATATATATATATATATATATATATATATATATATATATATATATATATATATATATATATATATATATATATATATATATATATATATCCACATTTGCATGCAATAAAAATTTCACATCATAAACTTTTCATGATATTCTTTGCACTGTATATTATATACCAATGATTTTAATATGTAGTTTAAGTCTTTGTGCAAGCATACGTGCAACATAAGCACTAGGTAGTAAAAAGTGCCATTAATAGATAAGATAAACGTACATGAAGAGTCTCCTATTACATGTAGGCTCCGGGGCATAAAACTAACATAAACAAGGAAAGTAAACATAACCATGGAAAAAAAGGCAAATGTACTAATTTTACCTTGTAATATTCCACTTGGAGCTTGCCCTGAACATCTTTTTGCCCAATTTTGCCCAAAAAGTTTTAAAAATTGGTACTATAATACTTTTTTTTATAGAGTTGGAAGAGGATAACGGTACCGATATGGCACACATATGGATGACGTTTCGGGCTAAGTCAACATCCAATTCATTAATGGGTCCCACTCTCCTATAAGTTGTGATGTGCGCCGAACTCTATAGGTATCCGGTTTGTCATCGAAAACTCATTTTTAGGACTCGAAACCGGATCAAGGTTTATTCAATTCGTGAAAGCTAGTCGCTTCGCGATGAATGAGGTTTCACCAACACACTATGCGCTTGGGCCTCCAAAAGGCATGAGACAACGCATTAGAATAACCTTATCCCTTTACTAACGACAGCCTTACGAGACGTCTGCTGAGCATCACAAGGTGTACATTTAGGAGCCGCCACCTAATAAAATATTGGAAAAGTGATTTTTCTTAAGGCCCTGTGATATCGAAACCAAAGATAGTTTGGATCTCACCTCTACTTACAACACTTTGTTGATAGCTAGCATAAATAACCACTTCGGATCCATTGTGTTGACTCCTTTCTCACGCATTGCAAGTAGGGATGATCACGGGGCGGGGATTCCCCGGCCCCTGCAGGGATCCGCCCCGTTCGGGGCGGGGAATCCCCGAAATTTCCCCCCGCGGGGATGGGGGCGGGGGGAAAAAATTCCCCGTCCTAAAATCGGGGACGGGGAATGGGATCCACGCCCCGCAAAAAAAAAAATATATATATATATATTAAAATATAATATTTTATAAATAATTAAAATATAATTTAATTTTATAATTATTAAGTTTTAAATTATTATTAATTTTAAATTTTTTATTTATTAAATATTATATTTTAATTTTAATTATTAATAAAATATTATATTTAAAAAAAATGGGGGATGGGGGGAATTCTTCCCCCGACATTGGTGGCGAGGGCGGGGCGGGGAATCCCCGCCACTGGCAGGGGAGGGAGTGGGGGAGCATTCCCCGGCCCCGCCCCGCCCCGCCCCGTGATCATCCATAATTGCAAGGAATAGGACAAGTAAATAAATAAATATATTAGCATATAAGGAAAAATGATAAAATTCATGCATAAATTGTGATCATTTAAGGACATTGGTCCCATCATGTTTGAATCGTAAATTATAGCTATCTCGTTTGATCTTATGGCTTTAAATAAATATTTTTATACATGTTATAAATAAATAGAAAAATAAGCAAGCATAAATCAGGATATTCATTTATTCTCGGGAATGTTGGTATCCCCATAGATATTTATGAAATTCTTTTGTGTGATTTTTGGAATAGAATAGGACATTGGTCCAGTTTTATAATTGAAAACCTAATTAATTTAATAAAAATCATATATGTGATTTCTTTTGTTTTCGTGCCAAAAATTCATTTTTACTATATTATTACAGACAAATAATAATTATATAGGCTAAAAAATATACAAAATAATAATAATGGAACAAACTGATAAACTACGTTATCTAGGCCCAGTCGAATTAATTTCCTCCCAGTAGATTTGCATGTTCATGCATCTAAAAATAGTAGAAATGATTAATTAAACAATGGTAAGGAAATGGATAAGCATTATGACACAAAAGAAGTGAAAATGCAGGTTGTGTGTACTATAAATAACTATAATAAGAGTAAAAAATTAAGGCAAAAGTGTTGAAGGCAAAAATGAGGTCCAAGGACCAGATAATCAGGATGGGAGTGAGTCACGGCCCAACAAGGGACCGAGTCATGGGCTAACTGAGGTTGAGTCACGCCCCTTCCAGTGACTTTGTTGTCCGTCCCTGGGTGAGTCACGGACTTGGCTCCATGAGTGAGTCACGGACTAGGTCTGTGAGTCAGTTCAGAATGGTTTAGTAACACCGGAACATCGCCATAAATAGGGCTCAAAGGTCTGAAACTCAAGTCTAAGGCCACAAACTCACATAAAACACCTTTAAACTTTATCACAACAACATACAAGGATCGAAACTAAGTTAAAACACATAAAAAACTTCACTTCCATAAATTAATCAAGTGAGATAATTCAAATTCTAGAGAGAGACAACAGCCATAGAGGGTGTAAAACCCAACTCTTCTACAAAATAAGCATTAATGCATGTATAATTCATGAAAACACACACAATCACACTATTTATACAATATTAAACATCAAACATAAGGAATCAATATACATGCACTTATGCACCTAGAAGAACTCAAGAACAGAGCTTTGAATCTCATGATAAGTAAAAGAGGAAATTACATAAATTTCATGAGTTGAAGGAGCCTCTCACATTACTTTCAGTGTAGCTGTTATCTAGATTTAGTGAGAGTGCCTTTAGTCCTCTCTCTTTTTTATGTGAATTTTCCTTCCTTTTGAATCCAAGTTATTCTTCTTCATTTTTCTTCAAAAACCATAGTTTTTCCTAACCAAAAACCACTCTCTTTTCTCTCTCTCTCTCTCTTATTTGTTAAAGAAGTGATAATTGCCCCCTTAATCCCAAGAAAACATCATATATTCTTTAATTGATCTTGGATTAAGATCAATGAAAAAGGATAGATATTTTGGTTGAAAATAATCCTCTGTTTTGCAGGATGAAAACCTAAAATTTTGCTAAAAATGACGAGTCACGGACCATAACTCATGGACAAACTCAGCAGGACCTAAAAATATTTTGAGTTGGGGTTGATGAGTCATGGACTAAGGACCATGACTCACTGGCAAGTCACTGAGTGAAGCAGGGAATGACTTGGGCTCTAAGGGCGTGTTGCAGGCAGTGAGTCACGGACCAGACCCGTGAGTCGAGTCTGTGACTCACTTCCTGGGTCAATTCAAAATTTTCCATCAGCCACTTTTCCACCAAACACAAAAGAATGAAAATATTTTGTTTTAAAAGAACACTTTTCTCTTAAAAACAACTTTAATAAAAACATTTTCTTATGTCCAAAGAGCACCGGCATAAGAGAAGAGGAGGCACTACTACTTCCTGATTATCTTCGAAATAACATTATCCTCATTAGGTAACCCTGACAGAGGTTGATCTAGTCTCAGTGTCTACAGCTGCCCCCAAATTTGGGAAACTAGTGCACTGTTTGGTTTGGCCAAAATTCAGAGTACAATAATAAAAATGCATACCTAAAGTGGCAAATCTCTGGTTTGATGAAGCAATTGCCATTTTCTCATTAATGTTTCAGTTCCTAACAGGCGATTATTGCTAATTTATCGATGATTTAACCTTTGGGCAAGTTATTATCGTCAGTTTATCGACGTTAGAACTCTGGATTGGCGAAGTAGTTACCATCAGCTTATTAATGTTTTAACTCATAAATGAATGTCTGATTAGTGCTAGCTTGTATACATATAGAATTAAAATAGGTTGCTTACTTTCTGATTAGTGCCAGCTTGTCGGCATTCAAAATCAGAAAAAAGGTGATTGGGCTAACGTTGGCTTATCGGCATGTCAAGCCATATGAGAAAGGATTGATGCTAGCTTGTCAGCATGTCAAACCTTCTTAATACTATCTAATTAAAGCCAGCTTGTTGGCATAAAACATCAAAGCAAGTTCCCTATTCTTGATTAACGTTGGCTTGTTGACATGCAGAACCAGAATGAGTTGAATTGACCGATGTCTCTTAAGGGGTCTTTTTAGTTATTATGAAGAATTCAACTATCAATGTGTTTGTCATAAATGATGTAAATACTTTTATGGATTTGCGTGATTTCTTTTATGCAAATGTAACTTTAGAGCAAGAAGGTCATCATTGGGAAAATGTGACAAGCATGCTTCTAGCATTTGTATAGCCCGAGCACGATTAAGTTCCCTTTTGATCTAATTGTCTGGCATTTTGGACTTTGATGTGTTATCATTGATGTTGAGGGTTTCATCCTCTGTCGTTGTCGTTTTGCTTTTGTCTATTGTTTTGATATTGCTATTTGTTGTTGTTCTTGTTGTTGTTTTGTTTTTTCTTTCTTTCTTCTTTTTTTTTCTTCTTTCTTTCCTAATGCCCCATGTTCAAAGTGAGATGCAACAAAATTAGTTTATGATATACATTGCTTTGCCTATTAATTTATTTTTATTGATAGTCAATTTTTTTGAGTTTGAATCATTCATCAAAACTCGGGGTGATTGTGCAAATGGTTTTTTCTTTATCACATTTTATTCTATTTATTAAACAGGTATGAACTAGCATTCATGGAGAAATTAATATGCACATGTAAATAAATGAATCAAAGCAAAAATAATGTCTGTACATCGTCTAAATAAAAAGTGAAAACATGACTGTTAACTTCATAAATACAACCACAAGTAAGTAAGCATAACAAGGCTAAAAAAAATGATAAATGACTCCCTGAATGTCATCGATAGCTTCTCAGCCTAGCATAATCTGGTGGTTTGGCTGAAAGACCTAGAGGTATCTATGAAGGTTGCGGAGGTTGTGTTTGAGAAAGGCTTGCAGATGGCAACAGTGGTAAGGTTATCTCAAACTTAACTCCTATGGCCTAAGCCAAGGGTCTCAAAACCTACCCCATAAGATCAGCTAAGTAACTCAAACCATCTTGTACCTGCCGCATGGCTATCTTCTACCAATGTACACCCAACTCTAGCTAGGTAAGGCAGGTAGCATGAAGATCTCTGGTCCTTCTTACACTTTCAGGTTATGAATCTTAGTAGTTACTGTAGCTACAATAACTGTGATAATGGATATAAATGTCCTCATCTTATGAAGTTGTCTACCAAAAACTAGTCAGATAAGGAAACCCTCTTAAATACAGTCTGTACATCCAGCCTCACCCTCTCAACAGCAACCTCTAATATGGACAAATGGCCCCTTAAGTCTGTAGAGTCGCTAGAGGTAGCAGTAGCATGTGGTACTAAAGCATGGAAATTAAAGGCTCCTGAGTCTCTATATGTACCAAACCCATGTGCATCAAATGATGGCGGCATATGTAAGTCATTAAAACTTTCTGACGAAGTCGACTGCGGCCATGCCAAATGTACTGGGCTAAACCCCATATAATGGTCATGAACATCTAAATGAGCTTGATCGATAGGTGATTGGGCCTGGGCTGTTGGCAAGTAAGCTCCCTGCATAAAATTTGGAACATACCTATATGTCTGAAAGGGAGAATAAACCTCTAGTGTAAGGTCTGTAGGCTGATCATGTGCCTAAGGAGGAGAATGAACTTTTGGTGCAGGGTCTGCAGGCTGATCATATGCTTATACAATGCCCTGCGGCCTACGGATCCTAAATCCCCTGTCACACTCTTTAACTAACAGTAGCCTGTAACCTTCGGATTTAAAGCGCTCTATCATCCTCATATCTACTACCATCTCAAAACTGACGAATAAATCCCTATCTATAGGTGCTCCTATCTAACCCATCTCAACCTTAGAAACTCTTAGTGACAACACTAACCTAGTAATTATTCCTCTGATAACCACTACAGTACCTAGGGTTTGGGCTGCTCTAGCAATTTTCTATGAAATCTCATGTGATATGTTAAGGCGATGACCCTCAACCATGCCCTAAAGGCTTTATATATTAGTGACATTCAGGGATCCAAATCTTCTTAATTGTCTTATATAAGAACATAAGAGGACCTTCTATAGGTATCTCAAAACCTATAAAATCAACATGGTAGCTTTTGCTGTGGCAGGGTTATACGGAATACCTGGTCAAGTAATGACAGCCCACTGATCATCTCCTGCAGTCCTCCCAGAATGAGCACATCAACACCTGTAGGCAACTCGAAATCCTCAGACACTCGAGCCCAAGATATGGTAAAAGTGTAGTTGGTAAGCCTAAATATGATTGCTCCAGGGTCATTGTCATTACACTGATAACCCTAGTAACTAAAAGTGGCTAAAAACTGATGGACCACTTCAGGATAGCGGGCAAATACAGGAGTGTAAAGATCCAGCCATCCCACTCGTGCTAGGTAAGATAGTATATCTCCCCAAATACCTAAAGTTTCCAAAAAATGTTGGCTCATAAAGTGACTGGTTTGGAAATATATGTTATGCATGGTTCTATACCGAGTAGCTTAAGCTGCTATCATCTAGCTAGGTGCTTGAATGTCTAGGCGTGGCTGTGGAGGCTATCTGCGATGAAGCATCCATATATTTTAACATGATTAATATATCATTAAACGACCCATACAATTAAGACTATATAACCAAATTTGAACATAATTAAGACATCAAAACATAAAAAAATAAAAAAAAAGTATCATTAATACACGTAAAATAATTTCCTTTCATGTTATTATCATCAGTAGTAAATGATCTCACATTATAGGGATAATTCAGATTAATAATATCACAGGTAAAAATGAATCAATCGCCTAAACCCATGCTTGACAAATTCAAATCTTCTGCTTATCTTACAGTGCACATCAAGAAATAAATAAAAAATAGGTACATTTTATGATTAATCCATCAATTTATATTACAAAACAAAGTACATTACATTAAAATTATGTACACATTATTTATTCAAAATTATATAACAAAAATGATCTATATATAATCTCATGTATATGTTACACGTATATAAAGACAGTTAATTCGATGAAAATCAAAGATCATCCTACATGCAAGAAATAACGTGCAAACGCTTCCAATCAGCATGGGCATATTGTAGACACCGTGACCCAAAGCAGCCTAAATCAGGGTTACCCGATGATGAGACCTAAATCAGTATATCACTGATAGCAAGTTCGAATCTCGAAGCTCTGATCATGAATTTATCACTTTTTTCTTAAAGATTTTCATGAGTCTCTAAAAACTTTCAAAACATTTTCAAGTGTTTTAACAAGATAGGCAAAAAACCCTATGTTTGGACTGACAGTGGTGACAGACGGCCATCTGTCCCCGAGGCGCAGCTGTCTCTGGGTCCTCACCTCTAGAATAGTGTAAATCAAAGGGCATTTTGGAAAATTTGAGATAAAGATTTCAAAAAGAGGAAGGTTTTAGATAAAGATTAGGTCCGAATTTTAGAAATTTTATCTCCTAATCTAGCTTTTTTCGAGTTGTGATTGGATTGGAACTCTTTTTGAAGTATAAAAACAAAAATTTAAGGTAGGGATGAGCATGGACCGGTTAACCTGTCCATTAACAATTTTCTTAAACCAGTCTATTACTATCGGTTAATAGCTATATCGGTTTCAATTTTTAACTCGATTTTTCGAATCGATTTATCGGTTAACCATTAAACAATTTTAATATATAAATTTAATAAATTATACAATTTATAATATTATTTTTAATAGTTAAAAATGCTTTAAAAATGAGAAAATACTAATTAAATACAATATCCATTAAAATAATCAAAATAAAAATAAAATTTCCATAATTAATTATAAAAATTAAAAATATTCAATATAAAACTAACAACAGAACGCTAATTATGCACATAATTTTAATTTTTATTTACTAAAAATATATATTTTACAAAATTATATATCATAATATTTATAAATTACACAAAAATTTAAAAATATAAGTGTAAAATTTAAAATATAATTCATAAAATATATATATAATCGGTTTCGGATCAGTTAACCATCGGTTTTTAAAATAAAAACCATAAACCTAAAATTTTGGTTCGGTTAACCTAAAAATCGGTTCAGTTTTGGATCGGTTTTTTGGTTAACCTAATTTTCGGTTAACCATGCTCATCCCTAATTTAAGGTATTGAAAAAGGGAGAAGTCATTATTCTTTGAAAGAAAAACCATTAGAAAAGGAAGAAAATCAATTTCTTTCTCTATCTAAAAGGATTTATGCCTTTGCAATCTTGTTAGCTCACAAACAAAAACAAATTTCATACTTCTTTTAAGAATCAAGGAACATGATTTGAAGTAAAGATCTGGACTTCAAAAATTATAGAGTCAGAATATCTCTTGAGGGTAATATTCTAGGCTCATTTATATTTTTTCTCTCTACCATTTATTCACCCAATTACATGATGATTTGGATGTTAATATGGTTCGTTTTTGATAAGTGTGAATTATGTATAGTTTTTAGTATGTTTTAAGTGTTGTTATTTAGTTAATTTGGTTTAATTTTGGTTAATTTAGAGTTAAAATGTTAATTTGTGTGTTTTAGAAGTTAATTTGAAGTTTTGGTGCTTTTCAGGTATATTTTGCTAAGAAAACGGTTTAAATTGCAAAAAGACAAGTTATTATGGGCCAAAATTGTAAATTTGGAAAAGTCATACAAGACAATTGACGTGAGATCTAGGAGCTCAATGCATGGCCGTGTGTTTCATAGAAGAAAAAGATGCATGGCCATATGTCTCAGGGAAGAAGAAATTGCATGGCCATGTGAATTTTATCAAGAGAAGATGAGTGGCCACGTGGAGAAAGCTAAGAAGAGATGAGTGGCCATATATGAAAATGCATAGAAGAGTGCATGGCCACGTGATTTTTGTTAAAGAAACTTGAGTGGCTGTGTATCCCTACAAAGAAGGATACACAACAGTGCATCACCAAAGAAGAAATGTTGAGTGGCCACGCATGATTTTCTCCAATTCGGCGAAGGATTTTTTCAAACTTTTCGGTCAAGGAGAATTTGCTTCCTATTTTATTTCTAGAGTTTGAGAAGGATTTTATCACTAATTTGGCCTATAAAAAGGAGTCTAAAGCACCAAAGAAGGGAGCAATCTTTCATCAAGCAAATTATCAACATTAGTTCATTAGTTTTAGCTTTTACGTAGTTTTTATTTTTTGTTGATTTTACTGTTTTTTTAAAGCTTTGTTTTGATTTTAAACATCTCTAGTGAGTAGTTTTTTTTTTTAATTTTTGCTAAAGGATACTTGAATTCTTAACTTTTATTGTTATGACATAAGATTGTGCTTCAGTTTAATCCAAGTTTGATTATTTCTTAGTTCTTAAACACAGTCTTATCTTTATTCAACTAAAATTGATTGTTAACTTGATTAAGCATTGGTTAGTAATTGATTTTGGTTGGATCATTGATATGCATGTTCTTAGTTTAAATTGTTTGGATTGACGCATGATTATAATCTGAATAGGCTATAATTTTGTGTTAATTAAAGTAAGTTAAGATTAAGAAAGGTATAACTAAGAATAGGTGAAAGTTAAATTACTTGAGAAAGGATTTAATAGACATCTAGGAGGATTAATTCAGATCTTTATGCTAAGTGTTGAGTTTATCTGAATAAGAGAATTTTAATGCTTGGAAAGATAATCTTGAGTAAAGTTATATGGGTTTATTAATCTAAATTCTTCATAATAACTTGTATTTCTCTTTTGATTAAGTCATAATAATATTGGTTAAGGTGGATAGTCCTTTAGTGAAAATTTCTTTTAATATTGATTTTTACCTTAATTACTTGCTTGCTTTTGTTTTACCTTTAATTATTTCAACTCTTTCAATTGTTATTTTATTTTGAGCTTTAAAATTCTGTTTTTAGTTTTTTTTAATCTTCAACCATCACAACTTTTGAGATTTCTCTTCTTTCTTTTTCACGCAAATTCTATTTTAAAATTAAAATCACTAACACAAACACAAGTTTTCCTTGGGTTCGATATTTTGGGTCATAATTATATTTTCCTATATTAATAAGCCGATCTAATACACTTGCTAAACGCCAGTCAGTTTTGACTGTTGAGACTAAATAACATGCTTACCTTGTTTAAATATAATTCATTTCTAATTTGTGTGATGTATTAGAGGCATGATTATCAAATGAAATTCCTCCATTGTTGTTTTGAAGCCTTTTTTTAACATGTATATGTGGTATATTTCCTTAATTTTAATGCAATTTGATGTATATTTTGGTGTTTTAGCATGATTTGATGATTAGTTATTGCATATCTAGGGCTAAAATATTTATTTGCGTAATTTTTTGAATTTTTCTTTCGCTCTGCAAGTTTCTATTTTGTTTCAGAGGTGAGGGACGGGAAGAAGGTGTGAGGGACGGCCGTCCCTCAATCGAAGGACGGGAAGTCCTTCTACCTTCCTCCTGGCCATCCCTTGCTCTATGGTTAGCCATCCTAGGGGTATTTTTTAGGGTTTTTTTCATGCATTTTAGGGT
This sequence comes from Excoecaria agallocha, assembly GCA_037975025.1. Classification (NCBI taxonomy): domain Eukaryota; kingdom Viridiplantae; phylum Streptophyta; class Magnoliopsida; order Malpighiales; family Euphorbiaceae; genus Excoecaria; species Excoecaria agallocha. The sequence goes on from CM075816.1 coordinate 28,873,464, forward strand.
TTTTGTGTCCTTTATTTTAATTTCCATTTTTAAGCAGTATTTATGTAATATTTAGTATATTTTGTTTCCATTCACATGCTGTTGTACCTACAATTAACTTGCTTGTGTGTTAAAATTCTTTTTTTTTCTTTGATGCTAACTAATTTGCTTATTTTGTTCCTTTCGAACAATTCATGGATCCGTGGCCTTGAAGGATATATAAAATTTGCATGGAAAGTCGTGCTCCCGCTTTGGTTTCCCTATTATCTAGGTTACTTCAATTTTATCTTGCTTGGTTATTGTGTTGTTATTTATTTTCTTTATATTTTGTTATTTGTTTTGGATGTATCATTTTTGGGGATGTAATAGGTAGTAATAAATGGTTTTTTGCATGTTAAAAGATAAAATCTCACTTAAATCATTTTTACTAATAAATTGGATTTTCTCTCATAAAAATGGACCAATGTCCAACTTTTAATCAAGAAATTCATACAATATAATAAAACTCTTCTTGTAAAATTTGTATGAATGAACCAATATTCTTGACCCAAATAAATGCTGCAATTTATATATGTATGTTCATTTGCGCTTTGATGTTTTGGACAATTTACTTATGTAATAATTTTTAAATAGGATTTTATTTTAAGTATTTATTTATTGCTTTCTTTACTTGCTTAGGATGTTTACTTAAATTCTATTGCTTGCATTGTGTGAGAGAGTAGAGTGGATTAATTTTAAAACTCGATTATAAAATAACACCTAACCAAGATGCCTAATAAGAGGAATGTTCCGAACACCAGTCTCTGTTTGGGCATCAAAATAAGGTTGAGATTTAATTTTCAATGTTCTATTGGGTAGAGACTCTATGACACCTACTTCTTTGAGACGCTTTCATGGGTTGACCGTCAGCAATAATTTGGACTCAATCCTTTTTATTGCGAAATGGCCAATTTATAATAAAAAACGAGCCTCTTTTGGTCTCGAGCCTTAAAAATGGGTCTTTGAAGACAAACTTTATTTGATATTTTTAAAATCTTGATCAAATCTACGGTTGATTGGTTACTATTTAAACCGAAATCATTATTTTTCTCCTACTTTTTGAGTTCAAATCTTTCCAAAAATACTTTTAAAATTCTTAAAATATATTCATTAGGCTTCCTGAATATTTTTGGATGAATCAGAGACTATTTTTCGATCTTGACCACTTTTACCAGTCTGATAGTCCGATTTTTTGCATCACTGAAAAATTAATTTTTCTTTACCATATGATTCTACATCTTATTTAATGTAGATCTGAAAATTATGGTAATTTTTAGAGATCATTAGCTATTTTTTTAAGTTTCAGACAAACTTTCAGTTAACCTAAGCACCCTTTTAATTGAAACAGTGATTTTTTCCTTATTTTTGACTTTTGGAGGTCTATTTGACCTGAAATTCACTACCCATGATCCATATTTTTCGATGATCCAATAAAATATTTTTCTCCTCCAGGTGTACTTTTCAGCCCGGAAGATACTATTCACTGTTGGAAAATATTATTCACGGCTAACCCGGTGTTCAGGCCATTGCAATCCCGGAACGAAGGGCAGGCTCTACCGTGTGTCATAGTGGCGACTCTACTGGGTATCAAAGAGACCTTGCTCCGAAAAGCATCTTGGTTAAGCTTTTTATAATTGGATTTTATTAATTAATCCTCTCTCTTTTCTAAATTACATTTCTTTTATACATCTTAGATCCTCAGAATTAAGTTAGGCATCCCTTTTTTAGCCCTGGTGCTATCCTGAAGAATGCCTTACATTCACTCAGTGTAGGAAAGTGTCAAGGGGAGCCACCAACCCAAGTCTAGTACCAAATGGTATATATAATGGTGACCCATCGGTCGTCATGCTCTTGATGAGCTAGACCTATTGGTAGGGACCATGTTTAGGTAGTCCTAAAGTTTCATCACCGATGACTAAAGCTCGTGTAATGACAATAGCAACTTCTCCTAGGTTGTATGACCATAACAAACTTTTACTTGCTATGTGGACCTTTATGTATTAACCAAACTCAAATAAATTAGGAGGGTACTTGTCAAAGGTTGCCATGCCCCGGTGGGCCCAACCCGATCTATATGAGTTAGTCAAAATAGATAAAGGTCAAAATCCATATGCCTGCACTTTCAATTAGAGAAGTCATGCTGTCGATTTTCCATCATGCACCATGCGTGTCCATTGGGTACCCCATTGACCCATGGGCTAAGCTGACCTAGAAAAGAGATTGTATGACCTCCTATGTGGGAGTAATAAGGTTGGAAGGCTCTATATATGCTTGTGTGTGTTTGTGATTGACGTCTAACGAAACCATGCATTGTATTCATGCATCATGTATATATCTTATACATGCATCATTTATCATACATCACTCCTAACATCTTATTCTTACAGCCATCATAGACGCATCTAGGTGGTCTAAAGGATCAGACGAGCACCTGGTTTGAAGGTTTATATCCAGTCTATTGAGGTCTGATTCAGGTTCAAAGGTTAGTTCTGAGTTGGATTTCAGCCAATTATCAAAAAGTAGCCAGGAAACAAGTTTAAAAATGGAAAACAACAAAATGAATGAGATCGAAAGGGGAAATAAAAGTGGGGAAATAAAAGTGGTAGAGTTGCCGATGATACTTCAGCAAGGTTTTTATTTCTAAGGGAAAGGGAAAATGTCACTCTAACTAGGCCTTCAATAGTAAGGAATAACTTGGACCGTAGGTTGGATAGTCGTCTGTAGGAATTTAAGGAAAGAATGTTAGCTATAGTCAGTGGAATGGTGGCTTCCATAGCACCTAATGCTAGAACTCAGCCTGTAGCACCTACTCGCGAAACAGTGAAGCTGATTCATATTGGGAATGCTGCCACCACCGATGCTACTGTGCTTCAAGATCCATCTATAGGAAAATGAGGTATGATCCTGAAGATGATTTCATAGAGGAAGAGTACGAATTTTATATTCCTTCGATAATGAATATGAGAATAAGGGGTCCTAGTGTTGAGGATCCCAAATTTAATAAGATAAAGGAGAAGATATAAGCTATGTCTAGGCTATTGTCTTCTGGTAAGGGGATGAACCCCAAAGATAGGGATCTAAATGGAGACATGCCACTACCCCAAAGGTTTAAAATGTCGGACCTACCCAGATTTAATGGTAGCTCGGACCCTTCAGCTCACATTAAGAAGTATATGTTGATCTTGATGGGGATTACTCTATCCAAGAAGCAAAAGGTAGAATACTTTTGCCTGAGCTTGATTGAGATTATGATAGATTGGTATTACAGTTTGGATAGGAGAACTAAGAAGGATTAAAACCTATTGATAGAGGAATTTCTCAAGCAATATGATTACAAAACGGGAATGGAGGTCACTTTGAAGGACCTTGAGTTACTCCAATAGAAGAATGATGAGTCTTTTCATAAGTTTCTCACTAGATGGAAAAGTAAAGTGATGAAGATAAAAAGGAAACCTGACACGACTGATCATATCAAGTTGTTTATCTGAAATGCGAGTCCATATTTGAGGGATGGTTTGAAAATGAAGGGTTTAAAAGATTGGGAGTCCTTGAAGGATATAACTATAGAAGCTAAAGAATAGTATTTAGCTAGAAGGGCGAGTACTGAAAATATGAGGAGGAACTTTGGTGGAAATAAGGCTATCGGGAATAGTAGTGGGCAGAACAGAGTTGGAAAGACTGCAGAGGTATTGGGTAAAGAAGCTAGTCAACAAAGACATTATTCCGACTTAGAAAAATCGTTGTCTTGGGTGTTAAATAGGTTGGTTAAAGAAAGAAAGCTTCAACCACTACCGTTAAGGCCTGCAAAGAGCCAGGGGCTTCCCTACCATAGGGATGATCAGTATTGTGCATACCACCAGCACATCAGGCATTTAACTAATTATTATCGTACACTGAGAAATAAGATCCAAGACTTTATAGATAACAAATAGATTTCATACCCTAAAAAAGGGGATAAGAAAAGGGGAGGATATAATATCGTGCCCCCACCTGTGTACACAATAGGGTCTAGCTTGCTTGAGTGGTATATGATGAAGGATCTATATGAGAACGAGTACTTGGCTATTACTCGCTCCACTCCGAAGGTAGCAAAGCTAGGTGAGGAAAATCGACCAATTTCTATGATTGACTAGTAGGACACCCTTATGAAAAGTGAAGATAAGGAGGCTTTAATGCCCATCGACAACTAAAGTTAAGCCAATGAGGAGGAAAAAGGATCAGAGGAAGAAGAGGGAGTGAAGGAAGTCACTAAGAGAGGAAGTTGAAGATCATTAGATAATCAAGCAGTTAAAGAAGACATAGGCTTAAATATGTATTTGGGATTTGTTGAGGCAATCTCCTTCGCATAGGCAGACATTAGTGAAGCCTTTGAGCGAAGCTACTGTTGCTACTACTATATTGCCCTTAGAGTTAATGGATCTAGTTAGGGGAGGAACCAAGGAAAACGTAGTGTACTCTAATGTTAATATGCCCACAGAAGGAAGAAATTATAATCATTCCTTTTACATCAAAGCTTGGGTTAATGGGAAGCACACAACTTGTGTGATAATAGATAACGGGTCCTTTATTAATGTCTATCCACCGGTAGCAATTTCGGCCTTCAGGTTGAATGAGCACATGCTGAGTAAATATGTTTTGACCATTTCTGCATATGACAACTCTAAAAGCCAAGCCACTGGGACTTTCAAGGCTATAGTGAATACCAAACCCATTGAGACTGAGGCTGAGTTCGTGGTTTTGCCTATCTAAACAAACTTTTTCGTACTTCTTGGGAGACTATGGTTTCATAAGCTGGGAGGGGTGCCCTCTACGTTGCACCAAATGATTAAGATTCCTTATAATGGTAAAGTAGTTACTATCAAAGCAACAAAAGAGAATTAGGTGTATGTGCTCAAAATCGCCAAACAATCATTTAACGGGTTTCATGTGGCAATTATTGAAGATAAAAAAGGGGTGATTTTCCTGACAACCCTCAAATGATCAACATGCTTAAAAATATGAACTTCTTGCTCGGAGCTAGTTTAGGTAGGAATTCTCAGGGACCTCAAACTGTTGTCACTACTAAAGGTCAGAAGGACAAGAAAAGATTAGGCTACATAGGTACCAGTAAGAAAGGGAAGGAAAAAAAAGGCAGTAGAGGAATCCCTCATATTTTTCAGAGTTTCGTACTGACCTTGGGTTCATGCCTTTATTGTGGGGAGAATGAACTTCAAATTATAAATGGTGAGCTAGTACTGGGATTTGAGCTATTTAATGATGTCTTTGACTGGGAATAAAGGATCATCAAGCCAGTTGAAGGTTTTTGGAATGAGAAAATTCTACTGCACCATTCAGCTTGGGATAAAGTAGCACCAGAAGAAGTTATGACAGAGAAGTTGCTCGCTACTAAGCTGAAAAGCAAAGAGAAGATGCAGGCCAAATAACCACCCACTGAACCTGAGACTAAAATGACACCTGATGTCGACAAGATTGAAGAAGACACCTTTATTGATGTTGTTTATGTTCCTAAACTGTTTGATGAGAACAATGTTTGCTTTTTTGATTACATTAATGAGACGAACAATTTTGCTTACTTGTGTGATGTTTCTTTTGATTTCAATATAGATGATCATGATTATAAAGCATTTATATTTGACATTAACTCAATGAACACACATTTATTCATGATCGAAGCATTTATATTTTACTAGTATCGAATATAACTCTTAAAGGGAGATAAAAATTTAAGAGAATATTAAGGAAATATGAAAAAGTATTTGCTTGGACCTATGAAGACATGCCAAAAATAGATCGAGAAGTCACTAAACACGCTATTCCAATGTACCCAGGTCAAAAACCAGTTAAACAAAAGCTTAGAAGAATTAGGCCAAAATGGGCTGAGAAAGTGAAGGAAGAAGTTAGAAAGCAAATAGAAGCTAAATTCTTATTAGAAGTTCAATACCCCATATAGCTAGCGAACGTAGTTCCTGTAAGAAAGAAAGATGGAATGGTAAGAGTTTGTGTGGATTATAGAGACCTAAATAAAGCCTGTCCTGAGGATGACTTTTCTTTGCCTCACATAGATGTTTTGGTTGAAAGTGCAGCCACCTATGCCATGTATAGTTTCATGGATGGATATGCGGGATACAATTAGATCCTAAATAAAATAGTGAATAGGATCAAGACAGCTTTTATAACCGAATGGGAAACATATACGTATCGAGTCATGCCTTTTTGGGCTTAAAAATGTGGGAGCTACCTATCAAAGAATAGCCACTAAGATTCTAGACAATTTGGTTCACAAGAAAGTAGAGGTGTATGTAGATGACATAATGATCAAGTCAGTTACTAGAGAAGATCTCTTCGAAGCATTAGAGAAGTTCTTTCAGAAGATCAATAAATATAATCTCCACCTTAATCCAAATAAGTGCATATTTGGGGTTACTTCGGGTAAGCTTTTAGGCCATGTCATGAACCAAATAGGCATAGAGGTAGATGCACAGGACATGGCCAAGTTCATAGAGAAAAATTTGATATGTAGATATAGATTGCCTCATCACATGGTCTTAGACAATGGGTTACAGTTCTCAGGTGAAACTAGATGGATGCTTATTAGATATAGGGTTCAACATCACAGGTTTTCTTCTTACAAACCTTAAGCAAATAGAGTAGTCGAAGCAGCCAACAAGAATGTAAAGAGGATTCTGGACAAAATGGTGTGAACTTACAAAGATTGGGTCGATAAGCTACCCTTTACACTATGGGATTATAGGACAACAGCTAGATCTTCAATAGGAGCAACTTCATTTTTTCTGATTTCTGGAACGAAAGCAGTATTGTAGGAAAAAATTAAACATCAATCCTTGAGAGTAGTTCTGGAGGCTGAGATATCAGAAATGAAATGGGCTAGGCAGAGACTATCACAGCTTAACTTATTGGATAGGGAAAGAATAAAGGCGTATTATCATAATCAAGTTTATTAGAAGAGATTAGCCCATCCATTTAGAATGAAAGTCGGGAAACACCCTCTAAAGGAAGGAGACTTAGTGTTCAAATAGATGAGACCAAGGATTCCAGACATTTGAGGCAAATTCGTGGACCTTTTGTGCTTAAGAAACTATTATCTAAAAGTGCTACCATTTGTCAGACAATAATGGTAATGAATTTTGAGAACCTATTAATGTTGATAGATTGAAAAGGTTCCATGTCTAAAGACTAAAAAGAGAAAAAGAAGAGAATAAATGCCCCATGGGTTGAAAATTAAAAAAACGGTGACCTTGCTAAATTGGGTGTCTCGCCAGGGTGAAAACCGAAAAAAGGCATCCTGGGCAAAAATTAGAGGCTAAGAGAAAATAATCAATTAAGAAAACCCGAGAGGGGTAATTGATGACAGGTGTTATGATGCTTGTAAAGTTTTATTTTGAGATTGAATAATATATTACATTGTGATAAAGTCAAATACTGATCATGTGTGCCAAAATTAAAAATGAAATGTCATGCATGTATTTATAAATGTCATCCAAGTATCATAAAGTAACATTTTTTGTCGAATGTTCAATAAAAATAAAAACATCATCTATAAAAGTGTCTGATCTAATCTATCAATATCACGTCTCTTTCTCTATTCAAGTGCAACAAGACTGATGACCCATCGCTTGTATAAGTTAGACATAGTGAAATCACAGGCATCTACGTTAGAAATAGTGGTCCTCATTGGAAGTTGAACCCAAATTCTCTGACGATATTCAGTCACAATATAAGTAGTAAGGATGCCTCTATAAAAACCCAAAGGTGACCTAAAAATGTCTTGCTTACCTCCAAACTGGCGAACACATCGAGTAGAGACATAAAAGTTAGCTCGATGAAGTCCACAGAGAGGTACACGCCCTTACTCTCCATCCATGACCACGGAAGTGACAGGTAACCAAGGACGCCTAAACCTAATATCGGCACCTATAGAATGACCAAGCCAGTCAACGGCATCCTGGACCCATCAAAATGTGACAATTCTTATGGGATAAATCCACATGGTTCTAACTTAGGGAGGAGGCTCAAACAATAGCTATAACTTATTGCGAAGCCATACTTGAAAAAAAAAAAGCTGCTGAGGTGAGTTGGATTCATCTCGGGCAAAAGTAATGCATAGAAATATGTGAAAATCCGTAAGAATGCGTATTTCAACAAAAAAAGCTGACATGAAAACCCATAAGGGGCATGTTACCTTTAAAGGTGAGGACATACCTGAAGGAGCAGAGGACTGCCTGTTAAAAATGAGGAAGAACCGCTCTGAGTAGAAAACCTATGATGAAAGTCATCTAAACCTATGATAGTCGCTAAAACAATTAGGGTAAAAGGATTATAACCCCAATGAATGCCAGCAATAACATCAAATAATCCATAATCCACAGTCATGGGATTGCCAGCACGCATTAATAAATATCGAGAAAGGCAATAGAGCAACATTATACCAGAATGAAAGGCGGGAACATCATCAAAGTCAGGCAATGCATCTATCAACCATTCCAGTGGAAAAATCTCTCTATGAGGGAAAGATACCTAGGGCACGAACTAACTCTCTAGGATAAGTGACCACAGGAGAAGGTAAGCATGGTCGGATATCAAGGTCGAACCTAACACCTACCATGGCAACAAACTCTTCAGGTAAGGGGCATAACTCTTAATGAGTGAACTAGAATGAATGAAACCTAGGATCCCAAAATTGAAGCACAACAGACAGGAGATGTTTATCTGGAGAAACTCTCCTCATAAATCTCAAGCTTGAATAAGGGGCTAAAAGAGGATCCTCCTAAGTTTTTGAGTCATCCAGTAACCGGTGTACTTTTATAAGTCTAGTGGTCATGATTATGAGATTTTGAGTGATCTAAAGATGTAAAAATAATGAATAAATAATAATAAACTGAAGGAAAACAAGCAAGGAAGATAAGAAAAAGAAAAGAAGAGAAGAGAAAAAAGATTACCTGGAGGAAGCTTTCTGGAAGTTAAAAAGTCAATGGCACAAAATCCAAGAAAAGAGACATTATTTATAGAAAGTGGTGAGCCACGACTGTCCCTCACCCTAGAGCGAGCCCGTCCCTCACCATTGGAAGACCAAAAGTCATAATTTTACATGTTCCATACATTGCATGTACATATTAGAGCATTTACCTTTATTTGCATTTTGCAGGAAGAATGACGATATAAATGTCTAAACATTGGGGATTTATGATGCCTGGAGCTTAAAAATCAAAATTCCACGAAGGAATAATTAATAATATTGTAACATAATTTTGGATATATAGAGAATGAAAAATTGAGAAAAACGGTTCAAAAATCGAAGAAAATAGAGTTAAAATGTGAAAAATATGAGAAAAATAAGAACATAGAGCAAAATGGTCTTTTTGACCTGAGGAATGGGACATCCTGTATGTTCTGTCTGTTGCCAGATGAAGGAGGGCCAGCCTGTCCCTCACTCAATTTTGGTAATATATAAGGCTATTTTTTTCATTTTTCGTTTAAAACTCCATTTTTTCCGGTGAACGTTTCCTCTTAATAGTTTTTTAAGCATTTATTCTTTATTCAACGTCTAATTCGTGATTAGTTTGTGCCTATGGACTCGTGGGAGTGAAGCACACTTTAAGACACATAAATTTCATACTTTTTCCTATTTTTTTGTTTGCTCTTCCTAAGTAAGTATAGTTTAATAATTTTGTATTTTCTTCCTTTCTCTTCGAGTTAAGAATAAAACATAGGCTAGTAGACTTTAGTTCTAGGAGTGATGGGTGCGAGCACTTGCTGTTGTATTTGTATTCAATATATTTTTTATTGTTATACTTTTTTTTTAGTTTAGAAATAAATAATATCTTGTAGTGTAAGTAATATAATGTGTATAACCTTTCGCATGCTACCTTGTGTATGAGCATATGAGATTTATGACATGGGCTGTAATGTACATGAGCTTTAGGTTTTTAGAGGCATTCTCTTGTTTTTGTTATTACAACAAGTATGAATATAAAGAATTTGTGTTGCTTTGCGGCCTTGATGGCCTATGGCTTATTGTTGTTCTTTTAAATTTGATATTTGTACAGGAAGGCAGTGTCATTCCTAGCTGGAATGCTGTCAAATTTTGCCTTACTTTTATTATTTCTCAATAAGAGTGAAATATTAATGTTAATGTCTATACTGTTCGGTGGCCCTAAGGGTCTGTGTTGTATTGCCTTTGCTTTAAATGTGTTTTTTGTACAGGAGGCAGCCATATTCCTAACTGGAATGCTATTGAAATTTTATCAAAAATTCTCAAATAATGTGAAATATACTGTTAGTAGCCATAATGGATTGTATGTTGTTTAAATGTGTTTTTGTATAGGGAGCAGTCATATTCCTTATCGGAATGCTACCGAAATTTATCTCTAGAAAAGCGTGTAACTAATGTATTTTGTCTTATTTTTTTATGCATGTGTGCTAAATTCTTCTTGTGCAAGCTAATCAGATTCTTATTTTTTCAGTGGCATGAGTTGAACATGAACTGACATGTCATATTTTGCAGGATGCCTTGTAGGACAACATGTCCTCAGCCCTCGTAGTTGGTGCCAAATTATATGACAGATGAGCAGGCTACCAGATACAAAGCTCTGAGTTAGGGTCAATTCAGAGCTAGCCGATATATGTTCAGGTAGTTCCTGAAGGAGTTTGGTCTGCTACAGGAGTTTAACAGCTTATGAATTCCATTGGATCCAGAAATGATACATTGGAAGAATTCTTTGGATCTTCCAATATCAATAGGTTGATTGTTTCACTCCTGTATCTTCCAAAAGGAAAAAAGATCTTTGAAAGCTATTTCCTGGATCTGAAAGGCCCGGCTAGATTGATTTCTTCGCCTTTAGCCTTCAGGACATACGTTACCCAGAAGGTACTAGCCAACTTATGGTACGGAGGATACCAATGGTCTAACACTCGAGAGGAGCGAACTAGTTCAGTGGGGATACCCTTCAATATTACTAGACATAAATTTATAGAGGCCATGGGGCATCCTTCTGGATCGGGCATGGTCACACCTCCTAGGCTGATGGATAGAGATAGGTGAAGGGCCATCACATTGCTTGAAGCAGTACATGAATCGGACAAGGTGAAAAGCACGATGTTAGCTCTTCAAATTTACAGGTACCTATAGAGGGTTTTGTTTGCTTCTTACCTTGGGTGTACTGGGAGTCCGAATAATGTAAACTCGACAGACATCACTAGCCTTTGGGGGATAAAGGAGGGGCAGCATATAGACATCTCTCATGAGATCATTTTGACCTTGATCAAAGTCAACACCATGCCAGGGACACAGGTATGTGTAAGTGGTGTTATTACGATGCTACTTATATAGCTTGGATTAGAGGAAGGCCGCTTTGGGGATCTCGTTCAGGAGAGTATGTATATTGACCTATAGACAGCTATCACTATGAGTATGGTAGAGCCCATAAAGGGCCAGAAGGGACAGTACAGATTGCTTACGGTGCCTGAGACTCGAAATAGATGTGGACTTAACCCTATCATACCATATCAGGAGGCAAAGCAGGATGCTCAAGATCAGACAGCTAATGAGGTTCTAGTAGAGCATCATAAAGAGCCACCTCAGTGGGATGTATGAGCAAATGAGCCTCATGAGGCAGAGGGTTCTCAAGGGGTAGAGTCAAATTTCAATTATGCTTTTGATATGCAGATCGACCTACATGATCTTTTAGGAGGCTCGCCTCAGACACTGTCTCCACTCAGACATTAGAGATCCCTAGTTTTGAAGTTTTCTCTATATAAGTGCCTTGGAGCTTCATCCTCTACCACTCCTCCGCCTTATGGACACCCGAGGGCATTTACATTTTATGACACCTCCACCATAGGCTCCATTACCTCTTACTCAGGCACCTTCAGTTTCAGATAATATATCCAAGAGACTAGCCACGATAAAGGAGATGCAGACGATTATGCTCGTAGCGATATAGTCCTTACAAGCACTACCACCAGCTGTATAGACATTTTAGATAGAGGTGTAGGGCCTCAGGCTGGACATACAAGCTATAGGGCACAGGTTTGATGAGTCTTTGCAGGTAGTAGATGACTCCCTCACCCAACTCAGAGATCAGGGCATTCGTATCGAGGTAGAGGCTCTTAGGGGAGTAGCTGAAGAGGTATATCGGGTACCTGAGGGGAGACTTGATGAGGTATTTAGAGAGCCACTCCCGGGAAGTCCTATAGGTGGGGCAGGGATCGAAAAGACTAGCTATGGTGATGTCATAAATACTCCAGCCGCTGACTTCAGTGCTGCTAGGTTTTAGGTTTGTGTTCGAGTATGCAGGTGAGAGCCACCTCCAGCGCCTTATGTTATAGCTTTAGCCTGACCTCCCAGGCCATCGGCATCAGACCGCCATCATGACTGATATATCACCAAGCATCAGGGCCAGGGCCTTCACAATGACTGGTTATTTATTATATTCAGGGAGTTATACTCTATTAAAATTTTAATGTACATAAAATAGAGTTGTATATAACTTATTTTGTCTTTATATGTTTTATATCACTTAAGTGTCTTATATTATTTATGCTTTCCTTTGGTTAGAAGATGAATGAGTATAAATGCCATGCAATTAGTGATAACTTATAAATAACTATCATACAATAAAGGAAATAAACAATATGATAACTGTAACACCCTATACCCGGTCAGTTAAAAGATTGGGATGCCAGGTGTCACACTTGGGTTAGATTTTTTAAAAAGGCCAGTTATAAAATTTACTATCTAAATTATTATTATTTTAACAATTATTATTTATTTTCTAAAAATTTTGGCAAAATTTTCCCTAGTTATTGACAATTTCCGATGGAAAAATTTACCAAAAACACTTTTAAAATCATACAACTATCTTCTCAACTTCAATCAACTCCAACACAAGCTTTTCCATCCTCCTCAATAAACAACCAAATCAAATTTCACCTATCAAATCATATTACACAAAAATCTCTATCCTCAACCATATTTATAAAATTTCATTATGTAACTATAACAACTACTAAACTTCATTCTCAACATCAACAGAGTTTCAATAGTTGTTACAAACTAAGTTTATCTATGTACATGCCAACATAAACAATAATAATATAATTAGATTTAGCTGCCATGCTCCGATCCAACTACAGGATGTAGCCAGATGCAGCCAATCCCAACTTCTCTTACATATAGATTAATCTCCTTCGTCCTTAACCTATGCACGAAAAAGAAACCACGCACTAAGCTAAAAGCTAAGTAGTGACTACCAAATTTACCTCATAGAAGATATAGTTAAAACTATATTTATAATATGTCAAATATACACAATCATCAGACAACACCAAAAATATGTATACATATATATAAAGGTCATAGTTTTCGAGCTTACAGTGCATGCAAACCATTCATAGCTGAGTTCATATACAATACAACATACAATATATAACATATATCATACAACATATAACATGTAGTGTTGTTACTGTAGATCGGTCAAGTACTACTACTAACCATTTAATCTCATGAAATTTACAAACAATTAGTTATACTTTTTAAGAAATCTTTTACAAATTTCATTTGAACCCATGATTTAACTTTTCTTTTCCCTGCACATCCATAAGTTTATATAGGATTCCCTATTTCGACTTTATAGTACACACATCTTACTTCTTGTAAATAACATTTCATCGATTGATTACGCCTAAGTTGTTAGAAATAAACTAATTGGTTTTAACAATCAACTTTATTTACTTGTAAGCATAAAGACCACAAATCTATCATAGACAATCAAAACTCATATAATTTGCATATTTGCTCAAACTTTTCTAGACCAAGATTTAAGTAATGTTAAAGTTTAAAGAATAACTATTTAATTAATTTCAATTAATAGTCTTGAATTATTTAAAAAGCATTTAATATTTATATTTCGTATTTGCCCTAAGTAAAATCTAGCGAAATTGTGTCGAGCTGGATAAACGGGATCCAACCAAGGGACCGAGTTCTCGAAACCATACAACCCCTTTTAAAGATTTTCTCAGTTAACGTACATAATTTTTTCATTAAATCTATATTTATACACACACACATATATATACATATACATACAGATGTGGACCGAGCTCTCGAAGAAATTCAGCCCATAACTCAATTTAATTATATTCACCGGAAGAACTCGCAGAGTCATTCAATTTGATAATACATTACGAGATGTAGTACTGATAAATTTCCCTAATTGGCATGCCAACCTTATCTCATTACTCCAATTCCTGTCTAGTTTTACTAAGGGCAAATATAAAGTCATCATTGAGTAAAATAAATAGCATCATATCTATATCAGCATTATTTATTCCCAATACTTGCCATTTTCATCATTTTTATTATCATAGGCATTGTAGTGTTCCACTTGTCACCCCTTTAATCTCGAATTATCATCAATTTTATGAACTTCACATCAATTGATTTATCCAAGTATATATATATATATATATAAGTGTTTATAGGCATACGTGTACATTCAGCATGGTTTGAGTATATAACCCAGCCTAGTTCAAGCAGTTGTTACCAAGGAATTATTTAAATCAAGATATACGTACATATTTCTATAAAAACTATATGGCCTAGCAACGTATCATTTCATTCTAATCACAACTTCTCATAAAAACGATGCCAAATGACAAACTAAAGAGCCAAATAGGAATAATTCAAGTCTGTTAACTTCACAACAATTTATGTAAATAATCTATATTGCTTTCTAAATAAAATTTAACGAAGTAAATCTTGCAGCCTGGTGCTTTATCCAAAATTAAAATTAATTTTCTTTCTTTAAATTTTAATCGTATACTTATCCAATGGTCATACGTACATAGTCAATTTCCTATATTTCTTATTTAATACCTACTTGATGCTTCCTAACTGTAAATGTATGTGTTCCTAGTTATAATTAATTTCTTATTTTTGTCGAAAGTCTATCATTGATTTCAATAAACCAATTCAGCTAAGTATAAGTGGGATTTAGTCTTTGGCTAATGCATCTAATTCGGTTTATAAACCAAATCTACTAAATAATACGAGATTAGTCTACCGAACTGAAATTTCGTTAATTTAAACCTTATAGTTTATTAGCATACTAAGGCTAAGCTAAGTTTATTCCCTTTTACTTTTAGGTTACCTACTTGATTTATCTTTAAAGACATTTAATTAATTTCTAGGTATTAGTATTATTAATCCAATATACAAAATAAATCTCTACATATCAAACATACGATTTGATTTTTCTTGTAACTATAATAGGTTAATAACTTTAGCTGACCCTGACATTACATGTGCCTGACATAATATACCTCCTAGCTTACGAATAAGAATGAAAACCAAAAGACCAATTTTCTTTTTATGAAACAACTTCTCTTCTAATAGTGACAAACACGACATATAAATTGGAGTGGTTAGTTCCCATAAGAATTTTTTTTATAGTGCCATAAATTCCATCAAATTTATCAACAATTCCTATTCTGGAAAGAGAAATAATTAAGCCTTATAGTTAATTGTCCTACCCATATCACACTAATATGTCTCCTTAAAACTGCTATACTCCCTTCTTTTTCGATTAAATTTATTTTATTAAGCTAGTTAGCTTTCTTAAGTATCATTAATCAAAACATTAAAATTCAAAATTTAATCTTAAATAGGTAAAACTCAACTAACAAATATACTATACAAACACAATTCACACAGCAATAAATATTTAATGGAAAACTAAACAAATCTTAAAATATTTATTTTTAAAACAAAATCCATAGAGGTAATTTTGGTAGTCACATACTAGTTAAAGTCGATTTCCTACATTTTTCTCCGTTTCAGTCTGTTACTGATCTTGTCAGAGCTTTACTGGAATGCATTGGTGCTACCGCCATGGAGGTTAGAGCCCTAGGGTCTCATTGCCAGTCATCATATGCCCAACCGCCATGCCATTTGGCTTGGAATCGAGATTGAATTACCGGTTGCTCCCTACTCCGATCTACACACTACCGGCAAGTGAAGGTGAACGAATGATACCATGTTGATCACCTTGCTCTTGGGAACTCATCGGTGCCTCTCGTGTCACCATGTGCCGCTGCCAGTCGCCGGAGAGAGGGAGGAGGAGTATTTGTATAAAGAGGAAAAAAAATGGGGATCTGGTCGGTGCATGATGCTGTTGATGGCGGGGTGGAATGGTACCACACTTAAGATCGACGATGGGAGGCAGTAGTGGCATTAGGAATCGTCAGCTGATGAACCATTGGCTAGCTAAGGGTGCAGATTCTGTTCTCCCCTGTTCTCTACCTCTCACTCCCATTTCTTCATTTCTCTCCTCTCTTTCTTATTTCCCTTTTATTTTCTTTACTTGTTATTTGTATTATTTTTTTATTTTTTTTCTATGGCCAAAATACTTTATCCAGAGAATTCTAGGGACTAATCTATTGTTGTTGTTGTTATTGTTGTTGTTGTTATTATTATTATTATTATTATTATTATTATTATTATTATTATTATTATTATTATTATTATTATTATCATCATCATCATCATCATCATCATTATCTTAACAACACTCATTTACTTTAAATTTCTTATTATTATTAACTAATTCTACTTTTCTTTTTCTTTCTTTTTTTCTATTTATTTTGTAGCGTCATTTCTGAAATCAGGTTAATCCAACCATGCTACTCGGATTCTTATAACTCGAGGAATTACAATAACAATAGTAACCATAATGATGATAGCAACAAATATAAAAAGAGGTCAAATTCAATAAGCAGTATATTAACATCCACTATTTTTTTTACATTAGGCACTCAAAATCCTGCCAAGGGGACAAATATTTACTTCATCAACAACAATCTCTTAGAGCGAGATAAACTTCAATATGAAAATAAGGCTGACATTAAGAGCAAAGAATTGCTGAGCAAGGGACACCACAATGGATTTCACTATCATAGTGGTATCTCACAAATACATCCCCGGTAGGTTTAACTTTAGACATTCCAAGTGATTCCCTAGTGAACGGATGCATGCCTACCAAGAACATCCCAGCTAGAGTTTTAACTCAAATAGAGCAATCCAAATCTCTCAAAAAGAGTAACCAACAAGATAACTCTAACATTCAAGTACGATATATTATTTTGACTCTGCATGCCGACAAATTGGCGCTAGTCACGACATCTTTTCAACAATTTGATTATGGATGCCCTAAGCATTAATCAAATACAATATGGTTGATTCTGCATGCCCCAAGTACTAATCAAGGAAGAACTTTTATTCTTATCGTAATTCTGCATACCTTAGGCGTTAATTAGACAAGTGGAGACTCGCCACCTTCGATAGAGTTAGTCTCAAGCCGTCTTGATTCTACATACCCTAGGCACTAATCAGACGCATTCAAATAACCTGATTTTGCACATGCCTCAGGTGCTAATCATAGTTAATTAATTTGTCCCAATTCTGCATGCCCCAGGCACTAATCAGACAACTAACACAGGATTAAGACATCGATAAGCTAATGTTTATATCTAAATTTATGGTACTTAATGACAAAATGATGATAACTACTCGATCAAGAGACTTACTACCTTAAAAGGTACGTGATGTAATCAAATGAGAGATTCATTGTCTTAGGTACACGTCTTTTTTCCTTTTACTCTGAATTTTAGCTCACTTTAGTACTAGTGCACCAGTTCCCTAAAATTAGGGGTAGTTGTAGACAACATGACCCGAAACAGCCTAGATCAGGTTTATTCGATGATGAGGAAACAGTATATTACTGACAGCAGGTTTGGATCTCGAAGATCTGATCGTGGATTTGTCACTTTTCTCTTGAAGATTTTCATGAGTCTCTAAATACTTTCAAAACATTTTCAAGTGTTTTAACAAGATAGGTAAAAAACCCTTATGTCTGGACTAACAGTGGTGACAGAAAGCCATTTATCACTTAAGGAGTGGCCGTCTATGGGTTCTCACCTTTAGAACAATATAAATTAGGGGATATTTTGGGAAATCTATGATCTAGTGATGAGGGACGATCGTCCCTCACTCATAGACACACGTCCTTGGTTCGAAACCTAAAATTTCCCATGTTTTCTAGAATTTCAAAAAGAGGAATGTTTTAGATAAAGATTAGGTCCAGATTTTGGGGACTTTATCTCCTAATCTGGTATTTTTTCGAGTTGTGATTGGATTGAAACTCTCTTTGAGGTAGAAAAACAAAAATTTAGGGTTTTAAAAAGGGGAGGAATCATTATTCTTTGAAAGACAAACCATTAGAAAAGGAAGAAAATCAATTTCTTTCTCTCTCTAAAAGGGTTTATACCTTTGCAATATTTTTAACTCACAAACAAAAATGAATTTCATACTTCTTTTAAGAATCAAGGAATACGATTTGTAGTAGAGATCTGAACTTCAGAAATCACAGAATCAAAATATCTTTTAAGGGTAATATTCTAAGTTCATTTATATTTTTTCTCTCTCTACCATTTGTTCACCCAATTACATGATAATTTGGATGTTAATATGGTTCGTTTTGACTGTTGAGACTGAATAACATGCTTACCTTGTTTAAATCTAATTTGTTTCTGGTTTGTGTGATGTATTAGAGGCATGATTATCAAAAGAAATTCCTCCATTATTGTTTTGAAGTCTTTTTTTTTAACATGTATATGTGTTATATTTCCTTAATTTCAATGCAATTTGATGTATGTTTTGGTGTTTTAATGTGTTTTAGCATGATTTGATGATTAATTATTGCATATCTAGGCCTAAAATATTTATTTGCATAATTTCTTGCATTTTTCTTCCATTTTGCAAGTTTCTATTCTGTTCCAGAGGTGATGGACGGGAAAAAGGTGTGAGGGATGGCCATCCCTCAACTGAAGGACAGGATGTCTTTCAGCCTTCCTCTTGGCCGTCCCTCGCTCCTTTTGGTCGTCCTTTAAGTTAAGTTTTTTTCATGGCATCAATACATTCGTTGAGTTTTCATATACCCAAAGACAATTCATGAGTAGTGTAAATATTAAGTGCCCTTGTATAAAATGTCAAAACAACAATTATACTGATAAGGAAATTATTAGACTTCACCTTTTCAAAAATGGATTTGTTCCTAATTATTTTGTGTGGTGGTTTTAAGGGGAAAGAGATGGGAATTTGGCAACTATAGTTGCACACTTGCAATTTTGATTCCAATTTTGGATTAGATAATACAATATGATAAATGGTTTTAGATGTCACTATTAGTGTAAGCCCTAGCCCCAATGCATTGTAACGAAACACTTGAAATTAATAAAATGAGGCATTAGTTTTATCTTTTGTATTCCTGTGCATATCAATTGATAAAACTATCCAAGAATGTCGTTTCGGTTTAAGTTATCATGTGTGAGGCACATGGATTGTAAGACCTTGAAACAAATGAGACATCATTCTAAATATCCCTAGTCAGTCATTGTTATGGGAATAACAAATGAATTAAGACTAGTATGCTCTCTCTGATCTTATGAGTTCTGTCTTACGGATCATTAGGACAAGAGTGTCAATCAGAGATCATAGATACATGTTAAAGAACATGGTATCTGGATTCGATCCGCTCATGAGAACACTACATGGTACAAGTCATAAGTGTTTCTCATATGCAAGTTTTGTATCGGAGTTCTTAGACCTGAAATCTCTATGAAACTCTTTATGAATTACTGTGTACTTTGACATACACCTAACGTGCTCGTAATAGAGTGACAAGTACGGGTATGATTGGGTATGCACTGATTCATGTTAGAGAGTATGAGAGAAGTGAAGGGATTACCCCTCTCGATAAGAGAGAAAAATATCACCGGCCACTTGATCAGTGAACTGAGAAGTGTATGGCCATACCGAGATGAAATAATGAGTAATCATTATTTATCTGAGAGTTCAGTGTCACTGGAATATCAAGAAATGAATTAATGTATATAAGGATGACTAGTTCCATGCCTTATATTAATTCTGATATTTATGGGTAAGGGACTATGCGAAATTGCATTAGGTCACCAAATGCCATATGCATTTTCATTTAATTTGGAATGCTATAATATCTTGCTAGAGAATATATATAGCCTTTGAATTAATTTATTAATTCATTGCCAACATTAAATGGACCTATAGGATCGCACACAAAGCATTGGGCTTAAAATATTTAAATTAAGTATTGGACATTAATTTGGGCTTTTAATTAAAGTCAAATTAATGTATGTAATGGGTTATAATATTGCTATTGGGCTTTGGTCCATGAGAGAGAGAAATTCAGCCCATAAGGTTTAATTTCAATTAATTAATTATCTTGTGTTAATTAAGTTAATTGAATATTAAAGCCTAAAGGAATTTAAATTAAATTAAATCACTTATATATTTAATTAAGTGATTTCATTTATTTAAATGTCTTATGTTTTATTTCAAATTTGAATTTAAATTCAAAGGAGTTTAATTCAAAATATATTACTTATCTTTAGGAAGTGATAGAATTTGAATTAATTATCTTAGGATAGTTGAATTCAGATTAATGACTTGCCAAAGGATAAGCATATGTATTAAAAGAAATAAAACCCTAAACCTAATTTTTTTTGTGGCATGAATAGTAACTCGTGAATAGTAACTCGTGAATAGTGACTCTCTCTCTCTTAATTCTTTTGTTCAATTTTTCACAAGGAGAAAGGATTGTTCCTCATTCTCTTGTGTTATTGAGCAGTAATAGCAATCTAAGGAAGTACAAAATCAAGTTTTGTAGCTTCAAACTATAACCCTTACACAATACCGAAAAAGAGATCTAGCAATCTCGTTTTTAAGCCGACGGTGTAATTGTGTGTGTGAGAATAGAGGGAGTGGCGCAAAAGGCTGTTCCTTGGCATTGGTGATCGAGAACTAAGGTGGATAAAGGCATTTTGGTTGCTGGACATCACAAAATCAAAGAATAAAAGGCATCATCTATTGTAAGTTTCAAAACCCTAAAATTGCATGTTTTCGTTCCTATCTTTGGATATGTATGGTATGTATGATAAAATTTTTGTTTTTTCGCTGTGCTATCATGATTATCATACCATGTCATATTCCATCAGTCACAAGAGCGAACTTTAACTCTGATTGTGAGTGGAATTCTCTAATGGATGAAGAGCCTAATCCTGAATCCTTAAGATTTTATGGGATGCTAGTAGCATCTAATTCACTATTGTATCCTGGATGTGTTTAATCTTTATTATTAGTAATTTCAAGGTTGATAGATATCAAAGCAAAGCATCGTTTGTCCCAAAGGTGCAATAACCAAAGAGTGTAATTGTTAAAAGATATCTTACCAAATAATAGCATAATGATAGATAATTCTATCAATCTAAGAAATTGGTGCTTAATTTGGGTTGCCTAGATTGAGTTACATGTTATTTTAGGGTAATGATGAGTAGCTAACGGTGTGCAGTCACTGTGGAAAGGAAAGGTACAATTGTAAAAAGGAAAATATGCCCTACAAATAAATGCATTATTTTCTATTAACTCTAAGGTTGCATAGATTATACAGCTCTCATGCTACAGCTAGTCACATGCAGTGGCATCATTAGCATAGCCAAGAAGATGGGGATATGATTCATCCTTCGGAATCTCAAGCATGGAAGCACTTTAATGAAGACTATCCAACATTTTCATTTGAGATAAGAAATGTCAGATTAAGGTTATGCACGGATAGGTTTTAGCCATTTAGATAGTTTGGTTTGAGGTACTCTTCATGGCCAGTTATTATAACCCCATACAATTTGCCCCTTTACATGTGAATGAAGCAATCTTACATGTTCCTTTTTGTAATTGTGCCTGGCCCAAATAATCCTAAGATGAGAATTGATGTCTACTTGCAACCCTTGATTAAGGAATTGATTGAATTGTGGGAAATAATTATTTCAACATATGATATATCTATGAAGCAGAACTTTTGATTGCATGCAGCTTGACTTTGGACCATAAGTGACTTTTCAATGTACTCAATGTTATCGGGGATGGAGTACTACTAGCAATTTAGCATGCCCATATTGCATGGAGCAAGAACAAGCTTTTAGTCTAGAAAATGGTGCAAAAAATTTTTGGTTTGACAACCATTGAATGTTTCTTCCTAAAAATCATCATTTTAAAAGAGACAAGAAGAACTTTACAAAAAAATAGATGGAAAGAAGATATCCATCTCCTATACAAATTGGTGAGGACGTGTTGAGGCACATTGATGTGTTGGGTTTGATGAAAGTGACTATGTTAGGGGCACTAGAGCATAATAAGAAAATATGCAAAGAAATAGGTTGCAATTGGAAGAAACAGAGCATATTTTATGACCTTCCATATTGGAGATCAAACATAATTTGTCATTGCCTTGATGTTATGCATATTGGAATAAATGTGTTTAACAATTTTGCTTAACACAATTCTTAATGTTGATGGCAAAACTAAAGATAATGCAAAAGCACGAGCAGATGTACAAAAGTACTGTGATCGACCAAATTTAGCTAAGTATTTACAAATAAGAAAAAATCCCAAAGCTTTATACACCTTAGATAAGCACCTAAAGCATATCTTACTTAATTGGTTGAAAGATTTAAGTTCCCAGATGGATATGTTTCTAATTTGGGCCGATGTGTGGACATAACAAAGTATCAGTTATTTGGCATGAAAAGCTATGATTGTCATGTCTTCATACAATGATTGATGCCAATAGCATTTTGTGAGCTACTACCATATAATGTGTGGCAAGTAATTACATAGTTAAGCTTATTCTTTAATGATCTAACCTCAACTACCATTCACGTGCAAAAGATGGAGAGATTGGAGACAAATATCCCTCAAATATTATGCAAACTCTAATGGATATTTTTGCCAGGGTTTTTGGACTCTGTGGAACATTTACCTTTGCATCTACCATATGAAGCAAAGATAGCTATATCGGTCCAATATCGATGGATGTATCCTTTTGAGAGGTAAATTTGCTATGCCTTAAGACTTTTTAACTGCCATTCTATTAGAATTTTAAACTGGATTGTATTAGAAAAATCATATTACAATAATTGATTTCAGGGTCCTCTGAACTTTGAAACGAATGATTGGTAAAAAAGCAAGTGTTAAAGGTTCTATATCTGAAACATACCTTATGGAAGAGTCAACACAATTCTTTTCTCATTATTTTGAGCCAAATGTCATGCCTCGTAGTCAAAATGTACCCCTAAAATGATGATGGCATTGATATAGAGGAGCATGAAGGAAATTTATCTATATTCACCCATTCTAGTAAAATGCAGGAAAACAAATTGAAAGATTCTTATTGTCAAAGGAGTATGAGATGGCTCAAACATACATTTTGCTTAATTGTGATGAAGTCGAACAATTTGGTAAGTAACCATCTAATATCCATCATTTGCTTCTTCACTTAATAGAAAATATAATTCGTTTATGCTTTAACATGAGTTTAACATTGTTGAAATTTAGCTTGTAATTACAATGACTTAATGATGAGTACCCTGGTTAGACACAAGAAAAAATAGATGAGAATTTAGAATAATACTTTACATTATGATTCAAGTAATATATGAGTATCCAAATTCACAATATACTTTGTCTGTTAAGCTTTTTATGTCTATTTTACAAACTAAATTGGCTTAGTCTTTCAAATATTTAATTAGGCCTAGACCAACATTATTCCTAACATATTCTTACGTTGCTTTGCACTTGGACCGTTGAGAAGAGTGACATCTCATTTAATGTATTTTATGAACGGATGCAAATTTAACACTGAATCTCATGCACAGGCATGAAAATCAGTTAACAATGGGGTTTGTGTAATGGGATAAAGCTTCGATGACTATTATGGATAGATTGAAGAGATTCTTGAATTGAAATACTCCGAATTACCCATCAAGCATACGGTGTTGTTTAAGTTCCATTTAGGGAACATCAATAATATAAATTGGTGGAAGTCAACCAACGACGTAAGTTCAACAAATACGAATCATTTGTACTAGAAATGCAAGCAAGGTGGGTATATTATGTTCGTTACCCAAGCTTAAGGAGGGATATGGATGATTGGCTTAAAGTGTTGAAGATTAAGCTAAGGGATGTGGTAAAAGAGACAATTATTAAAATGACAACCAACAATGAACCAAAAGGTGCATTCCAAGAAGAAGAAGTGGAGCTTTATACAATAGATACATAAGTTGTGGCTAATGATTACATTACTTTACATGATCCTTACGGCGGGGTTATGGAAATTGATGAAAATACTGGATCTTCGCAAGAAGAACAAGAATTTAAAAAGAAAATTGAGGCTGAATTGTTTGACATCTATTTCGTTATATTTGTTTGACATTATTATTTACATAAAATGGCTAGTAAAGGCAGAGGTTGTTCTAGTACGGGTCATCGTAGAGGAAGATCTCTATTGAGCAGAGTATGTCTAAGAGATACTTATGCTCAACGAGCATGCAAAGGGATAATGAATGAGTAAGTACAGTTCCTACTTGTGCACCATTGGCTACTGGACTTAGAAATTCAACAAGCGTGCAAAGAGATAAGCAAGAATCAAATGACGCTACCCCTGAATGTTCAGGTTCAAATGTCTAACATGATTAACCTAATAACATAATGTCTGATGGGGAACAACATGAACCTATTCTCAGAGAAAATGTTGTTTATGTTATGGAAAAATGTGAGTTCTCAAAAATTAAAAAGTGTATTATGATTTTAAACTAATGCTTGTAATTCAACATGAATTGTTACATGTGATTACTTCTAGGTTGGAACCTTCGAGAAAATGTTTCAAGAAGCTAACTAAAATTTTCAGGCTTAAACTTGATCCCAAGGTAACTCAAATCCAATTCAAATATAAAAAATAAAAGGAAAAACATATTTTAGATCTTAAACAGTGTCTTAACTTTACACATGTAATTAAATTGTGGCTACAGAAAAAAATTACGTGGAATTTTGCCATTGAGGATGACATTAAGAAAGTTTGGGAATTAAAAGCAGCAAAGAGGTACAATGACTTCGTATATGATATAAAGAAAGGTAAGAGGCAAAAGAAATTTATTCCATATACTATTTGGGAGAGTTGGCAGTTGTTGTGGCAAGATCTTAACACACAAAAGATGTTTGAACAAAATACTACAAATCGTAAATGCATGGCTGAAAGTGGGTCACTTGGTACACATATTAAGGTTTCCATATCAGTTAATAAGCATTGCTTAAAGTTCGCAAATCCAATTTTATATTTTGTTTTCTTTTTGTAAATTCTTATGCCATCATTAATTTTTCATAGACTTTATTATTGATGAATTGCCACCTGGAATTATTCATATACTATATTTTCATACTGGCTAGTTCATAAAATTTTAATAGATTTGATTTAAATAAGTATCTTCCATTTATATCCTTTAATTTTTTTTCTTTAATGTTTCAAATCATGTGCAAACTAAAAAATTAGGCCAATATCCTAAACCAACAAAGGTGCATTTACACATGTATACATATAAAAATGTTAGGGCTTCCATTTTAGGCACTAAAACCAAAGTTGTGAATGTAAGTCCTTCTTGAACTGATTTGGCCATTTTTTAATTATGTCTTTTATTTTAATTTTTATCTTAAAGAGAGCTTATGCTGTACTGCCTCTGCCTGTGAAGATATTGTAGTGTGTGTGTACAAAAATGATGGGGAGATAGAGAGAGCCATCATTAGACTTATATATTAAAAAATTCTATTAAAAAATATTTGATTATGATTTTTTTAATAAATTATTTTGTTGTATAGAGTTGCTTCCTGTCTAAGAAACATTTGAGACAAATTATTGTGATTTCTTGCTTATCAATGGGACTAACAAGCCCGTAAAAAACACTTTTAAGAATACCAGAGAAATCACCATAGATCGGATGGGAACCACTAAATATATTATCTTCATTATAAAGCTTGGAGAAGTAAGACATAGCCATATATTTAAGTAACACCAGATCATAAACACCACTCCCTATTATTATCCTTAAGACATAGGTTTTTATTCTTTTTTTCTCTGGTAGATCATTTTGGAGTGAAAAGAGTAGTGTTTTTATCATCCTAGGTAAGTTGTTGAAATCTCAATTTTTACAGCTAGACAGTCTCCTCTTGGTATAAAACCTAGTCTAACTCCACAAAGAAAACAAATTTTAACCTATTAAGATTAGCTAAAAAGTAGGTCTCTTTAGCTCTTCCTCTCTAATATCTTAGCCAAATTAAATTAACTGTCAATTATTATTTTTTGTATATACTTCTATTATTACTAGATTTTATATAACTTAATTTTTTCTATCCAAAATTAAAACTGAAATAAAAGGTCTATCATTATTTTCTTTTGTTCTCCTCTTCAGTTCTATTGCTCCTAATGACATATTTGGAACTTTAATGGTGGCGATTTTACTTGGTTCAAGGTTTATGTTTAATTACTTTTTCAGTTGTTAAATGTAATATGGAAATTAATAAGTTATTAATTAATCAAATTAGTTGCAAACTTAATGCATCATTACTTCAAAAATATTTTATTCTACATTTCCATTTCTTTAGTGCTAAATTAACATTTTTTTTCTCTTTGTTGCTACTGCCATACCTGCATTTTATGTTTGTTGCAGGTATAGTGCTAAAATTTTCTTTGTTTGTTCTTCAACCCAATAAATTTGTTGTCGATTTGTGTTTGATGATGATTGTCTCATTAGTTGTTATTTAATATTGATTGGTTTGTAAGATAAGGTTGTTGCATTGAGAGAACAACATTTGTCTCAAGGAACTTCAGTTGACTAGGCTCAAATTTATTATGAGATTGTTGGAGAATTGAAGAGGAATAGGATTTATGGTCTTAGACTTGTAGGTATGCATTACTTTGGTCTTAATTTTTGTGACTCACTCAGGTCAAATGCATAGTCAGGTTCATTATTGCATACACAACATACAATAATAGAAGACATACAGAATATCATACAAGAGGCAGTTAATGCATATATGACTAGGTTGATAGATGTCCTTATAGACAAATTGAAAAAAAATTGACTGACAAATTGCTACCAGTTTTAACAAGTAAAGTACACCAACAATTAGCAAATGAGGATCAACAGTCCACCACAGACCCTTTCGCCATTCTAGACAGTCACGATACATCCTAGCTAGTGGTTGTGAATTTACATAGACTTTTTAGATAATTTTTTGTATAGCACTGCAAAACTTTGTGCACAATACCGATATTAGCATTGTTTGCATAACAGCTAGAAAAGACTGTTTTAGATAATTTTTTGTATAGCACTGCAAAACTTTGTGCTCAATACCAATATTGGTATTGTTTGCATAACAGTTAGAAATATATAATTTTTTGTACAATTGTAAAATATTGTGCACTATACAAACATATTTGCACAGTAGTTATGATGTATATATTATTTTTATTATAAATTAAAATTATTAATTAATATATATCTTCAATTTAAATTTTAGACTTTTGTGTTGAATTTATAGTGTTTAGTTTGGAATTTGCAAACAGGAAATATATAATTTTTCTAAAAAAAATTATATAGAAAAATTTATGTTACTAATAAATTACCAATAGAAAAATCTGTCGCTGCTATTTTAATAAATTTAATATTTATATTAAATATATTTGCCAATAAAATTACCAATGAACAATATCAGTCCCTTTTTATACTAAAATAAATTAATAATTTATTCATTAAATTTACCAACAGTTTACCAAGGCAATATTCTGTCGGTAGACAGTGAACGCAACGAAAACATTCGAAAGATTTTTAATAAAATTACTGACTTAATGTTTTTTATAATTCCTTCGATAAAATCCATCGATAATATTTACGGATAGAATTTTCTGCCGGTAAATTGTTACTCATGCGTGTGTTTACTGATGAATGCATTCCATCGGTAAAATAATAAAAAACATCGATAAGGTCATTTTTTATCGGTAAAAATCAAAATTCCATCGGTAAAATCCGTTGATAAACAACAATACTGAAGGCTGCAATATATAAACAACAAAAGCAGAGGATGATAATTCGATTGTCATTTCGATAGACATCATATATCCAGGACCAATTCAGATTGAGATGTCTTTCCTTCACTGCAGCGATCGGTTTATTACCATAAGAAATACATTTGTTGGCAGCTAGGTTGATTACCTTATCCTTTAGCTCTGAACACTTCTTTTCGAGCTCTGTTTTCTCTCCTTTATATTTTTCTAGTTCAGCACCAACAACTCGAGCCTCTTTTTTTTTTCCTTGGCCAAGGAAGCCTCAGCTTTTGAGGCTCTTCTTTTAGCATCAATCATCTTTTTTTTGGACTTTACGACTTTCTTCTCTGCAGCAAATGCCTTAAGCTTAGCTTTGTCGAGCTTTTAAAGCATAGCTCGATGGCAATTTTCTCCTTCTTATACCACTTTGTAATTAGTTTGTTCCTTTTTTTATAATCAGGCCATCGGAGACCATATATCCCTCTAATCAAAACTAAGTTAAGTGTGTGTGTGTATAACTGTCACTGACATTTGCAAATTAGTTGAAAGGGGCTTAGTTGTATTGGCCTTAGGCCCATTGATTATTCCTTCGACTTTAGGTGCTAGGGGATCATCGAAAATCTCCACTAGCCGAGCAACGGGAACTTTATTAATCACAGGGGAGGACGTTGGCTCCACTGGAATCTTTCAGTGGCAGCACTGGATCCACTAGCTTTTTGCCTTTTTGCTTTCATTACTTTAACTAAGCTTCGATTACCTTCTCTCTTCATAGTTGTGAAGAAGAAAACAAATAAGAAATACATTAGAGGTGATTATTGAATAAAGGAAAAATTACCCTTTTTTTTAGTTGATAAGCGGGTTATGAAGTATATAGATCGAGTGGTAACTTAACATCTTATTTATCTTTGGCAAGCTCTTTCCATTGAGCTAATTTTTTCCTCTTCGGATAGCCATAGGTTATCATCATTTTGGTTGACAAACCGACCCCATGAAGGTCGAAAAGGAAAATCCTTGTACTTGTTTTCTATAATGAAGAAGCAATTTTTCAGTTCTTCAGGGACTCTGGGTTGCCGATGAAAGCGCTAAATCCTCCTTGAGCCTAGATATAATTATGGTCCTCGGTAGCAATATGGAGGCCTACCACATGTTTAGGTCAAAAGAGTTTGATAATTAGGTTGATGTCGTGCTTTACTGATCACACTTGAAAAGCAAAAAGAGTTCGCCATGCATTTAGCTGAATTTTTCCAATTGTTAGGTCATAATAGTTTAAGAAATCTAGCTCAAATTTGGTCAAGGGTAGATTCAGACCATCTTCAATATCTACCTCATATATCACTATTTTTCATTTGTTGTGGAATTTGGCATTAGCTCTTAAAGATACACTGGGAGCTTTGATTGTATATCTATTGAATATCTCTAGCCTCTTTACCAAGGCATTTAGGTCATCGTCCTTTATAGCCGAGCTAATACTCCATACTCTAGGTAACCTTCATAGCTGCTTTTTTCTTGTCTCAGTCACTTGCCTTGCGCTATGAGGCTGGCTCTCACTGGGGGAGGATGAACTTCTACCAGAAAAACTTGGTGTGCTTTATCCAGTTCCTCTACCTTAATCCTCTCATTAGAAATTTTTGATGCACTAATGGTGAAATAAAGAAGAGAGAAGAGAAAGAACCCGAAATAAACATGTTAAATAGAGACTTTCAAAGATAAACTAGGTATATAAAGCACCACTGATGCAGAATTGATTCAAGAACCTCTTCAAATCCATCAAGAATCAATAAGAGGAGAATGAGGAACAAAGAGATGGAAGAAGAAATGATGAAATGAAAATGACAGATGAAGTAACTTGGAAGCGATAGGGAGTGAGATGTATATATAGGATGTGTGACCTATAGTCTTACATACACATAGAGGGTTGAGATTACAAAAGGTCATAGACTGTTTTATCATAATGGTTTTCAATACGGATACCGAAGCATTATCTTGTCAGTCATAATGCTTTACCGTTATCTCATGAAAAGCGATTGCCTTTACCTCAAGTTTTTAAATGTGTTGCATGCACCAAAGATTTCAACTTTTCAAAATTCAAATTCCTGCTTAAATTCCAAGCCGACATAAATGTCTTATATTAGGGGGGTGACTTATGATAACAAGGCTCAACAAGTAGTTCGAGCAAATCGGACATCATAACTTGATTATCCTACAAACTCGGTTAATAAAATTCTTTTCCTCTAATGTTTGGTTACGCCGAATAGTCCAGACAAAATAGACCTTGTGGTTGATTATACAGATAACTCGTCTAATCACAAGTACCTCGATTCTTAATAAAAAAGTTCAAAACTTAAAGAGAAAGTTAGCAATTCTAGTCCCGGTATATTAGGAAAAGATAATTCATTTCCTTATCTTCCCCTCAAAAATAGGAAAAGATAAGTTTTTCCCATTTAGGGAAGACAGAAGTCCTTCCCTATTAGGATTTTACTTTTAGTCTCCTAAATAGGTACACATTCTACCACTTGCCTCGATAAATAAGGAGATTTCAAGTACGATTGACTCTCATAGTTTTTTTCATTTTCCTTCCTATTCTCATATTTTTCTGACTTAATCGTTGGAGTCTCCCTTGTCGGAATCCTCGTTGGGTTTTCATTGTACATTTCAGGTGACTTGCCCCCTACAACAATTTAGAATTTTTGAACAATCATAAGAAAGTAAATGACTATTTTATCATCAACATTTACTAATTTGTGAGTTTAGACTTAGTAATTTTTGACCCAGTCTGAATTCGCATGAAAATAGCGAGCCCAACTTAGAGAAAATTTTAATGATCTGAAAAACTTAGGGTCGAACGGAACCGAAAAAAAAATCCAAAAAATTTGTGCAAAAATATCTAAAATCCGATTCAAACCTACAACCTGAATTTTTTAATTAAATTTCATTTTATGTCATACTTATTTATAAATTATAGTTTAATTACATATACATATACATATACATATACATATACATATACATATACATATACATATACATATACATATACATATACATATACATATTTTAAAGGTGTTTAACACATTTATTTCACAATTATCTGAATTTTTCAAAAATTGCTTATATTTTTCTATTCTACTGTGTTTTAAAAGTAATTGTACTAAAACAAAATATTAATTTTTAATACATTTTCTTGTACACTTGCAAAATTTTATAAAAAGTAAAATGATTATTTTATTATTATTATTTACTAATTAGTGAGTTTAAAGTAGACAATTTTTGACCCAGCCCCAATCTATGCGAAAATAGTGAGCCAAACTCAAAAGAAAAAAACCTGAATGACTCAAAAAATTTAGGGTTAAACCCTACTGAAATAAAAAAATCTAAAAATTCAGCTGGAAATATCTAAATTTGATTCGAACATATGACCCAATTTTTTTATTAAATTTTATTTTATGTCATATTTATTTATAAATTGTAGTTTACACACACACATGTATGTATATTATAGGGCCCTAAATTATACCCTGGCAGGAATTAGAACATGTTTAAAATGCATAGGCATGAGTTTTGATGCATATAAGTCTTAATTGATTTTTAGGGATATAGTTGGTATTTATGCATTTGTTTTGGGCATTCGATGTATTATGTAAGTTATGGATTATGTTTGTGAATATTATGAATTTGGTGTTTAAATTGAAGTAGGAAATAACATTATATTGAAAATGGCAATTGAAATTTTAACGAGGGATAAAAAATGGATTTACTAAAAGATTTAATTAATCATCCAATGGTTGAGCGACAAAACCTTAGCTTTTAGAATTTTTGCTAATTATTAGAGGCAAAAATTTGCCTTTTAGGAAGTTTGGCCGGCCTCTAAAGGGAATTTATCATTTTCAGATGCTATTCTTCTTCTCTTCCTCTCTTTTCTCACTTTAAATTCTATTCTTTTACTAGATTTGGATAAGGGAGAAAGAGTGTGCCCATATAAAGGATTAAGGTGGTTAAAATTATGATTGGATAGAAATTTATCATATTTTATCTTTCTACTCTTAAGACTTATAAACTAAAATGTGAATTTAGATTTTTAAAATGTAAATTGATGAGGTTTTGTGTTAATAGTTGAAGAACAAGGAAAAAACAAAGGTAAGAAGAAGGTCTAGAAGCTTAAAGCTGCAAGACTCTAAAGAGGTAAGAGAGTAGTTGAATTGCTTAGGTTAATGTTATGTAGTTGCTAGAATTTTTTCTTAATGGTACTAATGTAAGGGAATGAATTGGTTGTTTAAATAGGCATATAGAAATAGATGTGCAGGAATAGATGTTGGCACGACCTCAACAAGTATACTAATTGGCTAAGTAATATAAGGGAATATATTTAAGACCCTAAAATGTTGAGCCTAAGGGAAAAAGGGTTATTACATTAAATATCTATGGTCAAGCATAATTAATCTGAGATAATCCCCAAGTTTAAAGTGAAGGGAGTTCTAAATCTAAAAAATAAAATAAACAAATAATGCTAATGGAATCAAAGATTAAAACATTAATTAAAAACAATGCCAAGGTACTCCAATCCTCTATATACCTAATGTAATGAACTCAAACCTAAAGAATCATATGGCTTACATGTGGACAACCCATCTAAACCCAAGTTTTCTATTCTGGAGCCAACTACTCGATATTTCATTCCGGAGCCAATCAAATAGCTAGCCTAAGTGCAAATCCCAAAACTTAGGTATGACTTAGTTTCCCATTTCGAAGCCAACCAACCCATTACCTAACTATTCTCTAAATAATTCTAAAATTAACAATACATAAGCCATAGACCTAAGGCCTCTATTCCGAAAACATCCCTAAAACGCAAGACAACTAAAACAGAGTATGACAATATCCATTCCATTCAAGCATACTAATCATTCATCCAATGAAGTAAAATGATCAAATGCTCAATAAAACAAATATAAAAATAATCACAATGAAGAACATAATATTTAATCATATATAAATCAAAATAAGTTCAATCCATTACATAGATGTTAGGATTCTATGATTCCTCAGTAATGAAACTATCAACTAAACATTACTAAAATTAAAGAAGAGAGGAAAGAGGAAACCCAGAATCCCATTGTAACCGATAAAGTCCCAATATGAATCCAATCTTTCTTCAATAACTCTATAGTAAAATAAACACTAAAACTACTACTAATTTAAAGAAATCTAAATCTAATATGTTAACTTATACTAAAATAAATCTTCTTAAAGTAGTTACAGTAGAAAAAGAAAACCCTAAAAATGAAAGAAGAAATAACCCTAAATCTAAAAATGTTTACTTCCTCTCCCTTTTAGCCAAATAGATTTTCTCTTTTATAGTATCTGTGGTGACACACTGTAAACACTATTTAGTCTCTACCGTGCATGTCCTTCTAGACTAAATCTCTTCGAAAGTTTCCTTGCACACGGTGGAGACTGATTAGTCTCTGCCGTGTGCATTAGTAAAACGGTGCACTTTGGGATTCTTGCATGACACATGGTGGAGACTATTTAGTCTCTGCTGTATATAAGGCTAATTTTATGCAAAAAAGTCAAAAATTTACCATTTAGCACACCAAAACTCAATATTTTTAAAAATAATCCATTTTGGCACAAAAAAGAGGAATATAACACATAAAATACAAAAAAACACGTAAAACGAGACATAAATAAAAACACAACAAAATTAAACACTAAATTAGAGTTATCAAATGTTGGTGGAAATTCTACTGTAAGGTTCGTAGGACCTGTAAAGAATGATTTGTACATAACTTGCTTGGTAGACCCCCAAATTAATTGGAACCAGAGGTAACTTAAACTAAAGGCATAGGTCTTTAATTCTTATGGAGGCAGCAAATTGAGGCTTTTACTATAAAATCCCTAAAATTTAGTTTGAAATAAGATTTTAATTGCTTGCTCTATTGTTTAGAGCAAAATATGGCTCAATAGATTTAACTTTGATGGAATGGTTTAAAATAAATGAATCCTATGGTTATAGGAATTAGACACATGATAGAGCTTTGGGTTAGAAGGACAATTTATGGAAATTATGCTTGTTATGCCTAAGGTTCAGAACAAGCTGAATTAAGAAAGCTTTCTACAAAAATCCAGAATTTTTGTATTAACCTGATTGGATTGGGATTCAATCCAATCGGGTGGTATGCATTATGCCTATCCAAAATATAGGTAACCTGATTGGATTGGTTCTTAATCCAGTCAGGTCACTTATGCACTCTCGGTACAGAATAGGGTTCACCTGACTAAATTGAATCTCAATCCAGTCAGGTATTTTGTTCAGTATACCTACCCAATCGAATTGATTTCAATTCAACCGGATCACTCATTTGAATTCAATCTAGAATGGGTATCACTCGACTAAATTAAACTTCAATCCAGTCGACTATCCCCTGGTTTACTTGTTAGAGAGTATGCCCTAGAGCCTATGTAATAGGGATGTTTTTCATATGTATGAAATTTATATTCTTAATAAAAGGCATCATTCATTTATTAATGCTATGTTTGAATACATGAGTTTGTAAATCTTAAATTAATAAATGAAGTCCTAGATATTATAAACACAGTGCAAAGGCAATCATGAAGGTGTTCATGATGTGAGATGTCTATTGCATGCAAATGTGTTAATATCTAAATATCCCTAGTCATAGAATTAACAAGATAGGACATTGTTAATTCGGACAGACTAGCACATGTTATGCTTCTTGAATGGTTCAAGCAGTGGTTCTCATAACTGTGATTATAGATGATAATCAAAGCTAACATGTGGATGCTTGTTAGAAGAACAAGTTCATTGGAGACCTGCAAAGAGAATCCTCACATGGATATTAAATCTATGTCAGTGAGGAATCTCTTCATAGCGGTTGTGCAAGTATCCTTAGACTTGAGATCACCAAAGTTATCTTAAGTAGCAAGTGGTATACTTTGACTCCATAACTGATTACTTCCAACTGGGAGTGAACATAGTTAGGAGATTGGGTATATCATGACCTACTTGAATATAGTCGAGTGATTGACAAAGGATTCACCATCCCAGATTTAATAAGGAAAGTTATCTCGCATGATTCTATAATTGCCTTGTTCAGAGAATCTCTGGCCAGAGTAATATGCCGAGATGGATGGAGATCCATGAAGGGCATTTTAGGAACAATGGTTAAATTAATAGAACATACATAATTAGATTTATATGAGTTGACAGAAATTCATACTCAGAATCTAATTGAGATAAGAGTGGTGAAAGGAGTAATTGCACGGTAACTATTTCTATGGAAGGGTACAGTCAAACCACATGACTTTCCTGACATTTGGGTACTCATGATGCCTAGCTAGAGGCCAATCATGACTTGTATAATGATGTATCAAAATATCAATAGAGATTGATAAAATGATTTAAAGGAGTTTGAATCATGTGAGTTTTGAATAGAACTCACAATTACATATTATACTGCCAACATGGACAGGAACTCAATAGGTCACACACATATAGAGAAAAGGGTAAACTGGTAAAATGACAAGGATAATAATATTTGATATTATTATAAAGGTAGAGAAGTGAATATGATAATAATTAATTAAAGAGTTTGATTAATTATGATCAAATAAAATTGTCCACGGAACTTTTGAGAAATATTCTGTAAATTAAACCTAATTGAAATAATATATTTCATGATTAATTATTATTGTCTTATATGTGTTATAGGACTACTATAAGTGTTATAGAACTGATATAATAATTAATAAGTCCATTGGAGGAATTATTAAGGGCCAGAGGAATGAAGAAAGTTGGCGGAAGCCCTTCTGTAAGGGCCACACACCAAGTCCAATACAAAAGGCCTTAATGGCCCATTTCATGCACCAAATTAATTTATATATGTTACATAAGTGTTATGAAACTCACATATTTAATTTGGTTGGATTTGGAATCCATTTGGGTATTTAAATCCAATTAGTTGCACAAAGGGCCTAGTTTGTGGGTTTTATGCATAGTCTTTTATGAAAAGATTTAATTTGGATTTAATTAAGCTCAAATGATTATAATTAATTCCAGAGGCCCAATTAATAATTCTCCAACAATTTTAAAGAGCCCAATCTCATTAAGGAGTTGGAATTTTAACCTAACTATAAAAGGCCAACTAATGAGAATTAGGGTTAAGTGATTAAAACAAAAAGAAAGTCTTTTCTCTTAATCTCTCTCTCCCTTTTGTGCCAACTCCTAAGCTAGCTCTTGAGAATTTCGGCCAGCCCTAGTTAAACACCAATTTGTTGGTTCAATTTACCCCTCTCTAGTGTGGATTACTCATTGGAGGTGTTCGATTTTGGACACTGTGGTTTGCGACAACCCGGTGCGAAGTAAAATCAACTGTTCAACAAAAATCAAAGGTGATTTTTCTTATTTTCATATAGTTATATTGTGTATTCATGGCAAGATCAGATTTAATGGTTAAAAAATTTTAAAATTCCGCTCATGTATGTGATGCATGTAATCGTTAAAATTCAACATTACTTATACACTTAGAATAACTCACTTTTTGTTCTCTGAACTTGTCTGAATGGTTCTGGAACTATGTAAACACTCTTGATGCCCACAATGGTAATTTGGAATGCATATTTATATAATATTATGTATTAAATTCTGGTCTATTGAGTCCTAGTGTAGAGTAAACATGCATGCCTAAAAGGTTCTGCAACTGTTTCTGGGACACTACAGTGTCTTCTGATATGGTGCTATAACACTTTTTGGTTTATGATACTTATGAGGTTATAACCTTTTCTGTCTGATGCTCAGTAAAAGTATTTTTTGTTCTGTGCCTGTATCCAAACTTACAAGGATTGGCAAGTTAATTATTATTTTAATTGTGTTTTGTAACTAAACAACCCTGTCTGTTTCGAACTAGTTAAAATTATACACCAAGGAACAAATAGGATTTTGTTTATTGAATTAATCTATTTAATCTATATTCACTCATTTATTTACTCATACAATTATTTTATTATGCACGTGTATTTTTCTTTTTATCTATATGCATTCATTCGCACATGAAATAGTGTAGTGGAATAGGTTTTGGAGTCGGAATAACTGCAAATGGACCAAGATATCTTTGAGTCTTGTATCAGACCCTAGTATTAGGACTTTTATTTCTTTTGGAATTGTGATTAGTATAAAAGGAAGAAAATTTTTGTATAATCATCATCTTGTAAATAAACTTCAAGTATGTATATATAATTGTGCGCCTCTCTGTATGCAAACTTGTAATTAGCTTGGTACTTTATACACTTATATACATAGTTAAATAAATATGTATTGTGCAACTATAATAATGAAAATTATTGAATACATATGAGCTTTTGTGAAGGTATTACCAAACCTCTATGTGTGTGTGTGTGCATATATATATACATACAGAGCCCGTAACAACGATCCTCCATTTTTGGTATTAGAGCGGTGGGTAGTGTAGTATGAGTCAGCCTTGGTTAAATTTTGAACCCGAGTTTCTTTGGAAATTTACTTTAAGTGAAGCGATTGTAGCATTAATTTAAATAAATACTTTATTAGAAATTTATCTTAGCGAACTTGAATTAGACTAGATATTTACTAGATAAATATTTTGTTTAAGATATCCATATGAGTATATTTAGTTAAGATAAATTTAGAAAAAATTTGAGACTATGCTTGGAGCGATGAAATGTTGGTCAACCCTGAAGGCCTAGCGTTAGTCAGCCCTTTGGTAGCTAAGAATGGCGTGTTGGTGGTCTCATTTGGTTGGGCGGTCCCGTTATTTGCACAGGTTTCATTCTTAACTTCTTTTTAAATTTAGCTTAATTAAACATACTTAGATGGATAGATTAAATAGAATATTTTTTATTAAAGACTCTAGATCTGGTTCAACTAACGAAGATAATATTAGAGAAATAGATGAAATAAATTCTGTAGAAGTAAATATAGAAAAAGTAGAGAATGATTTATTTGATTGGACTATACCTAAACAAGACATTCGAACAATATATTCAATAGGTACTTTTGAAAATTTTCATGATTATTCTATAAAACAAACTGAGCAGACAATAACTATTAATCAAGAACACGAAACTATTCAATTGTTATTAGAAAAAGCGATAAATGAATATAAGAAGAAAAAATATAGATTTTTGCATATAAGATCAGTACAGATAGTAATAAAGCCTTTATTCAGACTAGGATTAGATACTCCAGTCATAATGTGTTTAAGAGATGCTAGACATACTAATTTCTCTAATTCTTTATTAGCATTGGCAAAAACTAACTTAGCTAATGGACCAGTATATTTTAATTATTTCCCATGATTTACTATTAGTTTATATGATTCAAATATATTAGATACTTTAACTTTAACTGTTAAAACAAAAAACTTAAATTTCAAAGAAAATGTTAGAGCAATAGCAATAATATATAGATTATATTATAAAGTAATGTCTACGACCATAAATCCTAAAACTAGAAAATCTTTCAAAAGAAATGAAACTTTATTATTTGAAGCCAATAAAGCACATTCTAATATTCAAATACCGAAAAGACTTAAATGGGATGAAATAACTAGATCAGAAAATTATGAGTTAAAAGAAATATATGAACTAAGACCAATTAATATTAATAATCAATTTTCAAGAATATTAGAACATAGTGATAGATCAGTTCAAATATATTTTTCTTCAGAAAATAATCCGTCAAGTAGTGTTTCAACTTATTCTAATAATAGACCTTCAATACCTAGATCATTATCTGTAAAAAATTTAGAATTAAGAGGAGTAGATTTTAATAAAAAATATTTCAAGACCATTATATACAAAAGAAAGAGAAAGTGAATATTCTGTTAGTCCAACTAGATCTCAAATGGAAACTTTTTCTCAGATTAATCAATAAAAAGTAGGATGACTAGTTTTCAAATAAACAAAGAATTTTTAAGAAATGATTTAAAAGTAGAATATAATAAGCAAAAGGCAGAGTGGTATTTTAATAACTTTTCTCAAGCAAAATTAAATAATTTTAGAAGTATTTGATACAAAGAAATGGAAGATAAGCAAGTAAATATTCCTTTGTTTTTATGGTTTGAAAATTATTGTTATTATAATAATATATATTATCCATTTCAAAAAGAAATAAATGTATCTTCAAACATAGGCAAACAATGGTACACTTTAGAAGGAAAATCAATAGTATCAATACATCCTCCGTTAGAATGCATCCAAGTAAGAAATAAAGAAAAAACTTATTTTGCTGAATTCTTTAAAGAAATAAAAGCAGAAAATAAAGATGTAGGAAAAGATTTACAACATGTGATATTGCAAAATAATTTTTCAAATAAAATATTAGATACTATAACAAGTCAGCTAAATAGAGTAGAAGAAATAGTAAAAATGCCCAAATCACAATCAGAAATAGGTCAAACATCAAAATCAGTAGCAGAAAAATCACCCATTAAATTAGAAGCACCTTTGTTTAAACCTTTCGAATTTTTCCAGAAACAACTATAAATTTAAAAGATGAAGATTTTGTATTAAGAAAAATAGAAGAAATATTAGCAAAGTTAAGCATTAAAGATAAACAGATTATGACTATAGACGAAGAAGTTACATCAGGATTAAAAACCACATCAGAAATAGAAAATGTAGAAGAACAGTTTAAATCAAATAATAAAAAAGAATATTCAATTAAAAAATTACATTTTAATACCTATACACCTAGACCAAAAACTCAAAATTATTATCCAAGACCTACACCTCCAAATACTCAATATGAAGAAAAAAGTTTTCAAGCAGGATATGATGGTACTTCGTTATATGAATGGAATATAGATGGCTTTACAGAATATCAACTATTAAATTTATTACAAGAAATGACCCTAGCAGCTACTGCTTATAAATAAAAAAAGAAATAATGAAACAATTATAGCTCAAATGTTAATATCAGGTTTTACTGGACAACTAAAAGATTGGTGGGATCATTATGTAGCAGATGTAGATAAAACTCATATATTATTAGCTAGAAAAAGGATTATTAAAATAAAAAATAATATGTAAGTAGAGACATAATAGATAAAATAGATGATCAGAAAATAAAAAAAATATTTACTTAGGTTAAGAGAGATAATAAGTTCAAAAGAAAAAATAGATTTTACATCTTATAATCTAGCAGAAGTATATAAAAGATTTGAACCAAGAAAGAATCAACGATACAAGATCTTTAAGAGGAAATTATAATATTAAAACAAGAAGTAAACATTTTAAAAGGTAAAGTTCAAAATTTAGAAGAAAAAAATTTAAAAATTAACCTTAGTAATTTAGTACAAGAAGATAAAAAATTGAAGGGTGTAATCATTAAGGAAACACAAGACGAATATATTAATAGTATATCTCAAATAAATTATCAAAAATGGTATGTAAAATTAGATATAGTTATTAATGATTATTTTCATTTAACTATTCTAGCTTTAATAGATAGTGGAGCAGATCAGAATTGTATTCAGGAAGGTTTAATCCCAACTAAATACTATGAAAAAACTTCTGAAAGATTAGGTACTGCTAGTGGATCTAAGTTAATAATTAATTATAAATTATTGACCGGTGTCTAGAAAGTGTACTAGATCGGCTAGTAATACAGAAAAATATAGATTAAGACCCCAAATATCATATCCAAGAGAACATGAATTGCTAAGGATAATATCTATGTATGAATTAAATCAACCCGAGATTGTTTCCCAAATGTTTTTGATTTAAAAGAAAAAATTAAACAAAATAAACAATGAAATAAAAAAAAAAGCTAAAATTAAATTAACATAAATTAAAAATAAAATAATAACTGAAATTCTCTTGCTAAAGGAACTATCCACCTTAACTTTTATTGTAATGACTTAAATTCAATAGAAACACTAATGACTGTGGAAAAACTAGTAATAAAGCAAGATATCTTTATTCAAGTATATCATTCTTAGTATTAAACTCATAGACAAATCTAATACTTAGCATAAAAATCTAGTTTTAACTTCCTAAATATTCATTGAAGTCTTTTTCAAGTAATTCAACTCCAATTTATTCTTAGTTCTTCCTCTCTTAGTATTAACCAATAAAATTAACACATAATTATCTCATATTTCGGATAATAATCATGCATAAATATTAAAGAGTTAACCTAAGAACATGCAAATCATTAACTATGTCAAAACCAACTTTTAATTATTTACTCAATAAACCAACAATCAATCTCAACACAATCAAAGATAAGAATATGCTTAAAACCAAGAAATAATCAACCAATATTGAAATTAAGCTCAAAATAAAGTCATAATGATGAAAATATAAGTTTTCAAGAATCCATTAGCAAAAGAATAAAATACTACTTCCTAAACATCGTTAAAAAACTAAAACAAAATTTAAAAGAAAAATAAAAATAGAAAAATTGAAAAAACAAAGTAAAACTAAGACTAAAGAACTCTACTAGTTCTTCTAATTGATTCCCTTCTTTGGTGCTTCAGACTCCTTTTTATAGGCCAGAGACATAGTAGAATCCTTCTTAAACTCCAAAAATCAAATAGAAAGCAAATCCTCCTTAAACGGAAAGTTTGAAAAAATCCTTCGTCGAATGGGAGAGTCTGCACGTGGCCACGGGCCATTCCTTTGTTAATCCACACGTGGGCACGTGTTCTTCAGCAAAAAGAGAGACATGGCCACGGGTAATTCTTTGTTATTTCACACGTGGGCACGTGTTCTTCCTCTTTTTGTTCTTCACGTGGCCATGCACATTTTACTTCATAATCTTCACGTGGTCATGGGTAGTTTTCTTCTTTGAAACACATGGCCATGTGTTCCTTTAAGTTTTTTTCTCACGTGGCCATGGGCTTTACTAATTAACCTTCACGTGGCCACGGGTTCCTCTCTTCATATTATTCACGTGGTCACGCGAAAACCTTTTGGACTTCATGCTTATTTTCTCGCATCAATTTCTCACTGTTACAGTTTTGACCCCAATCTCTTGCCTTTTTGCAATTAAGCCTTTTTTTTAGCAAATTAAGCCTGAAAAAATCAAAATTTACAATTAACTCCAAAACTATAAAATTAACCAATTAAACTCAAATTCAACCTAATTAACATAAAATTAACTCAATTAAACACCTAAAAACATATTAAAAACATCATATAATTCATAATTATCAATTATTAAGAGTAAAAATTTGTAATAAGGGATATTATTTTAAAACTCAATTAGTTTTAGCCAAAAATCTAAATTCTGGAGTTATTATAATTTAGCAGAAGTATATAAAAGATTTGAAACCAAGAAAGAATCAACGATACAAGATCTTCAAGAGGAAATTAGAATATTAAAACAAGAAGTAAACATTTTAAAAGGAAAAGTTCAAAATTTAAAAGAAGAACATTTAAAAATTAACATTGGTAATTTAGTACAAGAAGATAAAAAATTAAAGAGTGTAATTATTAAGGAAACACAAGACGAATATATTAATAATATATTTCAAATAAATTATCAAAAGTGGTATGTAAAATTAGATATAGCTATTAATGATGATTTTCATTTAACTACTCTAGCTTTAATAAATAGTGGAGCAGATCAGAATTGTATTCAGAAAGGTTTAATCCAAACTAAATACTATGAAAAAACTTCTAAAAGATTAGGTACCACTAGTGGATCTAAGTTAATAATTAATTATAAATTATCAAGAGTAAAAATTTGTAATAAGAGATATTATTTTAAAACTCAATTAGTTTTAGTCAAAATCTAAAATTTGGAGTTATATTAGGAACACATTTTATCACCATGTTATATCCTTTTCAAGTATGTGATAACAGAATTAAAACAACAATATTAGACAAATAAATTCTTTTTGAATTTTGATTTCTTATAATATCAAGAAAATAAGTCATGCAAGAAAAAATATTCAAGCAATCAATTGTTAAAAAAATAAACAAAAACATATAAAATTTCTTATAAAAGAAATAGAATGAAAACGAATAAAAGAACAATTAGAAAGTCCAGAAATAAAAGAAAAGGTCAAAGAATTTGAAAACACATTTTCAAAAGAAATTTGTGCACCAGTTCCCAATGCTTTTTGGAATAGGAAACAACATATAGTAAAATTACCTTACATAAAAGACTTTGATGAAAAGAAAATTCTAACAAAATCACAAGCTATCAAAATGATGCCAGACTTAGAAAAATTTTGTAGAAAAGAAATACAAAATTTGAAAGATAAAGGATTAATTAGAGATTCAAAATTACCTTAGTAATGTTCAGCTTTTATGTTATGAATGCAATAGAAATAAAAAGAGGAACACTTAGGTTAGTAATAAATTATAAACATTTAAATGCATTTTTACAATGGATAAGATACCCTATATCATATAAAAGAAATTTATTAAAAAAGTTATATGATGCAAATATTTTTTTTTTAAATTTGATATGAAATCAGGATTTTGGCAAATATAAGTAGATAAAGAAGATAGATATAAGACAAGATTTAATACTCCCTTTGGATGTTATGAGTGAAATGTTATGCCTTTTGGATTAAAAAAATGCTCATTCAGAATTCCAAAATATTATGAATGATATATTATGACTAATACATGAATTTTCAATAGTATACATAGATGATGTACTTATTTTTTCTAATTCTATAAGTCAATATATAAAACATTTGAAAAGATTTTTCAATTTAATTCATCAAAATGGAATAGTTGTTTATGTACCAAAGATGCAATTTTTTCAAACCAAAGTTAGATTTTAGGACATGATACAGATCAAGGAACTATAAAATCGATAACAAGAAGTTTAGAATTTACTAATAAATTTTCAGATGAGATAAAAGATAAGAATCAGTTACAAAAATTTTTAGGATGTTTAAATTATGTTCATTATTTTTCAAGGATTTAGGAAAATTATGTAAATCTTAGATTAAAAAAGAAACCTAAGCCTTGGTTTAGAATTTATGGTTGTAGACATTACTTTATAATATACTCTATATATTGCTGCTATTGCTCTAACATTTTCTTTAAAATTTAAGTATGTACACACACACACACATATATACTCTATAAATTGCTACTATTGCTCTAACATTTTCTTTAAAATTTAAGTATATATATATATATATATATATATATATATATATATATATATATATATATATATATATATATATATATATATATATATATATACATACTTAAATTTTAAAGAAAATGTTAGAGCAATAGTAGCAATATATAGAGAGAGAGAGTGTGTGTGTGTATACACACACACAATAGTAGCAATATATATATATATATATATGTGTGTGTGTGTGTGTGTGTGTATAAGTATGTATGTATATATATACACACACACATATATATGTGTGTGTACAAATATATGTATATACACACATATGTATATGTATATTGTGTGTGTGTGTGTGTATATATATATATATATAAGAAATTAGATTTAATCAAAATAAAATAGAAATATTTAATTCTTTAAATTGTAACTTGTAAAAGATAAAAGAAAGAGAATTAAAATGCAAAACGAAAAATAATAATTAAATGGCATATGTTATATATTGTGTGTCACTATTTTTATTATTTGTATATTTCATTTTTTAATTTTTTTTCGCTTCATGCCATAATCTGTC
This sequence comes from Excoecaria agallocha, assembly GCA_037975025.1. Taxonomy (NCBI): domain Eukaryota; kingdom Viridiplantae; phylum Streptophyta; class Magnoliopsida; order Malpighiales; family Euphorbiaceae; genus Excoecaria; species Excoecaria agallocha. The sequence goes on from CM075816.1 coordinate 28,918,204, forward strand.
ATTATTCTTCTACTCAAAGTTTATCCATTGCATCTTGCATTGCCAATTCTGTTTAGTTGTGTTCTTTTAATTTTTTTTATCATCAAATCATAGCATCTCAAATCTAAAATAGAATGTAACACCCCAAAAATTTTAAATTTATGAATAATACATTTCAAATTATGAATAGTAATTCTTGAGAAGAATAACGCCACCTGAGATAGGAATAATATTTTTTTGGATTATGAATAGTGCAATTAGAGACAAACCCAAGGATCAAATTTGAGGCTAAATAAGTTCATTTAAGGTACTTAAAATTAAAATTCGAGTCATGATTATGAATAGTTACGTATTTGACCAAATTTTAGTCAAAGTTGACTCAAGATATCGAAAAAGTTAAATTGATTAATATGATGAGTTATTTATGATACCAATTATATATTTTAAGTAAGATACCAAAAAAGGCAAAATTGAACAAGTTAAATAAAAAACGAACCAAATACATCGAATAACTTATGGTTTGATTTTCAATTTTGGTCTGATTTTTCAATTCTAGCTATGACTTGAAATCTGACTCAAATTGAGACAAAAATAAGTGACTCAGCTTGAAAGTGACTGAATTTGAACCCTCTAACTTGACCTTTTTGCTAGGTTTAAGTGAGTTAGATAAAAACTACATATAAATTTTCTTATTTTATTTTGAATATATTCTTTATAGGTGAACATAGATCCGTTAATTGGTCCATTGCCAATTTTTTTAACATGTCCATCAACATTAGTTTTTTAAATTAGTTTATTAAATTCAATTAAATTCGATTAATTATTTTATCGATTTTAGTATTAATAGTTTGGTTAACCAATATTTTTTGGTTAATCGCTAAAATTCTTAACATACAATTACAAAAACAAATTAGGCAAAATTTATTTTATTTTCAAATATTCAAATTAATTCAAAAAATTATAAGACAAACATAATACTAGCCAAAATTCATGTTCCATTTTTATCATTCTCCACTTCTTATAATTAATTATTTCAATAAATTAATAACTAATATTATAAAGTGAATTTGATATTTATTGGGAATTAGCATGCATAATCTTAAGTTAAAAAAATCTTGAACCAATTTAAATGTTAAAACATAGATGCTAAACAATTAAATGCTATATATATATATATATATATATATATATATATATATATATATATATATATATATTAAAATATTATATAAATTTTATAGAGAAATAAAAAAGAAAAATTTTAAAGTATAAAAATAAAAAATATAATTTAAATATTTTTAAAGTATTATCATTGTAAGGTTTAAAGAAAAATCGAAAAAAATAATTTTTAGGATTTAAAATATATATATATATATATAAACTGATTAATCATGTACTAATAGTTAAATAACATTCAAAAATCGAAATAGATAAAAAAAATTAAAAATAAAAATCGAAATCAAGCTTATTGGGCCATTTACTTGAAATCAATTTGATTTTGAACCGATGTTGCGGTTAACTGAATTTTCAATTTTTTCTCACTTCCCATATTCTCAATGTTTATAAAAAAAATTTGCTATAAAATATTTAGTGATAATTACTTTTAAAATATAAAAGAAACAATAAATTTTGTGTTGTTGTGAAAAAATTTAAAAGGGAAAAATAGATATTTTTAAAAAGCATTAAGGATAAAAATAGTTATTTTTAAAAAATATTGAAGACACAATATTACCTTTAAATGTAAGAATTAGGGAAAGATAGGGTAAACTTCATCTGCAGTGGCGCCGTGTTCCCGTATTTTCCTCTAAAAACATTTAAAAAGTAAATTAATATAAATTTTTAAAAAATTTTAGATAAAATTAAATAAAAGAAATTAATGGCAAATAAATTTTAAGGAAACAATTATAAAAACAAATTAGTACCTCCTGAAAAAAAATTTGAGGCAAACGGCAAAAGCAAGGGACGTGTCAAGCTTGGCGTAAAAGAGGCGCCTCTCTCGCCCTTTCTTTTCAAAAGCTTAGGCGTTATATTCGTTTTGCATACTCTCTTCGGTCTTTCCCTCGCTCGCTCACTCGCCCTGTGACACATGCTAAGGTGATCCAAGATTATATAATCCTACGATCCAAACCGATCCATCACCACTTTTAAGATCCCATCTCTCTATTTTGTCCGTTTTCACACATCAATTTACTCACCTGCATTTCCATTTCGAGAATTTCCAGGTACACACACGTCATATCCCCTGTATATCGTTTATTTTATTTTATACAATTCTACCATTCCTTTTGTGCTCTCTTGTCTTTCTACTTAGATCGGTGTTCTAATTAAAGTCATCAATGGCCGCTGCCCCTGATAAGCTCACTGCTCTCAAGTCTTCTGTTACTGGACTTCATCAAATCAGGTGTTGAATTCTTCATCTGGGTTTGATATTTTGTTGTTTTTGGATTTATTTTTTTTTTATTGAGTTTTGATCATCATTTTTTTTTTTTAGGAATTTGATTTTGTTCATCTAGCATGCTGAATAATGAGGTTTTAGATCTAACATGGGTTCTGGTTTTTGCAGCGAGAGTGAGAAAAATGGATTCATTAACCTCGTCTCTCGCTATCTCAGGTGATTATTCAAATTCAAATATCTGTTTCTTTTCCTTTAGTTTCTGATTTTTTGATGATTTGTAGCTTAGCAGATGATGATATGAGATCCGATATTCAACTTCTTAGATTTGTAATATCGTTTTTTTTCTTTGGCTGTGAAATTGTGGAATTAAAAGTGGGGAAGCGCAGCATGTGGAATGGAGCAAGATTCAAACACCTACTGATGAAGTAGTTGTTCCTTATGAAAGTTTGGCACCTGTTCCTGAAGGTAAATTTATTTATCAAAAACTACTATGCTGATGGTATCTATCAATTATATGGTTTCTAAATTATTGTTTTCTCAAGACGATGCTCAATAGTCAATGTGGTTGTTGCAGATCCAGCAGAAACTAAGAAGCTTCTGGACAAGCTCGTTGTTTTGAAGCTTAATGGAGGGTTGGGAACAACAATGGGCTGCACTGGACCCAAGTATTTCATTTAATTGCTTTTTTGATTGCTCCTTTTGTTATAATAAGTAATCAGGTTTAGAGCAGCAATGAACAATAATCACAGTCTAGTTAATGCATTATTTTCTTACTTATGTAGGTCTGTTATTGAAGTTCGTAGCAGATTGACATTCCTTGACCTTATTGTCATCCAGATTGAGGTTTTTGCTTTTCTCTTTCTACTGATGGTTTTACTTATTTATTTAGTTATTTATTATTGGTTGTTTCTTTTATTTGGATAGTTTTATCTTTTCCCATGACTGACTTGGAAATTGTTGTAGAATCTAAATTCCAAATATGGGTGCAACGTTCCCTTGCTCCTAATGAACTCATTCAACACTCACGATGACACACAAAAGGTGCCTGACTTTGACCTTTTACCTGAGTTTTTGTCGTGATATTTCCCATTAAATGTTAGAGTTAATCTAGTTAAGTCCTTTTCTCCTTAGATCATAGAGAAGTACTCAAAAGCAAATGTTGAGATTCATACTTTTAATCAGGTACGTAGAATTGTTGCTTGTTCATGTTACTAAAAACATAGAAAAGTTTGTTTCAGAATTTCTTTTAATATAAAAATTTGTTTAGATTCATGATTTTCCCTCCTGAATCTCTATGCAGAGTCAGTACCCTCGTCTGGTTGTTGATGATTTCCAACCATTGCCATGCAAAGGACAGACTGGCAAGGATGGATGGTATAGTTTATTTTGTTTCCGGTTTATGATGTGAAATTTTTGAAACTAGTATTTGAGGATTGGAGTCGTGCATTTTAATCTTTTTGTATTTGCTTATGTTCAATTCAAATCAAGTGCATAGAGGAGGCTTGCTCCTCTAATTTTAATGTAGAAAGACGAATGGAAATTTCTCCTATGAAAAGGGGTCAATTAACCTCCAAATCATATTTCACCCTTACATTACGATAGTTTTTGATTAGGAACTATTAAAGCCATGGAAGTCAAATTCCTATTATTTATAACATAAAGGTTCTTTTATTTCTTCCTAGACGAGTTATAGTATTTGAGGCACATATATTCCTCAAGTATGTTTACTTAGAGTCCTATAAAGTGAAAGTAATGTATTTGTTACGTATAAAAGAAAAGGGCTTGATAGTAAAAAGTAAAAGCAATAGTTATTTTAGTTAAAGGCAAATTAGTTGTACAACTGCACAAACTTGGTAGAGAACAAACTCAAATCGTTACATACTCTTTTGGCAATATTCACAGTTGAGTAGATCTCTTTTTCTTTATAATTGTAACCATTCTTGTTGGGACCACTATCAGAAGAATACAAAAATTATTCTCTTTTCTCAATGAGCTATTCTATTCTCTCTCGTTCTTTTCTACCTCCTTTGTCTCTAATTTTCTCTAAATCTACCATAACTAAGCTCTGGTTAAGATTTAATCTTAACAACTAGTATCAGAATGGTCATGGTACAATTAGCAAGCCATAAGCAAGAACAAACAATTAAGAAAAGTAAATATTCATTTGCCTCCATGGAAGAGTTGGAAGAGCAGCTTTGCTATTTAAAAATTTAAAGAGCAAGGAGGCTTTTACCTTCAACAGATGAAATCCATATTTAGATCTTTGAAAAAAAATTGCAAAAGCTGCAGCAAAACCACCATCAGAGGATTGAAACTCTGATGCAAGAACAATTTAACCTAAGGTTTGAGCAATGAAAGCTCAGGTCATTTATGAAGAACTTAGGCATGAGAAACAGAGATTCAAATATTTTTTGGCATACTTGGCCCAGATGATTCTAGGAATTCAGATCACTGCCAGTCCCAGTAGTAGCTCCTTGAATTAGAGTTGTAGCAAAGGCAAGGACACCTTTTGTAATTAATATTGAGTCTACTAGGCATGAGAAAGGTTTGTTACCAACTTTTGTAGATAGGGAGAGTCTTGAATTTGTGGGTCAAGGGAGAACATATCTCAATGAATTGTTTTCTATTGATTTGCCTAGCTTTGAAGGGGTTGAGGTACAGTCTCGCATAAGCAAATGCAAGAAGTATTTCTTGATATACACGGTCACTCCAAAGAGACAAGTGGATATAGCTATCTGTTTTTGCAGGGTAAAGCTAAGGCATGGTTTTTGAACTGGTCTAGGCGGGAGAAGAGATATTGGTTGGGAAGAATTCTCTCAAGCGATTAGCAAAAGGTTTAGGGAAATTGGGGAAGAAGATATGGTGGAGGAGATGCTCGGGCTTAGGTAGACAAAAAAAGTGGAGGAGTTTCAAGATAGGTTTGAATCCCTTAAGTTGAAAATGGAGAGGGTTTACCCTTTACACTAGGGGGACTTAAGCATGAAGTCCAGACCACAGTAAAGATGTTTAAGCCAGCTGACCTGTATGTAGCAATAGAGCATCCTAAGCTGCAAGAATTGACCCTAGAGGCGCTAAAAGGAAGGAACACTTACAAACCTCCAAATACCACTAGGCCCTGGCATTCTATTAGCAATTCCACAACAAAACCCCCTCATACACTCTACTGCAAGTCACCAACCCTCCAAAAACAACCTAAACCCTAAGTTAATCGTGCTCCACTTGAAGCAATCCAACACTTAATGACATAGTACTACCACCTTTTCCAGCCCCCCATTGCCCTGCCTTCTGCTAGGTTCAATGAACATGCCATTCCTCTTAAACCTATGATGGAGCCTGTAAGTAACGACATTATAGGCATTCCCATCATCAAAATGAGATAAGTAGCTTGTAGTTGAGATGATGTAAAATAACATCATGCAACCAAGCAACACCCACTATGCTTCCCTTATTCTTTTGGTCAAAGAGAAGAATGGTACTTGGAGATTCTATTTTGGCTATAGGGAACTTAACAAGCTCATAGTCAAAGATAAGTTTCCAGTTCCTATTATAGAGGACTTGCTAGATGATTAAATAGAGCAGTTACTTTTTCTAAGAATGACCTAAGGTCTGGTTATCACCAGATCAAAATGTTGTAGATGTCCACAAAACTGCCTTTAGGACCCATTTTGGGCATTATGTGTTCTTGGCCATGCCTTTTGGACATAGCCAAATTTCAGGCTCTCCTGGACACTATATTCAAGCCCTTTATGAGGTAGTTTGTGCTTGTATTCTTTGATGGCATATTTATTTACAGCCCTTTTATTGCATTGCATGTCCAACATTTGTGGGCTATCTTTGAAACTCTCTAGACACATCAGCTTCTAGCTTGTTCATGTATGAATTTGGTTAGGACCAAACATCTTATCTACGCCACATCATTTCTGCCAAAGGGGTGGCAATTGACCCTGGCAAGGTGGAAGCTATGGTGTTGTGGTCAGTTCCTAGGCATCTAAAAGGACTCAGAGGCTTTTGGGACTCACTTGGTACTATAGAAGGTTTTAGTTGGTATGGTCTCATTTGTAAGCCATTGACTTATGGTGGAAGCTATGGCATTGTGGTCAGTTCCTAGGCATCTAAAAGGACTCAGAGGCTTTTGGGACTCGCTTGGTACTATAGAAGGTTTTAACTCGGTATGGTCTCATTTGCAAGCCATCGACTGATCTCCTTGAGAAAGATCAGTTCCTTTGGGAGAAAATAGCTCAAGGAGCCTTTGATAACCTCAAGCTGCTGCTGACTCGGGTCCTTCTTTTTGCACTCCCAGATTTTGCTGAGACATTCTTTCTAGAATATGATGCTAGTGCATTGGTTTGGGTGCTTTATGCAAGATGGCAGACTAATCTAATATGTTTCCAAGCCACTCAGACCTAGGAATCAGACCCTGTCTGCTCGTGAGAGGAAATTGATGGCTATCCTGGCTCTTACTAAATGGAGATGGTATTTGGGAGCCCTCACCCTTCATAACCAATATTGATCACGAGAGCAGCAAAACCTTGCTGGAATAAAGGTTACATACTTGGATCCAACAGAAAAGAATTTCCGAATTGCTTGGCCTAGATTACATCATCCAGTACAAGAAAGCAGCAAATAATAGGCTGGCAGATGCCTTATCAACGACGTTTGGAGGAAATTCTTCAGTTCAGTCTGTGGCCATCCCAATTTTTACTCCTAGTTAGTTGCAAGAAATTCTAACTCTTATACAGGGGACTCCCACCTTCAACACTTGCTCACTACCCTGTCAATTACACCTGGCTCTCTTCCTAATTATACCTTGTCTAATGGCCTTATTAGATATAAAGGCAAACTCTATATAGGCTCTTCTACCAACTTGAAACAGACTCATTTCTATCTGCCATGAGTCTCCAATTGGGGGACACTTAGGAATAACGGCAACTCTCACTATATCCAACAATCTTATACTTGCTAGGAATGCAAAAAGAGGTCACTAAATGGATATCCGAGATGCAAAGCTGAATCTGTGGCCACACCGAGGTTGCTGCAACCCCGGAATGTTCCCTCCAAAGCCTGACAAGATATTGCCATGGATTTCATAGGTAAACTCGCTAAGTCAACTGCTTTTGACATTATCTTATCTTAGTGGTGGTTGACAGATTCTCCAGAGTAGCGCATTTCATCCCTTTAGCTCCCCCATTCATTGCTGCCACAGTTTTTCAGTTTTTCTTAGACCGAGTTTTCAACCTGCATGGCATGCTGCAATCCATTTTCTCTAAGACCTATACTGGGACTTTTTGATAGGAACTAGTGAAAACCTCTGGGCATCAAACTTCAATTCAGCTTTGCTTAGCATCCTGAGACAAATGGTCAGTGTGAGTGATTGAACAGATGCTTAGAGGTGCATTGTTTTCAAAAACCCAAGCACCAGGCCAACTTCAGCTTCCAGTTACCATAATGCTATCAAAATTAGCTCTTTCTAGGCTTTCTGTGGGTTCCTTCCCCCGCTGCCTATCCTTCCTCCAGTCAGCTTTTGTTGCAGCAGTGGAAGAATTCCTCCAATCTAGGGAAGCTAGGACCTCTTTTCTGAACAATCAAGTGGACACTTCTAAACATAAAATTAAACAGTATTCAAATAAGAAGACTGATAGGGTTTTTTCAGTAGGTAATTAGGTGTAACTAAGAATTCAGCTCCACAGACAAGTCACTGTGGCTGTTAGAAAATCTGTCAAACTTAGTGCCAGATACTATGTGCCTTTAGATCCTAGAAATTGTTGGACAAGTGTCCTGCAAGCTCCAACTGCCTCTGGATGCAGGATGTCTTTCATGTTTCCTTACTGAAAAAGGAGGTTGGGGACAAGACACAACCTTTCTCTACTCTTCATCCAACTCTTGAAGGGGAATTCATAATTCAACCAGAAAAAGTCCTCAACACCAGAACAGTCCTAATTGGAGACAATCACCCGGAGCAGCTCTTAATCAAATGGAAAGACCTACCATCTATTCATACTACTTGGGAAAACAAGGATTTTATCCATCATCAGGCCCTGATTTCTTTAATTCTTGGGGGGTTTTGTCATGGATAAAGGAAAAGGGTATGATAGTAAAAATTGATCACAGTAGTTAGTCATTTAAGTTAAAGGCAGAGTTAGTTATACCAACTGTACAAAGCTGGTACAGAACAATTGGGGTTGTTACGTTGTTACATACACTTTTGGCAGTATGCATATCTCAGCAGAATTTTTTTTTTCTTTATAATTGTTACAGTCCTTGTTGGGACCACTATTAGAAGAACACAGAAATTATTCTCTCTATTTCTCTCCAAGCTAATCTTCTATTCTGTCCTGTTCTCGCCTGTTCTTTTTAATCTCCTTCTATCTCTAATTTTCTCTAAATCTACCATAACTAAGCTCTAGTTAATATTTAATATTAACATTATTTTATCTCGAGATATATTCCAAATAGCAAGTAATTATTTTTTCTTACTCTTGCACATCCATGATATTTGGTAGCCTATTATGCATAAAGGTTTTTATGAGCAGATGGCCAAGAATTTAGATTGACCACTTCTAAACCATATGGAACTGTGGTAAAACATGCCAGTTGGCCAAAATTTTTTCAACTATGTTTCAAAGTGTAAAAACTCCAGATGTCTAAATTGTATAGTGCAGAAGAGGTTTGACTGCATGGAAATTTGTTTTATATTCAATATTATTGATTGTTTTGACAAGTTCTTATGTTCTTTCATGCTTAAGAATATAATGTGCATGTGAAGGTATCCTCCTGGACATGGTGATGTTTTCCCATCCTTGAAGAACAGTGGCAAGCTTGATGCACTTTTGTCCACGGTTGGTGCTTTAATGCATTTTTTTCCCCTTAAACCTTGGTCAAATCTACCGTAAATATCCCTTGAGGATACTTGTACCTATTTTGAATTCTTGCTCCACCATGCAGGGCAAAGAGTACGTCTTTGTTGCAAACTCAGATAATCTTGGTGCTATTGTTGATTTGAGTATCCTTAATTTGGCCCTCTTCATACCTTCAGTTTCTGGCCTTTAGTTTCCTAGACAAGTGGTAGTGATTGAAATTTTTTGAATTCAAGTCTTTCAGATAGTTTTCCTTGACTCAATGTTGCAGAAATCTTAAGTCATCTGATCAAGAACAAGAACGAATACTGCATGGAGGTACAAAAAGATTACTGCTGTCTGTATTGCTCTTGTGGATTTGAATCTGTTTTCTTATACATTTATACTTTTGCAGGTGACACCCAAAACCCTAGCTGATGTGAAGGGTGGTACTCTCATCTCTTATGAAGGGAAGGTTCAGGTATGCAATTCTCATGCAGTGTTTCTACTTTTTCCTGCCTTGCTATAGATGTGGCAAAATGGTCTTTGTAGTTGAAAAATTTGCAACTGCTATTCTTCCATAAATAATTTTAAACTAGTGTGAAATCTTATGTTTATTTTCTTTTATTTTTCCTTAAAAGAATGTAAACTGTAAATGCATATATTAAATATTTGGTTCTTTCAGAAGATTGTTGTCATGGTACTTTGGGTATGTCCTATATCAATAGGCCTTTTGGCTTAGAGGCGATTTTGTTTTAAGTCTTTTTACCAATAATTAGAGGCTTAATTTTAATGAGAGTGGCTTAAAAGGGGTAAAAATGTCTTAACATTTATAAAGGTTAACCTCCTCCAATTTGTGTTCATTTGTAGACATAAATGGAGGTTAATGGAAGTTAAATGCTTACGCCAATTTAACTCAACTGTTTTTCTAAGGCTGTGCATGGAGGTGTGGTAGAGTGAATTACTACTTGGAATTACAATAGAGATTAGCCTATTAATTCTATTTGTGATATTTTTTAAATGTAAATGGAAGTTATATCTTTGCATTCTTGAGACTCCTAAACCGCTTCATCTCTGAATTGGGGCTTAAAGGGTGTAGTCTGAAGAATTTTCAATACAGTTTGTACTAATTGACATCCTACGCATATAAAACTCCCAATGAAAATGATTTCCCTTAATGTTCCATGTTATCCCATTTCATCCGGGCCCCTTTGTTACCATTCATTTCTGTCATCCAACAAACTCAGATGCAATTTTTAACCTCTTATGGGAGTTGGGTTGTTGTGTAAAGTTTTTCAAAAAATTATGAATGTGTGGACCTTGTTGTCCTTTTAAAATTCCAGAACAAAATGCATTTAGTTCAAGACCTTTGAGATCATATTCCGTTCCTTGTTCATCCCTAAAAATTCTATCCGATGTATAAAGTACAAAGAAGTGCCAAAGTGATGTATGCAGCAAGGATGATTTTCTCTTGATAGCAAAGTTACTCTGCATGAGTCCTCAAAAATGGATAGTATGGTGCACATAATCATTATATAGGAGCTAAGAATTTTAGAATATTGCTTTATTATGTGCAATCTTCCTTGTTTCATTTTAATATTCCTGGTATGATGAATGTGCATCCAGTAAGAAAAGAAGATGAAGTTGACATTTCCATTCACTAATTTTCTTTTGTTGATCGTGTAATGCAGCTATTAGAAATTGCACAAGTCCTGGATGAGCATGTAAGCTTTATCCTTTTCTCTTTTACGCTTTTTTTATTTTAAATTGCTTGTTTGTTTTCAACTTTTACCACCTCTATGATGGAGTTTTAGCTACATTTTCAATTTTAGTATCCTTTGCAGTATTGTACATTGCCAAATGGCACTAATTATGAAGACTGTTGGCCTTGACCTCAATAGGATTATTCCTTCATTGTAGAATATGCTTCCTGATTTTTCTTTTTTTAATAGGTGAATGAATTCAAGTCAATTGAGAAGTTCAAAATTTTCAATACGAACAACCTGTAAGTAAATTTGCCTCTATAGTCAGATTTTATCTTGATCTTGAGTACTAAAAGTAAAGATCATATCAGGTGGGTGAACTTGTCAGCAATTAAAAGGCTTGTTGAAGCTGATGCGCTAAAAATGGAGATTATTCCTAACCCAAAGGTATCTCTTGCCCCTTCCATCTATCGCTTCTTTACAGTTATTTGATTTTCAATTACAGAGCCAAATCGATCGGAAAGAGATTATTTTCAGGAAGTAGATGGAGTCAAAGTTCTTCAGCTAGAAACTGCAGCTGGTGCAGCTATTAGGGTACTTGTTATTGTTTAAGAATTTAAGTTTTGATGCTGGATTTTCAATTGTTTTCTTTAATTTGATTTAATTGTTTTAATCTGGACCAGTTTTTTGACCGTGCAATTGGAATAAACGTTCCTCGATCTCGATTTCTTCCAGTGAAGGCAACTTCAGATTTGCTTCTTGTCCAGGTTGTTTTATTTTCTGTTGCACCATTGAAGACTTGAACAAGATCTGAGACATGTCTGACTCATCTTGCTACCTATTTTTGCAGTCTGATCTTTACACTTTAGAGGATGGCTTCGTTATCCGAAATAAAGCTAGACAAAATCCTCTAAATCCTACAATTGAACTGGGTCCAGAATTTAAAAAGGTGATGAATTTTGCTTTTTGAAATACAAAAATTGGGTGCTGTTCAGCAGGTTTAATTTTTTAATCAAGTGAATCTTTTTGTTGTTCATAGGTTGGTAGCTTCTTGAGTCGATTTAAGTCAATCCCCAGCATCATTGAGCTTGACAGCCTTAAGGTGTCTGGAGATGTATACTTTGGTGCTGGTGTGACACTCAAGGTACTATAGACCCTTCTGTTGCTTTTAATTTCTCATTTTATTAACTTCAAGAATTGAATGACTCTTACTTGCACTTTTATACAAAAGCAATGGTTTTATCCAAAATTTTTGGTAATAACCAGCACATGTCTATGCCTAAATGCAACTGGAGTGAGAGGATTGGGACATGAGAAAGAATGAACAAATGTTTGTAGTTGACTTTCTTTTCACTGGGTTGAGGTATTAAAATCTGGGAATAGGAATCCATTCCTAATTAGGGCTTTATGGCACCATTCTTAAGTAATAAGCAGTATTTGAATCACGGGGAAAATTATTGGATATGAGATATTAAAAATTAATAAATCTTTATTTCTTCAGCATCATTTCTGGTTGGTGTCACGTTTGAGAAACTAGAAATAGACCCTTTCCTAGTTGTTCTCAGTTAATTTATTTATATGAATGTGTGAATGAATATAAATTAATGTGGTGATGCTATGTTGTCTGAATCTTGTCATAATCTAAAATCTCATTATTATAGTCTTATCTGTACTCTCTATATCCTTGCCCCTTATATATAAACATTCATGTACTTTTTTTTCAACCTTTTGTAGTGGAAAGTTGTCATTGCAGCAAAACCTGGTGTCAAATTGGAAATACCTGATGGAGCTGTAATTGCAAACAAGGTAGAATAGTATGAAAATATGATGTGTTTTTCACAATCAATTTCTTCAAAATGCAGCTGACCAATTACCCCATGTTCAGGAAATCAATGGCCCTGAGGATCTCTAAGAAAGTTGCCAGGACAGAGTTCATATTGAGACTGAGTTGGAGTGCTTTCTCTATCTTAGAATGTCAATGTAATTTTGATAGGAACAATAAGGTAGTGCTCATGTTTGCTTTGTCCGAAATTTGGAGCGCTGCGTTTTTGCTCTTTTTTGGCTTTTTCATCTGTTTATACATGCAACCTTGATAAGAGGGTGTGCTGCTATATTTTGGAATTCAGTATAATGTGTGAAACTTATGTTCCAATCTGTGGCACAATTAGTGCTTTCTACTTTTCCCAGAATGTGCCAAAGATTGGCGAGAAAAGTAATATTTCAACTTCTCTTTTTGATGCCCGAGTTGAAATTCAATTTTTGGTGGGATGATTTTTTTTTTTTCCTCGTTTCGTTAGTTTTGAGTCGAGGTTCTGATAAAGCATATTGTAAGAATTGGAATTGCTGGTTCAACCAGGAAACTCAGAGTCAGCCTAATGATTGTTCAAGTCCAGGCACAAAAACCATTTTGAAGAGAATGGATGAATCTAATTGCACCAGCTGGTTAATTGACTAAGTGGTCAATCAGGCTGTGTGGTTCATCAAATTTTGCCTGGGTGGTAATGAGTAGACCCGGCCATGGGCATCCTCAAAGCAGGCTAAACATTATATAGCTGAGCCCAAGTCTGTCCATGCTCAAAACAATTTTTGCCTTTTCCTATCCAAGTATGTCTCATAAAGTACGTATTTAACTTGGGCATGGCCCGTTCAGTGTATGGTATTTTTGACACAATCAAATTTAATATTTGTCAAATTAAAACAAACTAGTGATAATAAACTTTCACATTTTGATTACCTATTATTTAGCATAAGATATTTTTTAAAAAAATATTCAACATTCATTACAATTAAAAAAATAATAATAATTCTTGAAATGTCCAACAATATCATCTATTGAATTTTAACATTATTCACAAAATATTATAATCAGGATAACAAATCCATAATATGTATCATATATATTGGATAGCATATCTAGAAAAAAAAAAAATCTAAAACAATTTTGGTCAATTTATAATAGGTAACCAGCATATTTCAAGTTCAACATATTATTCACATAAAAATCGAACCATCCAAAATGAAAGTTTAATCTTTAACCTCAAAACTTTTACAACACAATGAAATTAAATAAGAACCGAAATCATAATGAAAATATTACCTAAAAATTTCACTTTCAAATTCATCTTCATTATCTCTGCAACCATCTTCTTCGCAAAAAGTATTTGAATCACCAACCTTTGTCCTATCATCACTTATAAAAGTTGAATAAATATCCATTTCAACAGTAAATAATAAAAGAGTTAAAATTTAAATTGAAATACAACATATAGGTGCTAATATTCACCTTCTCAAATTCAATCGACACAAATTAGGGTATGAACGATCTTGGACTAGAGGGAACTGCTAAAATCATGGGTGGCTCATCCAAATGCAAATCCAACCGTTAGTTATTCATCATCAATAGCGCTATTATCTCTTATGGCACCACTCAAATTTTTCTCGCTAGAAATTTCAACGGTACTAGAGTTAATGTTGAAATACTCATACTTTTCATATATTTTCTCAAGGTGACTCACAATACAGTTAACTCTATCTTAAATACGTTCTTTTCAATAAACCTTACTCTAATAATGTTGTAAGAATTTGACCTTAAATCTAAGATGTAATGAGGCTGCAAATGCCAATATTTCATTATGCTTGGTCAAATACCTATTAAATTTGTATTGCACTGAGTTGACACTATTCGATAAAATACCATGTTGCTGATGTGCCAGTTTTAACAATTTGGAATGAACCTTTCAAACTCCTTTAAGAAAAAAATTTGAAATTGGTTTTGTAATGAAAGTCTATAGGTTGTCATTGTTTGATCCTTAGCCCTAAAATAGTCAAATACATTATTATAATAAAGAGTAGGGGTGAGAAAAAAAATCGAAAATATGATTAACCGTAAAATCGATCTAAAATCGAATCAATTTTTACAGTTAACCTCGGTTACGGTTTTTAATTTTTTACATTTTTTTATTAATTATTACGGTTTAGATTTTTAAGTACCGGTTAACCGGCTCATATACACACACACACCTTAATTTTTTATATTTTCCTATAAAATTTATATAATACTTTAAACTAAATTTTTATTGCGTCATTTTCTTTAATTATATAGTAATATTTATATATAGTATTCAATTAACTTTTATATATGTTGTTTTTTATCATATATTGGTCTTCATATTTTACTTAATAGCATTTAATTATATTTTTTTTATATTTTAGGGTCTATGTTATAACATTTACTATTATCCAAAATTTTATTTGACTTATAATCAAGCATATTAATTTTCAATAAATATCAAATCTATTTTATAATATTAGCTATTAATTTATAGAATATGAATTTTGGCTAGCAAATTATGTTCGTTTCATAATTTTTATATTAAATTACTATGTATATTTGAAATTAAATTAAAATTTATCTAATTTTTTATATAATTTTATTTTATAAATTTTAATAGTTAATTGAAAAATATTAATTAACCAAACTGAAAAATCGATACCAATTGACTGGTTAACCGAATATAACAGATTGATTAATGGTTAGTGATTTAAAAAAACTGTTATTAATAAACTGATTAATTTTTTATTCATAAACTGATTAACTGGTTTATACTCATTCCTAATAAAAAGCATTATGAAGCATTTAGATGTAGAGTTCCATCTCACAAGCATATAAAATATAAACCTTTTCAATTGAAAATTCTTTTATGCAATATCAAACAATTTCTTCCTTCTAGCTAATTGATCATCTATTAATATACTTCATCATCTCTCTAATTTGAATGACAACATCATCAACTTTTTCCTTGATTGGATTACATGTATGATATATATACAATTACCCATATGTACACCTCCATAGTTTACAACCCAATCAATTTTGACCCAATTATGTTTTGGATCCATTTAGACCCAATTGAATTTCACTTGATTTAATTAATAGTTTACCGTTAAAAGTGAAATTTGACAGCCAATGGAGTCAAATCACCAACCGCAAAGGCAAAAGCAAAGAGCTGGTTTCTACTACTTGATTTTATAGAGAATAAAATAATAAAAGAAAGGGTTTAAATTGTGATTGCTCAAACTCGAAGACAATTTACCAAACAACATTGTCGTCTACCGTCAAAGAAATGTCACCACCACCGCCACCTCTAAATCCTTTTCACACTCCATCACTATCCTTCTTCTTCGTCATCTTTACTTCATTCTCACTGGTCACTGCCCACACTTCCTCCTCCGCTTCTCCTCCGCCTCTCTCCACTTCCCTCTCCGAGTGGCGATCTGCTCATGCCACCTACTACGCCGCCTCAGATCCTCGCGACGCCGTCGGCGGAGCTTGTGGTTACGGTGACCTGGGCAAAGCAGGTTATGGAATGGCGACGGTTGGGTTGAGTGAGGCTTTGTTCGAGCGCGGCCAGATCTGCGGCGCCTGTTTCGAGTTACGGTGTGTGGACGATTTGCGGTGGTGCATTCCTGGTACTTCCGTCATTGTCACTGTTACTAATTTTTGTGCTCCTAATTATGGCTTTCCGGCTGATGGCGGTGGCCATTGTAATCCTCCGAACAAACATTTTGTTCTTCCTATTGAGTCCTATGAGAAGATCGCCATCTGGAAGGCCGGTAATATGCCCGTACAGTACCGGAGGTACTTAATTCTTTACTCCTTTTGCCAATATCATATTTTATTTTCTATATTTTTTTTCTAAAAATATTGTTTAATTGCTTTGTTCTTTTAGATTTTAAATATAAATGAAATTTTATCTCAATGAATTGCCCTTCTCGTTCAATTTTGATTTTTTTTTTCTTTGGAATGATTTACTATAACCTTTGATTGAACATAAGATTCGGATCCAATGGTTCACAACTGTTCGGATTTGCTTTTTGACATGGAAACTTTTCATATAACGCTTATTACTGGGGAAGGTTCCACGCACCAGCCGAGCGACGAGTGCTGTGCGCCGAATGCGCTGCATAATATCAGCATAAACACCCCAATCATACGGTGCGCACAGCGCTATGTGCTCAATACATAGGTGCTCAGTACATGGATTTTCAATCGCTTATTATTTTGATGAGAAAAAAGTTTTTGAAAAATAAAACATAAAATAGAAAGTGGGGGACAGACAACCCACAAAGGCTGTCCTAATGCTTGCTTTAAGATAATAAAGTTTTGATTATAGTTTCTTGAGCATGACAGAGACAATTTACTTGTACATATCTATTCATATATTTTTAGAAGCCACATAAGTGAAACCGAAATAGTAATTTCCAATAAGAAAAGAAATCGGAACGGTCAATTATCTTTTATAATTCTGTGTGAAATATTATCATTTAAATTGGGTACCTGAATTTATACTATTATCTTTTATGTTGGATTCTTAAACTATCATTTCATTACATTAGGTCCTAAAATTTAAACTTAGAGTTGAGGGTCATTTATCTTAATTTGTCAAAATTGGAACTGAAACTGCTTTTTGCCTCTAAATTATTAAATATTTTCATCCCATCATATTTAGTTTCACATGTGACGCAAACGTATAGGCTTATGTTGTCAATATTCGTCAACATTTTATGGTTGACTGAAGAATGAAAGTCACTAGTGGTTTAAATTTGAGTGGGAAGTTCAAGGTGGCAGTATTTCAATACTTTCCCCATCTCCAATACAAAATCATCTCATGTTAAATGGAACAATAAGGGTTCTTTAAGAAAATACATATATTGTTTTGAATTTTAAAAGTGGATTTGTTGATCTTGTTTTCCTTTAATATTAACAACAGCGTCTCCCAGTCTTCTTCTTTCATGCGTGAGGAGGCTCTTTTGGTGATTTGGATCCATGAAGTTAGTCTTTATGAAATACCCTTGAGTAACACCTGGAAATGATATTTTCTACTCCTTGCTAAACTACTGCCCTCAATGTCTGGCACCTTAAAATATTTCAGTAGTCCAGATAACGTTATTATCCACACCATCTACTTCTTTAGTTGGTCAGCTGTGTAGAAATTTAGGAATCAAGTCATGCGCAAAACATCTGATTTTTGGCTGGATTGAAACAATAGCTAGATCGAAGACTTTCTTCAGTTAGAAGAAGGCATGAAGTGGCTGACTTTAGAGTGGTTCTTGCGGGGATAACTAAGGAAGCTCAAATTTCCAGCAAATATGAGGCTAAGAAATCTGGCTTTTTGTGTTATTATTAGTGAAGAAATGTGATCAATAATCAGTTTTCATTATATGTTGAAATACTTGTTCCGGAGTTGTAGGCCACGATGATATGATGGAAAATTAGGGACAAATTGGGTCTCTTAAGTGGAAGTTGTTATTTGAGCATATCCTGATTCTTAGGATTGTTAGAATTTTATGGTCATTTCTGATATTCAAGTCCTTCAATGCTTTATCAGTTTACAAAGTCCTAAAATTGGTGCCCTTTTCAAATCTTCCCCGTACACCTGGGAACATATTGGTTCCCAACTGGTCTAATTAACCTTGGACTATAACTTCGTTTTAGTATAGGATTTTGGGGAGTAGAACTTTCTGTTCAAACTTCAAAACATTTAAGTATCTTGTGAATAACAAATGGTGCGCTGTAATAGACTACTTAAATGAGGTCTGGCGTTGTCTTTTCTCTGCAACCGGAAGGTACTTGAATTGTGCTATATCATGTGGATCCGGAGATTTTTTTAGGGATTTGAAAGTTAATCGCTTTTGCTTGTTTCTTGGATGATGTGTCTTTTGCAAGCTTTGTTGACTTGTTATCCTCAATGTGCTGGGATGAATCTTTCTGAACAGGATCAAATGCAGAAAGGGAGGGGGGATCCGATTTACTATCTCCGGATCCAGTGTCTTCGTGTCAGTGCTAATTAGTAATGTTGCAGGCGCTGGGGATGTAGCAGCAGTGAAGATTAAGGGCTCGAGAACAGGTTGGCTTCCAATGGGTAGGAATTGGGGCCAGAATTGGCATCTTAATGCAGATTTAAAGAATCAACCTCTCTCATTTGAGGTGACTAGCAGCGATGGGACCACGATTACCTCGTACAGTGTTGCTCCTAAGGATTGGAACTTTGGGCAGACTTTTGAAGGCAAACAATTTGAGACATAATGTAGCAGCGAGAAGAAAACAATCATGTAAGGCGAGATCATTCTTTTCTTTTCCTGCTACCCTTGATTGTTTTGCTTTCCTGGTGCGGGTGAAAGTGTATTGAAGTGATGGGTTTTTTCTGATTGGGATGGAATGTGTACGGAGTAAAGCAGTAGTGAGCTGGAAAAATTAGAAATGAGATATATATATATAGAGAGAGAGAGAGAGAGAGCGCGTTTCTGATTGTGATTGTACTAAAATTCTCTTCAAAGGTAAAACCAAACATGTCAAATGATCAAGTCTGCTTATTATTAGATTAATGGGAATAGAACATACTTTCAAGTGAGCAAATGTAGATTGTAACATAAGAAATGTTGTCAACGACATTACCCCAATGATCATGGCCAAACGATTAAACCTTTTAGGTAAAACTCTAAACTTTTATATTTTTCGCCATTGGGTCCTTTTTGTAGCTTCTACGCCTCTCCTGTTCCTTCCTAAAACCTATATATATATATATATGTAGTCTTAAGCTATTATTTCGCCTAAATTAAGTCCTAATCTGATGCAAGAGACAAAAGTGCATGTTAATGGCGCCTCTTCCAAATGAGTATGCTGACTGGGATAAAATAATATTAAAAGATGACGTGTCGGATTTTAAAAAATAAAAATAATATTTTTTATTTTTATTTATGACTATACGAAAACTCTTTTAAGTCCAAGCTTTATTCTAGATTCACGTTTTGTAGTATGTACTTTCATAAATTCACAGGTCAATTTCATTAGTGATTATATTAACTGCGATCAATTTAATATTTGTGGTTATAACAAAATATTTATATCAATAAAATAAGATAACTATTATTTTTATTTTGTACTAATAAAGTCACATGTGCCAAATACAGTCCTAGTCGGCCAAAAGAGATGGCCATGTCAACATTCACATGGACACTGCCACATGGATGCAATTGTATCGGATACACTGACACTAGTGAAGGCACCTTAAATGGAAAAGGGTTATGAATTGCATAAATCAATAGCTCTTGGAGGAGGTAAACTGCAAATTTTGAGATAGAGTTGCAAAGCCACAAGTCCATACAGTTTCAGAGTCCCTTTTTTACCAGAAATTATCGAATGTTATTGGGGAATTTTTACAAAAATTGAGAGAAGGCAAAATGTTTTGGAAGGGTCCTTGGATCCACCACTGTCTGTAGTTGCAGTTTCTTTTGTGCCTTGAATGATATTTACTTCAGTTTCCAAAACAAGAACAACATAACCACCTTACACCACCTTTTACGACATTGTAATACTAATATTCATTCCTATATTAATTTGTGATTAGTATTTCAATTCCACTAAACCTCATTGAATCCTTAACTAGTATAGATTCACTTGCAGCTTTCTTATTCAAATGGATGTGGGCGTGAGATTTGCCCGTTTCTTCAAATATTTCCATCCAACAGGCAAAAGCTCAATATATGAAACCATTGTACTTGAGTTTTAACAAAAATTTAAATTTAGCTTACTTTATCCGTTACACCATTTGTAGGCAGTTGTAATCAGTCAAGCCTCTAGAAGAGTTTATCAACACAATTCAGCATAACATGATTTTGATTATCAGTACCCATGTTCCAGCTACTGCAAAATTTTGCAGCTGCTATGTAAAGAGTATAAACCAACCTTTGATTTGTGCAATAAAATGGAATGGAAGTTACCATCATCCTCTCCCCAAATAAGGGTATTGGCTTCTCCCCAATACCATGCTTTCCACTTTTTATTTGTAATATCGTGTTTTAAACAGCAATATTAGCTGATCTGACAGTTAAAAAGTGAAAAATAACATATGTTGGAAAGGACTGTAGACTTTCTCCAAATAAATACATAAAAACAAGCAATCTTGAGTCAGCTAAGGCAGATTTAAGAATTAAAACCATGCTATAGCATACAACTACTCACTGTCTGTAGAAAAAGGAAACATCAAGTATTGTGTGGAGAATCATTAAGAAAAATTCAAGGACAACAACATTCAAAGCCGTCTGAACTATTCGGAAAACCAATAGCTTTACTGCACAGAAAAATGGATCTGATCTCTACGCTTATCTAATCCATCTCTTTCATAATCTTAACTTCTATTGTATTCCTTTTGTTTCTTTGCCTGCCTTGGGGCAAATGGCATCCTTTGCTCCAAAGATGTCATCAATAATAACAGGGCAAAAAACCCTCTTTACTCTTCCTAAATGTTCATCAATCACCATAGGAGGTCTTGATGGTTTTGTATTACAATGAGCTATTTCATTTTTTTTATAACAATCAAGAGCTGCTCCTATTCTAATTTGAAACTCAAAAAGCTACAATTGCAAAACGGCATATGCATGATACATGTAGGAAGATACCAAGAATATACACCTTTGAAAGCTCTTAGGCAGAAATATTAATCCAAGACGGAATGGTACACATACTAGGCTAAAAAAAATTCAATGGGAAATTTCGAAAGTATCAATAAATTTAATTCAAGTTCATATTTAAACTATTTTAGCAAGTGAACAGACAAATTGTTTCAAGTCAATCCCCCTGTCCCGCAACAGTTAGATTGATGTGCTTGCATAAGATTATGTCCTATGCAGATGAAAATTCAAGAAGACAACTGAGCATGCTTAACACCGACAAGTATCTAATACATCTTTAAGGATTGCATACAACATAATGTAAATCATTACAGATTCTGAATAAGGAAATGTGTAGCTGCAATGGAAAGTAACCAATTTTGTTTTCTTCCAGTTCTCTAAGCAGTATCAAATTTTATAGAGAAAAACAGCTTAATAGCATTGAAGAATATGCTGAAAGATTGCCTCCAGCAACAACAAATGGATGGAAAAACAGCAGCACAGTTCAGTAGTCAACTTTAGAAGGAAAAATTTAAAATTAGTGTGCAAAATATCCAAAAAAAACTAAAAAAAAAAAATCCTTAAATCAAAGAACACTTGAACAGACATTTCATTAGGATGCTATAGGTTGCAAAAAAAAATTGCAACTATTTGCTAAAGGTACAAAGCTTTGCTCTTGGTTTTGACCATATAATACAGGTATTGTAAGTATCCAATATTCATTCAGATGAAAGAAGAAAAACAAAAATGAACTTCAATTGGTAAATATTGATACAAAAATATACTCTTGAGTTAATCTATAGTAAAGAAAAACAAAACCTGGTAAAAAAAATAAAATAAAAATTCAACCTGGTATATGAGTCAAAAGCTTTAAATGGTTGAATAAAAAATTCTTGTCTTGTGCAGTTGAATTGGCCAATTCAATATAACTCCAAAAGACCAAAACTACCTAGATCCAATCTTCTGATGAGATTCAATGAGCAATGCATTCAG
Organism: Excoecaria agallocha; assembly: GCA_037975025.1. NCBI lineage: Eukaryota > Viridiplantae > Streptophyta > Magnoliopsida > Malpighiales > Euphorbiaceae > Excoecaria > Excoecaria agallocha. The sequence continues at coordinate 28,940,556 of CM075816.1, forward strand.
CAAAATATGAACTGCGGCTTCATAAACAGCTTTATCATAATGCATCCCGTCAACAGTACAACGAGGCCCACAATTCCAACTCATTGATTGAACATCCAACATTAGAAACGGGCCACTATATCTCCGCAAGAGCCCACTGTTACGCAGTGCTCTATCATAAGCATGCCACATTTCATCACTCATCTTCTCCCTCTTTTCTTCTGTATTCAACATCCCATTAATCAACATTGGCATGCCAAGCCAAAACAAATGTGGTGATCTTACAGATACAGAACCAGTAACAGGCCCATCACTGCCCAATTCTGGAGAAAACGGTAACAAAGATACCGCAGAACTCCTTAAGGACCGCAAAGCAACACCATAATGAGATGCATTTGTGATGTGAAGCATATGCCATAGCCCTGCTCCCATCACCAAAACATCAGGGTAATCTCTGTTTTGCTTAAAGCCTGTCATCATATCCGTTAAGTTAACAACATAAGGAGCCCAAATAAAGTCCAATTTCAAATCAATTTCTTTGATAACAATCTGATAATCACTATGCCTTTTAAACAAATCACCTTTAATGGATTCCATTCGCTTTGAATCTAAAATCAAATTTAGCAAAGATTGAACAATTAACCGAGCTTGTGAATCCCCAGCAACAACTACCCAAGAACCATTGAGCAAATCTGAAGCATCAGACCTATCCAATCTCTGAAACTCACAAGCTTTCACTTTCCCTGATTTGGTCCAATCCCAAACCTTATCATAGCTAATTGAACCATTCTTAGCATTACTACGACTACTGTTATCATTGGATTTGACAATACTACGGCTAGGTTTAACATTCCAAATAACCTCATTAACCAAATTAATGCAAGAATCCTCACGATTATCAAATACAACAACTGATTGAACAGAGGTAACAAAATCAGAAACAGACGGGAAATAAGGAGTTAAATGAACACCTACCGCAAGAGTGATAAAAAGGGCACCGCTAAAGAAGAGCATCTTGTTTCGGCTCAAATGCCAACCAGCCATACCCATGGGTACAAATAGCACTATACAAGCAGCCAATAAGCCCAATTGAACACCTCCTAACATAATTTTTAACTTCTGAAAAATACCCAGAAGAGGAAATCCACGATCTTACATCATGACAAGATCTTTGAGGAAGGAACAAACGAAGCTTCCTTAGATTTTGAAGGAATTGAATATGATATCATCTGGGGCTGAATAGTCAAGATACAAAGGTCTAGGTTTGGTGCAGGGATTGTGAATTAAGGAAAAAAATAAGAATTTGGTATAAGGATTGATGGGAATGGAACAACAACAATAGCAATTCTCTTTTCCTTCTCTTTTTTTTTTTTTTTTTTTTAATATAATTTTTTACGACGAGAAATGATCTTTCTGGGTGAGACTGCGATCGCTTATCGTTGGCTATTCATTTATTACAGTCCACCGCACACGTGTGTGCAGTTAAGAATTGTACTTGTATCTCTAAATTTTATTTACTTTTTTTATAAGAAATTTTAATTACTTTATATTAAAGGTGACAAATGAATGAATTAGACGGTCTTAAATTATGTCATTAATTGACGGATTATTAATAAATTAAATTATTAATGAAATAAAAAAATATGGATTATAAATGAATTAATATTCAAATGAGTTGGATATATTTGAATCGATTTATAGGTTTAATATAAATTATTATAAAAATTTTTATTAATTAATTAATGAATCTTGTAATATTCTTACTAAATAACTTTTCAATTTAATTCTTTAATTTTTATTTATTTTTAAAATTATTCTTTTTACTTAATATTTACAAAATTACCATTATTCTCATTTATTTTCATTTCTAACCTATAAATTTGTATGTAAATTACCAATTGATCCTCATTCCTAAAATTTTAGCTCAATTAGAGTTTTTTATCGGTCCGATTCAATCAAATTTGTCCGATTCGATAATTACCGGTGTCACCAAAAAATTTAATTTTTTATTACCAAAATAATCTACAAAAAATTTTAGTAAGTTCTGTAAATTTTGATAATTTTTAGGGTTCGTTTGCTATTTTTAAAAAAATTAGTCAAATTCAGGTCAACCATTTTATTATCAAAATTAACTCGTTATTTTTTTATATTTTTAACTTTTGGAGGTCTATTTGACATCGGTTTTACTTTAAATTTCAACCCCAGACTCACCACGATCAATATTTTTCGATGGTTAATTAAAATATTTTTCGCTTTCGGGTACATTTTTCAGCCCGAAAATACTATTCACTATCGAAAATTACTTTTTTCGGCTGACCTAGTGTTATTAATCGCCATTGACGGCACCGATAGTGAAGTGGTTGAAATCGTAGTGAAGAGGTTAGGGTTTTGGACAGAGAGGAAAATGAGGAAGAAAGATTTTGTAAGAAATCCAATAGATTGAAAAATGAAATGGGTCGATTTTGGATTGATCCAGTGAGTATTGGGTTGGATTGAAAAATAAAATGGATCAGTTTTGCATTGATCCAATGGGTATTTAATTGGGTTTGGATCAAATTTTTTTGGATAGATTTGAATTGATTCATGGGTTTAGATCAATTTTGTCAGGTCTACTTTCAATCCATAATTATTATTAAATCCTAAAGCATTAAGTTCAAAAAAGTACCTTATATTTTCACTATTAAATATATAAGAGGTGGAAGTTTAATTTGTATATAAAGAAAAGTACTTTGAGTTTTAATTTTTGACACGAGAAAGATAAATATTTATCTTACATTAAATAAAAACAAGCTGCCCACAATTATAAATAAATATTTAATTGTTTTAATTATAATTATAATAGACTGAATAATTTTATAAAAAAATCTAAATAAGAAATTCATTTTATTTAAATATTAATTTATAATTTTTATATAGTATTTTTTTATTGTTTCAGAAAGTTAATGATTTGTAAAAGTATATGGATTTACGGTAGTTCATAATAATTAATTATTTCATATTTAAATAAATAATATGCATAAATTTTCTTTTCATGAGTTTGCTATTAGATATATATAAAATCTATGATTTATAGGCACGCATATATAAATCAAAAGATAAATTTTGCATATAATAAAAAGAATAGTAATCTTGATATAATTAGTTAATAATAAATTAATTGATTGATTAAAAAGGATTCACAACAATTCAAAATAACTTTCACTTATTTGTATTATGTAATTGAAGATTCAGTTCAACCAAAGTCGAAATAATTAAATGGCATTCTCATTCTCATAAATTCAGAAATACAAAGTACCTAATATACAATGTTATTAAAACCGGATCGAATAAAGAACCGGTAAGGCTGGAATTTGTGGTTCGACCGAGTTCAAATGGATTTTTTTATTTTAAAAATATTATAAATATTATAATTTTTTAAATACTATTGTATAAAAATTAAAAAAATATTCATCAAATATTAAATATATATCACAAATATTCTAATAATGAGTTACAAAATATAATTTTAATTTTATTATTACAAGTGATTAATTATGAATTTTTGAATATCATATGTTAAAAACATAAAAATACAATCATATCATGAAAATAATTTCATGTTTAGATGGAATACTAATGAAGCAAACACAAAAAATATTAACCTTGCATATATGAGTACAATTATATTTAATTATAATAAATTCAAATAGATAATAAGTATATTAAATTATTAAGTGACATTTTAGAATTTAAAATTTTAAATTTTCAAATAAATAAATAATAATAATTTAATATATATATGTGTGTATATTTTAAATTTCCATTATTTATTTATTCGAAAAAAAATTAGTATTTTAAATTCAAAAGATATTACTTAATAATTTAATATATTATTACAATGATCCAAATAGATAATAAGTATATTAAATTATTAAGTGATATATTTAGAATTTAAAATACTAATTTTTTTAAATAAATAAATAATGAAAATTTAATATATATATATGTGTGTGTGTGTGTGTGTGTGTGTGTGTGTGTGTGTGGGTGGGTGGATGAAAATATACAAAAAAAAATATTTTTTATACTTTTTAGCAAAAAATCTGATTTTATCCGGTTCAATTCGATTTTCAGTAATTGAACAAACCGATTGGCCAATCGATTTGCGGTTAAACCGATTCAATCGATCGGTCCGATTTTAATAACTATGCTAATATATGAAACCAAGCAATAAAAATAACCATACCAACAAAATCCTACTCAAGAAGAATCCAATCAGAATACATGAAAGTTTATTGTTTAGTCAAACTTACTTTTACTTAAGCATTAGCATTGTTGATGAATCCACTAACCCAAAACCCTAAAAATGTAACCCTTTCTTCAAGTTTCTCCAACAATAATAGATTAAAAAAAAAACTTACTTTCCCTTTTACACATGGAGAAAACTCCATTACTCACATTTACACGTGTAGACATCTTACAACAATTTTAATGCCGAAACAAGAGAAAAACTAAGGATGCATTGGAAAAAAATTTTGTTTTTGGTTTTTTTTCCTTAAAAATAAAACTAAAACACATTCGATATATATTTTTTCCGTTTTGATTCTTACGAAAATTTAAAAAAGTGATTTTTGCACAAAAAACAGGAATTAAAAATTTTCAAAATGTGTTTTTTAGAATTTTGCTTTTATCCACAGTTTAATTAATTTATCTTCATTATCACAAATACTACCACTACTATCACATTGCCACTACCCAAGTTACCACCACTGTCATTGCCACCACCACCAAATCGTCGTCGTCGCCGCCACCACCGCCACTGCCACCACAACTGCTACCATTGGACTGCCATCGCTGCCGCCATCAGATCTCCACTGCCACGGCTACCGCCACCGTCGCTATCGCCGCTGCCATTGCCACCGCCACTACCACCATCACACCACTGCCGTTACTGCCACTACTTCCTCCATTACCGCTATCGACGAAATCATTATCATAATATACATAAATAATTAAAAAAATATACATAAATAATTAAAAATGTATGATACGATTTTTAAATAAATAAAATAATTTTTTAAAAAATAGATAATAAAAACTGAAAATGATTTTTGAATTTTAAAAATAAAAAACTAAAAATCTACAATTTTACCGAACGCTCTTTAAATGATAAAAAGACTCCTCATATACTCCGAATAAACAATTCAGACAAAAACCTTGCATAGCTTAGATCCAAATATAAGAGTTTGGATCCTAAGCATAACAGACTTTGGGACTTTCGTGACGTTAACAGCAGCACAATACATCAATAACTCTAGTTCTGACTAAATAGAAAATGATAAGTTTGTCCTTATCTAATCATATAAAGCCTATTTGGATTAATATAGAACTCCATCCATATTCAAAATCATAAATGCATTCAAACTTTACTACTTAACTCTATAAACAGTTAAATGATTAAGGTACGCTCTCTCTTGATTTTTTCTACTTATTCCATTTTATTTGTCACCTAGACTCTTCCTGACTTGATCATCGGAGCATTCCCCATTGGAATTACCGTTAGTTTTCCTTCTTTTTAGGTTGATCCTCTATCGTTGGATAGCCAGGTTTCAACCATTCCCTTAAAGGTACTACTCAATCAACACTTTAATTTTTTCAATCTGTCATCATTTGGCGCATTGAGCGTGGATTTATCTTCCACAATGGATCTCTTTCTTAATTTGAATGTCACACCTGCTCTACTAGAAAATAAGCTTGAATAAAACCTACATTTACCTATACCAATTTAACAATTCTTTTCTCTAGGACCTACTACTCCTCCATCTGCCATTCCACCACTAGCGAACCCACTTGTTATACCTATTCCACCAATGTTTGGCTTCACCTATAGATGGCTCAGGCTTTTCTTATGGCCTTATCTGCCATGGCTACCTAGGCACCTCCACTAGTGCCTAACTTTACCCAACTACCCTTGGCTAGCCTACTGGCTCCAAGCTCTACCATTATTATAACGATTGAACATTTTGAAAAACTTTTTAAGGAAAGGATATAGAAGTATTAAAATAAAAATACCTTACAATATTATGGTAGCTTTAGATCTCCTCTATATAGGGAAATTTTGGCTGACCCTTTCTCTAAAATATGGTTGCCACACTTGCCTAAGTACAATGACAAGATTGACCCCTGAGCTCACCTAGATTAGTTTCACCATACAATTTTAGTTAACACTGGAAAAGATGCTTGTAATGGCCTAAATATTGGCTTAGCCGTAACTAGTATTTTTTGTAGTTGACTAGTACACCCAGACAAAAAAATATATTTGGTGGTGAAAAATATTTTATTTGACTATTAAAAAATATTAGTCACGATGAGCCCGAAGTTAAAATTTTAAGTCAAAATGACACTAAATAGGTCCCTAAAATTTGAAAATAAGAAAGTTCCAATGTTTCGGTTTAAATAGTACCCTAGTTGACTAAATGTTTGAATGGATTTTAAAAATAGCAAATGATTCCTAAAAATTTTCAAAATTTCCAAATCTACATAAAATGATATGTAGAAAATTTTGGTGTAAAAAATAAATTTTACAGTAACATTAAAAATGGTTGAATCGAACCGATTTGAGTGAATCGAATTGGAAACGGATTCCAATTGAGCTTAAATTTTTTATAGAGGTCTAATTTATTATTTTAAAAATTATGAAATTAATTTTGAGTGAATTTAGAGTTGAAAAGAGTGAAAAATAAATTAGAGTGCATAAATGGACTTAAAAATCAATTTGGGCTTTAATTAGGTCCAACCAAGCCCAACCCGAAGATAACTCTAGAATTTTGCTCCCTTCCCTTTTTTTCCTTTTTGACAGTATCTCTCTCTCACTCTCTTCTTCATTTTTCTTCTTTTTTCTCCCAAATTCTCACCAAAATCAAGCCTTCTAGATAATATTTAGCTCTTCTACAACATCATCACAACCTTTAACCTCTATTTTAAGTGGAAGAATTGGTTTAAATCAAGGCATTAAAGTTAGGGTGTAATTTTGAGATAAGAGAAATTAAGGAAAAAAATTTTATTTGTTGATTCTAAGATGTAAATTTGAGTATGTAGATTTCATTTATATAATTATTTTTTAAAAAAGAAGAAGAATAATCATGGTTTTACTTGGTAGAAAATTCTGCCATCATTAGGAGACAAAGAAGGAGAAGGCACTTTTAGGAAAAAAGATAAGGAAAAGAAAGCTCGAGGAGCTTATATCCTAATTGTACAAGGCTAGTGGTTACAAATTCTAACCATTTCCATTTAATTTGAATTAATTTAGGTTATGTTTATATTAGTTATATGTGTTAAGTATATGTAAAATGGAATTTAATTGTATAAGCATGTTTAGAAAGGTTTAAAGATTAAGTTAGAATGCACAAAATGAAAAGAAAATAAAAATAATGGCTTGGTTTAGTGTAAGCCGAATTATCCTAATAGGGAAATTTAATTGTATTTAATTGGTTGAGATAGAATAAAAACATAAATGGATATTTTATGGTATAATCTTAATTAATTAGTGATAAATTACCAATGATTAAGTGAGAAATAAATTTTGAGGAGAAAATGTTAATGTGATCAAATAGGTATATATGAGGAAAATATTAATATTGTGGTTAATTATCAATTGTTATGGTATAAAATGAATATAAAATGGAAATTAATTGTAAACTTATTTAATGAGAATTATTAGAATCAAATTAGGTAATTTTCTAAGTCATACTTACATTATGTAAGTAATATATTATGTTTTTATGAAATTGGATGTATTTTAATATTAGTATTGAGCAATAGATGGCTTAGAATGCAAATGATGGAAAGGTGGATAAATATGACAATACAAATATTTTACAAGTTAAGTTATATGTTAATTGAAAATATAAGTAAAGAAATATAGTTAATTGCCCTTAGTAATAGTCTGGTGGGTAATTTAGTACAGGATATACTTGGTTAGCCATAGGGATACTTTACTGCGGTGTGAGTCATGGAGACTCACTATAGTAGGCCAATAACGGTCTACTAAATGAAATGAAATGTTAAATGTTGAAATGTAAATAAAATGTGAATGTATGATACTAGGGGCAATATGATAAAAAGAGTGAATATGTGGGGTTGCTCTTAAATGTTGTGAATCTGTGGGGTCTACGTCCCATATATTCGATTCGAAAATTCTTACCAGAATGATACTAGGGGCAATATGATAAAAAGAGTGATACTGGAATTTAAAATGAGTAAATAGGAATTTAATAAGAGATTATAGTTAAAATGGACTTAATTGAAAGAAAATGAAAGTTTAAGGGTAAATTGGTAATTTTTACTTAGTACTGAATTTGAGTAACAAAAATGGACAAATAAGTAATTAAATAATAAACTAGATAAATTAGCAAAATAATAGGAACTAAAATGTAATTTGGCATAAAATGGAGAATTAAGGGACTAAAATGTAAACCGTAAGATAATTAATGTAGTAAAGGTGAAAATGGTATAAAATAATAACATTATGGTAATTAAGTACAAATGAAGGGTAAAATTATGAATAAGTGAAAAATCTAGGGACTAAAGTGTAAAAAGTGCAATAATGCGACTAATGTAGGGATCAAATTGTAATTAGAGTACTAATATCAATATAGATGCAAATATTAAGAACTTATGAATTTAATGACCAAATAAATTAATTAAGATAGTGATATAAGTAATTTAAGTAATTATTAAGGAATTTAAAACTTAATGCTTAAAATGAATATTCAAGAAAAATAAGAACAATATTAGTAATATTGATAATAATTTATATATTATTATTAATGAATAACTTTATAAAAAAGGAATGGCATATGAAGATAAGATAAAAAAATTATTAAAGGATTAATTAATTGGTCAAAAGTAGAAATAAATAAGTGTAGGCTTAAAAACATATGAGGATGATCATGGTTAGGTACGTATTATATTAGTCAAGTAGTTATGTTGACATGCATGCGTGTAAATGGAAATCTTTAGACTTGTAACCAACACTGAGCATATTTAATGCTCGGCACATAGTTTATTTACTGCGCGTATGTACCTTTAGGCAATAAAGGGGCAGCAAGCATGCATCGAATTGGAGGATACCAAATCAAGAATTTTTTTTGCTAGTATATTTTGTGTAATGATTATTAATAGCATGTATATGTAAGCATAAGTGTACTTATGGATGTGTATATAGTTTTGTATGGACTCTAAATTGATATTGTAAATGAGTAATGGCACGTTATGGATAAATGTGGGATAGATGTGAATGGATTGTACAGGTGGATGTTTAGACAATATTGATATTAGAAATTATTGATTATGGTTGTGTGCCCTATACGGGTTGTGTTTTGTTTGGAATTCTAAGAAGGGCAGTGCAATATATAAGTTGTTGTGCTGCTAAAATTTTCATTAAATAAATGATAAAAGTTTGACAGTAATAAGTCATCGACAAAACAAAAACACTAAGTATCATGTTAACCAGTCAATATCATTAGTTAAAGAATTGAACGAAAGGATTTTATGTAAAGCACCTAAGCAAAAAAATTGGCATGTAGATGCAGTAGTTTCAACCTGCAATGAGATATAAAACTAAATAACCGTATAAGTGAATAGGACGTACGTATACGAAAGCATATAAGAGTGTTACAATGCAGCCCTAGGCAAGATCTTTCCTTAGATCATCATTGAGTCCACGTAGATATGGTTCAAGAATTTACCCAAGCACTCAATAGAGAACTTTGAACAGTTTAATAATATGTTTATTGAAAAATTTATAGCGACAATTCGACCTGCCAAGGTCTCAGCCGACCTACATCGGGTCCAATAAGAGAAAAGTGATCCCTTGTGTACTTATGTTGAATGGTTCAATGTTGCCACAATGAACATTCAAAATCTCAATATGGAAGTAGCAATCAATGCCTTGGGGCAAAGTATAAGGTGTTAGGACTTTAGCAATTCACCGAGTAAAAAATCACCTAATGACTTTATTTGGCTTATATCCTGGGCTCACAAATATATTAGGATGGATAAAGCTCACCAACTTCAGCATAACTCTTTTCAGCAAAGAGATAGAGACAGAGACAAAGAGTCCTCAAGTAGGAAAGGTCATAACAAAGGCAATAATGGGGAAAATGACTTGAGGGTCATTAGGGGTTTTGGAAACTCTAAACAAACCTTTGTTATGTCAACTTCGTACTTTGGAGGTTAGAACAAAGTTCGGATTACACCCTTGAACACTTCAAGATCACAACTTCTTATATGGATGAAGCAAAACAAGCAACTTTATTGCCTAGACCTATGAGAGAAGATCCCAATCGAGACAAGAGTTTGTATTGTGCTTATCATAAGGACAAGAGGCATAAAATCAATGATTTTAACTAGCTCATGAGGGAGATCGAGCATCTAGTTTGAAAAAGGGAGTCTACCCTAGTTTGCAAAGAATGGAGATAATGATGCCCACAATCGATCTCCAACACCTCAGCAATAGGACAAAGGTAAAGCTAGTTTAAGCAAGAAGGATCCTGTTGGAGTCATTCATATCATTAGGGGCAAACATTATGATTTTTTTTATGATTATAAGAAATGCAAGCCAAAGAAATGTTTTTGTTAGGATCTAGTCCACCAGTTTCCACTTGTGTTATTCAGTTCTAGGCAGCTAGTGGTGCTTATGTTCGACAGCCACATATAGATGCCATGGTAGTTGAAGCCCTTATCCAAGAATTTTTAGTGTAGGAATTTTATTAGAAATAGGAAGTGCAATCAATTTGATTACTTTACAAGCCTTCAAAGCACTTAGGATGTCAACCAATCTTCTAAATCCTATTTATGTGCCACTGATCGGCATATTTGGGTAGCCAATCATGGTGGAAGGTTTAACCAATCTAGCTCTCTAGCTCAAAGATAAAGCAATAATCTAGACATGTATAACCTGCTTCAAGGTGGTAAACATGCCTCTTTCTTATAACATTATTTTTGTCCAACCTCTTTTGGCCGCAGTGGATGCCTACATTTCCATAAATTATTGCTTAAAGTTCCAGCCCAAAAAAGGCAATCAAGCATTGCCGCTTGACACTTTGGATGTTCCATCTAATGTAGCTCAAAAATTCAAGCCTAACGACTTACTTCAAGAAGTCAAACTTGTACCAGGGAAGCAAATAAAAAATAGCCTCAACCAAAATTGGCTTAGAAAAGGATGCACTCATTGTTGTGCTCTCGTCCTTCATTGACATGTTTGCCTAGCAACCTTTAGATATTATAGGTATATCTCCCCAGGTAATGTCTTATTCACTTAACTTTCAACCTAATTATAAGCCTATAAAGTAGAAGAAGTATAATCATGCTCCCAAGCATCAGCTGGTGATGGTTGAATAGATAGAAAACTTGCTAAATAACGGGTTCGTTTGAGAAGTCTTTTACTCGAATTGGTTATCAAATGTGGTTTTGGTGAAAAAAGCCAATGGGGAATTGGAGGATGTGCATTGATTTCACTTACAAATGTTACTTAACATCTACCTTTTGGTGGATTCCATAGCTGCATTTGAGGAGTATGCGTTTTTAGATGCTTCGACGAGCTATCATCAATTCCAATGAATCCAGCAGATGAAGAAAGATTACTTTCATTACTAATCGAGCTACTTAATACTACCATGTTATGCACTTCGGCCCCAAAATTTTCGGAGCCACTTATTAAAGACTAATGAATAAACTCTTCACCAACTAGCTCGATCAAAACATAAAGGTCTATATAGATGACGTAATAGTGAAGTGGTGGAATATGACATGGCATTTATATGATGATCATGCAACGGAAAACAATAAAAATCGATCATACAAGCCACTCAATCCATGAACAAGAATCAAAAGCATGCAATTTTAGGGTTTTAAAACTTACAACTTTAGATGCACTTCAAGATCTGATTTTATTGATGACCAGCACCCAAGAAGGATATGTCAGCCTTAGATCTTTACCACCAATGCCAAAGGAACAGCCTTTACGCCACTCCTCTCTATGTTAACACACACAATTGCAATGACGGCTTAAAATCGAGATTGCTAGCTCTCTATTTAAGTATCGTGTAATGGCAAAGGATTGAAGCTACAAGATTTGATCCTGCACTTCTTTAGGTTGCTATTACTGCCCAATAACACAAGAGAACAAGGAACAATCCTTTCCTCATTGTGAATTCGGCTAAGAAAATTTTGTGAGAGAAAGAGACTAGTTCACGCCATTTAGGGTTTTTCCCTTTTATATTCAAAATAAATCACTTGTTATTCAAAGTGATAATGCCGAGATCCACTTCCTATTTAGGTACTGAATTCATTCTTAATCACTTCCTTAAATAAGTAACATAAATTGATTCAAACTCTTTTGAATTAATTTGAAATAAATCTAAGACATTTAATCAAATAAATCACTTAATTTAAGAATTCTACATGTGCCAAAATTCCCTTGATATTTACCTTGGAATTTCGGTCACTCCATCTTTTATTCAAGTGATTTAATTTGATTTAAATTCTTTTAGGTTTTAATACTCAATTAACTTAATTAATACAAGATAATTAATTAATTGAAATTAAACCTTGTGGGCTGAATTTCTCTCTCTCTCATGGACCAAAGTCCAATAGCAATTTTAATACCCATTACATACATTAATTTGAATTTAATTAAAAGTCCAAATTAATGCCCAACACTTTATTTAAATATTTTAAATCCAATGCTTTGTGAGCGATCCTATAGATCCATTTAATATTAGCAATGAATTAATGAATTAATTCAAAGGCTATATATATTCTCTAGCAAGATATTATAGCATTCTAAATTAAATGAAAATGCAAATGGCATTTAGTGACCTAATGCAATTTTGCATAGTCCCTTACCCATAAATATCAGAATTAATATAAGGCATGGAACTAGTCATCCTTATATATATTAATTCCTTTCTTGATATTTCAGTGATACTGAACTCTCAGATAAATAATGATTACTCATTATTTCAACTCGGTATGGCCATACACTTCTCAGTTCACTGATCAAGTGGCCGATGATATTTTCTCTCTTATTGAGAGGGGTAATCCCTTCACTTCTCTCATGCTCTCTAACATGAATCAATGCATACCCAAGCATACCCATACTTGTCACTCTGTTACGAGCACATTAGGTGTATGTCAAAGTACACAGTAATTCATAAAGAGTTTCATAGAGATTTTAGGTCTAAGAACTCTGATGCAAAACTTGCATATAAGAAACACTTATGACTTGTACCATGTAGTGTTCTCATGAATGGATCAAATTCAGATACCATGTTCTAAACATGTATCTATGATCTCTAATTGACACTCTTGTCCTTATGATCCGTAAGACAGAACTCAACTTATCAGAAAGAGCATACTAGTCTTAATTCATTGTTATTCCCATAACAATGACTGACTAGGGATATTTAGAATGAAGTCTCTATTGTTTCAAGGTCTTACAACCATGTGCCTCACACATGATAACTTAAATTGAAACAACATTCTTGGATAGTTCTATCAATTGATATGCATAGGAATATAATAGATAAAACAAATGCCTCATTTATTAACTAAAGTGTTTTATTACAATGTATTGGGGCTAGGGCTTACACTAACATGAAGAGCGTGACTTCAGTAGATTTACGCACTGAACTCACAAAAACCTTTTTCGCCCTTAAGAAGTTTGGCCTCAAGCTTAATCATGTAAAGTGTGCTTTTGGCATATAGTCCGGCAAATTCTTAGGGTTCATGATTTCCAAGAGGGAGATAAAAGCCAACCCATAAAAAATCTAAGTTATTTTAGAGATGGAAGCATCGAAGTCTATCAAGGAGGTTTAAAAGTTTAATAAGAAGTTAACAGGTCTGGGCAGATTCATTTCTTGTTTAGCTAAATGTTGTCTTCCATTTTACAAGGCACTTAAAAATTTAAAGAACTTTGAATAGACCTCAGAGTGTCAATAAGCCTTTGAGGCATTGAAGCGATTCCTCAATTTGCCACCATTGCTTAGCTAACCTTAAGTGGACAAAACATTATACATATACTTAGCCATTTTTAAAAGGTACTATTGGCTTAGTCCTGATTTGAGAAGAGGATACATAATAATTCCCTGTGTATTAAACTAGCAAGGTCCTATGAGGTTCCAAGCTGTGATACCCTATACTGGAGTAGTTAGCTTTCGCTTTGGTAACATCTACTATCGAGCCCTGGCCTTATTTCCAGGACTATACTGTAATAGTTTAGACAAATACAAGTCTTAAAAAGGTATTGCAGAGGCTTAAGGCATCAGGAAGACTTATTAAATGGGTAACCCCCTTTGGAGAAGTTGATGTTCGATATAAGCCTAGAGCTACCATAAAGGCTTGGATCCTGGTTAATTTCATCGCCGAGTTACATGCCTCACCACCAAAACTAACTACCTCCTTTTAGAGTCTATACATTAATGAAGCTACCTCTTTTGAAAGAGTTGGTGTTGGAATGGTTTTAACCAATCTAAGAAAGATCTATATCCGAGGGTGGCTTAGATATCATTTATTTTATCCAACAATGTTGCTAAGTACGACTCTACCATGGCTTATAGCTTGCTCTCGAGGTAAGGCTAGACTCTATGACCATTTTTTCTAACTCTTAACTTATTGTTATCCAATTGCTTAGTAAGTTCGAAGCCAAAAAAACACACAATGGTTTGGTATAAAACACTTGTGGCTACTTTATTATCTCAGTTAGAGAAAGCAATATGGATATGGACAATTGAACAAATACCTCGGGTTGAGAATCAAGGTGAAGATACTTTAGCCAAGCAAGCTTGCCACAGATATTATTTGGGCCACTATCTCTCAGCCAACCTATAACATGATAGGATGCAATATACCATAGATATTTGGTTTAGTTATATTACTTTTTCTTAGTTTTATGCATGCATTTGTTTAATTTGTTGTGTTATTTTTCACTTTTGGTTTCTTTTGTGTTTGTAGGTTCCCTAGTGTTCTAATGCATGATTTGGAGTACAATTAGATGTTTTTAATCGAAAGAGTGAAGTTTAAATTACAAGGACAAAAAATTGGATCGGCACCGACTTATGAAAAAGCCTCATCATGCTGACTTGTGAAGGCCATGTTGACTCGTTACAGAAGCATGTCATGCCAACTTAAGCCTGGTGCCGAGTCATCACCACACCTTTTCAAGGCACCCTTTCACATTTACACCCTTTAGCAAGGCACGAAATTAGGATATCTAGAGGCTTATAAATATATGAATCTAACTCTATTTGGGGTATAAAAACTATAACAAACAACAAGACAATTCAAGAAAGATTATGAGGAAAAAATATAGCCCAAAGAAGAAAAAGGATATCAAGAGGTTTAAGTAATATTAAGTAACATACTAAAGAGAATTAAGGAGTCATCACCAAAATTCTATTCTCTTCTATTTAGTTATATTGCTTGATGTTTTGAATATTCCTTACAATTGCTTAACTTTAGACATTATATATTTAGGCTAAGTCTTTGTTTATTAGAATTGCAAAGATGATTTAACCTAAGAACTATATCTTTATCTTTATTAATGCATGAATGATTTAGATTCAATTGAGTTTTGGAATGTGTTATGTATGTTTGATTAACATATATAACTTGGTAATCAAATGTTCACAATGAGAATTGGGGCACTTTGATAGAAATGCAATTGAATTTATTTAAGGGATAAAAAATTACTTGGAGACAAGAATTTCACTTTAAAAGGTTAAAAAATTGGTATAAAACTTCATAGTTTTCATTTACCTCTACAATGGCATGAAAGTGCTTGTAGACTCTAAATAAAAATACCCTTAATTGACAACGAGAGTTGCTCTTAAGGATTATCGACTATATTCTCCAATCATTACATGCAATTTTGTATATGTTAATAATCATAATACCTTATTAATTCTCCTTTGTAATTCTAATAAACATTGTTTGAATTGTATTTGTGAACTTAGAATAACTTTAGTATTCTATAATTTTAAGTTATCTTAGGAAAGTTAGAATATTTCGTCTTAGAGACTAAGGTAATAAATTTATGCCATATCATGACATTTATATGATCTAGTTACAGGAACCCATGAATGGCTGGCTTTTGCTAATTTATCAATACTTGAGCACATACACTCTCTCTAATCAAATGCAAGCCTAAAAGATAGTATAACAATCCAGTTTGTGTGCTATTTCGGATGATAAGCTTCATCGATAGTCTTTCTTTAAACCTTGAACTCTTTGCATTAGCATAGATGAAGGCAATTATGTTCTTCGTGAAATACATAAAGGTATTTGTGGCACATAAGTAATAGCTCGAAAAGCTTTGCTGCAGGGATACTACTAGCCCAAGATGGAAAGTGATGTCAACGAATTTGTTCAGAAGTTTTATATGTGTCAGCAGTTTGGCAACATTTTGCATCAGAAGTCAACCCAACAAGTGCTAATCCACAATCCTTAGCCTTTCGCCCAGTGGGGTATAGAAATCCTCGACCCTTTCCCTTAGGCTATTAGACAATGGAAGTTTTTGGTCATGGTAGTAGATAATTTTACGAAGTGGATGGAAGCTGAGCCCTTGGCTACAATCACACCAGTAAACATAATTAAGTTCCTATAGAAATCTATCATCATGAGATTTGAAATCCCGCACACCGTCATTACTAATAACGACAAACAATTCGATTATTAAACTTTTAGAAATTTCTACTTAAAATTGCAAATCTACTTTAATTTCACTTCCCATAATCTAATGGAATGACCGAAGTCACAAATTGTACCATCCTAGCTAGACTCAAAAAATGGCTTAATCATACTAAATGCTAATGGGTTGATAAGTTGAACAATGTGCTTTGGGCATACCGAACCTCTCCCCAAGTTGCAACAAATATCATACCTTTCTCCCTTACCTATAGAGTCAAAGCTGTTATTCCTTGCGAAATTTGCATTTTAAGCATCAGAAATTCTAAATATAATGTTGGAAAAGATAAGGACAACTTGCTCTATCATTTGATAGGTTGGAAGAACAATGGGAGTTCACCCAAATTCAGTCGAACACTTGTAAACAATATATGGCATCTGATCATGATCAAAAGTTGAAACTGAAGACCCTCTAATTAGGGCAGCTCATCTTTAGGAAGGTCATTGCAACACAAACTGTTGCAGTGGTTAGAAAGCTTAATCTAAACTGGAAAAGCCTTCACCAAATGCATGAAGTTGTTAATTGCAGTGTTTATAGTCTAAATAACTCCTCAAGAAACTATTATTATACTCATGGAATGTGTTCAATCTCAAGTTGTATTATTAGTAGTTGATTGTCTTCTATTCACTCACTTTGGCTACATCGCCATTTGAGCATTTATCTTTCATCCATTGGTTTGTTTCTTTTACTTTTTGCTCACTTCAACTATGTTGCCATTCAAGCATTTTCTTATTTATTTAGTCTGGTTTTTTATCACTCAATTTATCTATATCACAATTTGACCATTTATTTTGTTTTTCAATATCCGTTAATAGGTAGTATTAATAAAGTTAAAACTTTACCCATCTATTATAGAATTTTTAATGTTCCAATTATCAATAGTGTGGCTTTTCCACTCAATTTGCCTATATCGCCATTCTAGTGCATATATTTTTTTAAGTTCAGTTAGCTTTGTTTTTGCCCATTTTAGCTACACTACTCACCTAAGTTTTTACTTTGTATTTCAAATTAAGTTACATAAGAATTATTAATAAAGTTCATCTATTTTCAGAATATTAAAAGAGAAGTGTGGAAGAAAATCATTTTCATTAATTTAAAAGCTCATTATAAGAAAAGCAAAAGCAAGAAAAACATCATAACTACTTTTTGTCTAGATAGATATTATCCATCCAAGCCAAGTCTTTGTTGGGATACTTTTCCTTCACTACATCCTTGAGCTTTTTACCAAAGGAGATACACATGTCGATAGCAAGATAGATTGCTTTCTCCCTCAAGCTTGGCAATTTTTTATAGCTCAACCTTCTTAGTGAGTATTTTTTGTAGTTCTTTTTGGTGAGACCTAAGTTCTTCTTTGCATTTCATGAGCTCAGCCTCAGCCTCAGCTGCCCTTTTTCAACCTTCGCTTTATACTCTGCATCATAATATTTTTTTCTCAACCTTATTGAGTTTATATTGTAACTCAGTTATGACCTTCTTTTTTTTCACCCCAGTGTGATCAACCTATTCCACTTAGCAACGATTGTGCTGCTGATTAGAGATCCCTATATTTCATAATATGTTAACTTATTATGTAGCACCAATCATTAAATTAAACAATTTTGTAGGTGTTTACCATTACCTGATTCTTTTTATACATGGCAATCATTTGATCAATAGACAGGTTGAGAAGGGTCACCATCTCATTTAATACACATGCCATATGGTGCACAAAAGTGGTGAACTCATTTTTGGAGGAGTTGTATGCCTTTCTCTACTTCTTTTAGTAACCTAGTATCTCATATATCAAGGATTTCAAGTCCTTCGTTATTGACAGTGTAGGGGCTAGAGTAGTGGGAGCTAAAATAATTGCCTTCGGACTTCTCATTTCTGCAGTAGTGGGTTTGTTTGCCTTTGCAGGCAAGGTATCATTCACCTTGATAACGAGAGTGGTAGCAGCTGGAAATTGCAATAGGAGTCAAATCCCATCTCTTCTAGTCTTTTGCTTTTTTCTGCCTCATCTTTATAGTGAGGCTTGTTTTCTCTCTTCATAGTTGCAAAAAAAAAAAAAACACATAATGAGAAACATATTAGAACTAAATACAGATGAAATAAAATAGATTACCCTTGGGTTAAAGGGATTCAATTATAGTCTAATATCTCTCTTTTCGATAGCAAACGCTTTCCATCGAGCTAGAGTAGCTTTTTCCTTTTCAGTCAACCATAATTGATCATCATTTTTATTCACAAACCTACCTTATTAAGTTTGGAAGGGAAGGTCTTCGTACTTGCTTTCCAACACAAAGAAATAATTCTTTTAATTCTTTGAAGACTCTGGATTGCTTGTAAAAACACTATAACTGGCTCAGGCTTAGACATAATGATGATCTTTGGTAGCAAATCATAGTCCCACTATAAGCATAGATCAAAAGAGGCGAATGGTAAGATGGATGTCATGCTCGACTGTCCATATTTGCAAAATAGGTAGAGTTCTCCAAGCATTTGAATGTAGTTGCCCAGTTGTTAGATCACAGCGGTTAAGGAAGGCAAGCTTAAAGTTTATTAAGCATAGGTTTAGCCTAGCTTCAAATTCTAACTTATAGAGAACTATATTTGTCTTGCTGGTAAACTTGGCGTTGGCTCTCAACGAGGCATTTAAGGCTCTAATTTTGTGGTTATTATATATTCTGAGCCTTTCTCTCAAGGGAGCCAAGTTAGACTCTCTTATAGTTGAGCTGATGCTTCTGACTTGAGGTCGCCTTCTTAGATTGCTTGATTTCATCCGCTCACTAATGGTTATTCCTCTATTTATAGGGCATTCTTCACCCAAGCTATTAGGCATGTTATCGTGTAGCAATCCTTCACTTACCCTTACCTCCTTATTAGAACCCTTTGAAGAAATCATGATAAAAAAAAAGAATTGAGAGAAAACATAACGGGGTAGAGGGAAGAATAAACCTATCAAATAAGGAATTTTAGCAAAAAAGATGCCCCAAATTAGTGGAAATTAGCATAACCAAAGCAAAATCGATTTGAGATAACTACTTCAAAATCATTGGAATTGCTTGTATGAGTGTTGCAGCAGTGAGCAAAAATAAAGAGAAGAATACTATAGAGAGAAATGTAGAAATGGAAGAAAATGCAATGAAAAAGCCAAATAAAGTAACCTAAGTAAAAGAAAAAATTGAGATATTTAAAAGCTATGTAAAACTGCAGGCAGGGAGACATATGGTTGGCTGGAATTGAGTGTAAGGACAAGTTATACAACCATAATTTCTTTCAACACGGGAAACAAAGTGTTTGCTATAGACATCGAGTCTCGAAGCAACCTAGATCAGAATAGCCCGATGAGGAAGCATTGTTCATATTCTGGATAGGGAACAAAAACTTTAAGTCTTATCTTTGATTTCCATAAAGTTTTTAAAGGGTTTTTTCAGGCTTTGTCCTTTTGTTTTTGTAGAGCTAAAATGAGCTTTTAATGGAAAAAATCACCTTTTTCTCATTGATAGACAGGCTATCCGATAAACACCATGCTCGTCTATCACTGTACATCTGTGGTGATAGACACCTTATGACAAACACCCTACCTGTCTGTCATGTGATTTTTAGAGTTACTTCTCATATTTTTTGAGCAAGAAATGGGAGGTTTTTTTTGGATGATTTGTATCTAAAATCTTATCTAATCTCTTAGGATCTTATCAGGGATTTAAACCTTAAAAAATAAGAGTTTCAAAAGGATTGAAATCTTAAAAAATAAGGGTTTTGAGGGGATTAAAAAACTCTCTTAAATAAATAGGAAAAAACCTAGGGTTTTTAGGGCTCTTTTTTTACTTCTTCTTCTTTTTCTTCTTTCTTTGGTGGCTAAAAAAAATCATCCTTCTAATTTGAGGAACTTGAAGGAGGCAGTCATTCTTTTGGAGAATAAAAAATTTGATTTTTTTCTCTTCAGAAGAGGGAAAAGATCTTTACCTCCTTTATTAGGAAAACTCATTCTTTCTACATAACATAATTGTTTTCATCTTTCATCAATCATGGAAATCAATTGGAGAGGAATTTGGAGCACAATTTCAAACTTTTCTGAAAAAGCAACTGAGGATAATATTCTAGATTTTTTTATTCTACTTTTATTTTAATAACAAATTAATTGTCAAGTAGATACATCAATTCATTATGTCAAAGTGTTGTTTATTTATTTATATTTTCATGCCATGATTATTTTAATTAAATATTATTTCAGTATTTTGCCACAATTATTTTGTATGATAACATATGTAGAATGGCATAGTTAGGATTTTTCACCATTAATGTATAATTAGTCTTCTTGATTAAAATTTTGTATTTTATGTTTAATTAATTGTTTAGCCTATTTTAAATGTGTATTTGATTCTCATGTCTAGATTTGGCATGTTTTAGGGTGTAGAGGTATGCATATTTAGGTTAGAAATAAGTTTTTTTTCCCTTTTGTTGTGTTTTTGCCTATTACTGTTTTATGTTTCATGTGATAGATGGGAAGAAGCCCCTATAGACAATGCAAAAGTTCTTTTCGCCCCGTCTTCTTTAGTTTATTGGCCGTATATTATGCTTGTAGGCAGTCTGTGGCCATTGTTTACCCATTTCATGTTTATTATTCATACTTAGTTTATTTGCATGCTTAGCTACGTGATTAAATATTATTTTAATTTTATTTCATGTATTTTCACATTCTATATGTTTATTTTTTTAAGTCAAAAATTGTTTTATTTTACCTTTAATGTTTACTACTTATTTCCCTTTGTTACATTACTAAGCATTTAATTTCTTTTGTATTTGTGAGCATTAAATATTTATTGTCCATTGAACTTTGAGAGATTTTTGAGGTGAAAAACCTTGGAGCAAGTGCCTTGGGAGAACTTTATCTTTTTATTATCTGCTATCTTATTATTTATTCCTTTATTATCTGGTTATTTGAATGTATTATTATTTTAAGAATGTAATAATTAGGCTTTTCATAATAAAGTGGACCAATGTCCAAGTTTTCATTCCAAAATCTCACATAAAATGAAGAGTCTTTGTTTTATTAAAATTGAAATCACTCATCCCATAGAATATTGGTCGCGATGAGTCTGGGATTGAAATTCGAAATGAAATTAAGGTCAAATAGGTCTGCAAAAGTAAAAAATACGAAAAATAAAGCTGTTCGGTTCAAAGGTTAATTAGGTTGACCTAGGTTTGATTGAAATTTTAAAAATAGCAAATAAATTATAAAAATTTCTAGAAATTTTTAGATATGCCTAAAATGATATGTAGAATATTTTGGCTGTAAACATTTAATTTCTTAATGACATCGATAATTATCAAATCGGACCGATCTAATTGAATTTGATAAAATAGACTCTAATTGGGCTAAAATTTTGTGTACAACTTATTTTTGACATGCTATGAATGATGAAATCAAAATTGAAGTGATTTGGAGTTAGAAAGTGAGATAATTGTAGGAAAATGGCAAATTGGGCTTAATTAGGGCTTTTAGGTCCTAAATGAGTAGGCCTTGGTTGAACCAAAACCTAACTCATTCAACCCCTCTAAAAGCCAGGTGAAAGAATATTTTTTGGACAGCTGAACTCATCTCCTCAACCCTCTCTTCTTCTTTCTTTAGCCGAACCCACCATTGCCATTTCCTCTCAAATTGTTTTAAGCTTTCTCCCTCTTCCTCACCCAAATTCAATCATCCTAGTGAAATTCTATCTCCCTAGAAGACTCTCAAGACCTCTACTCCTTGATTTGAGTGAGAAAAATGGGAGAAAATAAGTGTGAAAGTGAGAAGGATTAAAGTGATCGAGGTAAGAGAAAATCAAGGCTTTAAATTTATTTAAGGGTGCCTACAAGTGTTTTTAAGTGCCTAGAGTTCATTTATTTAGTTAATTTGAGCATTTGAGATTAATAAGGTAGAGTTTCTTATGTTAAAGAACTTGGCCCTTTATAGATTCTCAAGGTGGTGGGCAATCTTCCAAGGTTAAAGGCAAGAAAAAAGAAGCTTAAGAAGAGCTTAGCTTCTGAAAAAGGTTAGTGGCTATTAAATCCTTCAATTTCCCTTGAATTGGCATGATTTTCCTTCATGTAACTTAGGAAAAACTAAGAAAAATGCATGTATAATTGAAATTAACCTTAGAATAATGATTTAGAACCTTGAATAACACTACAAAAAATCCATTTTATAGACGAATTTTTATTGATAGAATTGTGCTTTTTACCGACGAAAAATGACCTTACCGATGGTTTTTTATTATTTTAGCAACGAAATGCATCCATCACTAAAATGCTTATAGGTACCAAAATACCGACGAAAAATTTTGTCATTAAACAATATCGACGGATTTTATCGATAGATTTATCAAGAACATTCCGTCGCTAGTTTTATTTAAAATCTGTCGGATGTTTCATTGCGTTGACCATTTACTGATGGAACATTTTATTGGTAAAATGTCGGTAAATTTAATAAATAAATTATTAATTTATTTTAATATAAACAACGATAGAATTTTTTGTTTGTAATTTTGTCGGATTAAAACTATCAAAATGGCAGCGACGGATTTTTCTATCGGTAACATAAAATTTTACATTTATTTGTTTAAATTTTTTGTGAAAATTATATATTTTTCGTTTGCAAATTTCAGATTAAACACAATAAATTAAATATAACAAAATTAATACATACCTCATAACTATTGTGCACAATATTTTGTAGTTGTATAAAAAATTAACTAACTACTATACAAGTAATACCAATATCAGTATTGTGTACAAAGTTTTATAGTGCTATACAAAAAAAAATATTTAAAACAGTTCATGTAAATTTACTACTACTAAGATGTACTGTGATGGTCAAGGATGGTGAAAGAGTGATGTTTGGTAAGTTGAAAGTAGTGGAATACTCTAATGTCCATTAGGGAATGTAGCTAAGTTGAAAGTTGAAAGCAGTGGACCACCTGATGCTTGGTAAGCCTCCTACAAATAGCTCTAGTCTTCTTGGGACACAGATCAAAAGGCAAAAACTTCTTATTCATGTATGCTTCACTCAGAGTAGCCTTCTGCTTTTGTGAAATCACTGTCCAGACCTATGCAATAGACAACCTCACCACCTTGCTGCATTCATACCAATACCCAACATTAAACAACAATCATATATAATCATAGAGAAACAAAATATGACCCTAAAAAATGGTGTTGTTAAATCAAACATGAACTAAATCTATGAAAGAAAAAACTATAAGAGAATATACCAAAAGAGTTAAAATTGAAGGCTTCTCAATGATTTTATAGAACAAAAAATTTTACATCATAGTAATGGGGCGAAATATGAAGGTTTAAATCTACAAGATTTATACAAATAAAAAGTTGCAATGATATTAATTCTTGAATTCAAGCCCCCCCCACCTTCTAGAAGAAAAAAAGAAAATCTTTAAAAGGTGATAACATTTATATATATATATATATATATATATATATATATATATATATATATATATATATATATATATATATATATATATATATATATATATATATATATATATATATATATAAATGTAACATATATATGATATCAAAAGGAAAAAAGAAAATCTCAAATTTCAGAACAAACTCATAAAAATAACTAAATTGAGATTAACTTTCATTAAAGCTATCAACTTTCATTCATTCAACATAAGACTAGTTCTGTAAAGAACTTTAGAATGCACTACGAATTGACATTCAATAATTTCCTACCAATCAATTATTCTGGTCGGTCCAAAACCCTTGTACATACCATGCAGCAGTATCATATTTAGCCAATAAAGAAAATAATAAGAATGCCCAAACTAAACTAAACTTTTGCACTATTATTAGTTAAAAACTTAATAAATTAGCATCCATTACCAAGTTAAAAACATCTATATGTAACTTGTAAGCCTCAGTAACACAAAAAAAACAAGGACTAAGAGTTCATATCTCATAACTCCCATCACAAAATAAATATACCTAAAAAAAGAGAAAAAAATTGCAAATTGGTACCTCATTCTCATAGCATTCCAGTTAGCTTCTACAGATGAAGCAATTGAAGCCATAGCGTGATCAAATTAAACCATAATGACATAAGTGATAAAGCAAAATGCAATAAAAAAACCCTAATTCCAATTAAAATATACCCAAATTCCCTTTCTTTCTTAAATTATATTGATTATAACACTTAAAAGTCCATAATATAGCATCTAAAACTGGAAAATTAGAGTGAGAAGTAACCTATTCATCTATACTGTCCATTTTTCTCCCCAAGCTTCAATATGAGATAAATTATCGAAATAAAGTTTGATTTAACGGCTAAAACCCTTGCTGTTCTTGTCGAAATTAAAGAGTTTCAGTAACTTGACTATGATTTTACAAAGAGCATATAGCACACTACTACTAACCTTTACTAATGCTAAGTGTTTCAGATTCAGACCTGAAAGTATAACCAAACATCGACACAACATCATTTAATAATTGAGATGTGAAAATGCATTTTATTTTGATCCAATTTAGGTGGTTTTATGCCTTCATTTTATTATTTATGGATTATTAGGAAGTAACTAATTGAGATGTGAAAATACAGTGGTAATTATCAAGAAAAGGCACCAGAGGTGAGGAGAAATGAGCTTGACCTTACCTTGGAACCCATTAATGCATGCCATCTTGGTTGCTTCACTGCACGAATTCCAATAAGTTATTATTAATTAATTCTACTGCATGTTGCTGCTACCTCATCAAGAAGCTTTTAGTTTGTTTATATATTATTGAAGACCAAACCTCTACCTATTTAATTAATTAAGTTTAACAAATGTCAAACTGTTTGATGTAGCAAACTCTACCTTATAAATTATATGCATATGCATCTTGATAAATGTATATTTGGAATGTTTTTTGTTTTATAATTAATTCAAGATACTACTTTCTCTTTTATTTTTTTTATCTTTCCATACCTTTGATATATATATATATATATATATATATATATATATATATATATATATATATATTTTATCTGATATTTATATGATGATTCTCAACTTATACACTAGCTGGTCATGGATTAAATCAAGATGTATGTAAATTGAACATAGGCTACCTAGATTTGAGCCTTGAAGATTGCAATTTAGAGCATTTAAATCTATACCTATTATATTTTTGCATATTTCTAATGTATGTTATCAAACAATATCTTCTATTCACATGTATATTACTTTCTTTTTTAATATTTTAGTAGCGAATACTTATGTACATATTTTACATCAAAATATTAGATTCTAAAAATAGATATGATGCCATTTGTTGGGTTGTAAAGTAGTTTCGATTTGATTGTATTAAATATCATTTTATTAAATAAAATATTAAAATGGAAGCGTTTCATAAAAAAAAAAAGTAAAGTAGAAGTGCACAAAAAAAAATAAAAAAGAAAAAATGAATAAACTCCACTTTGTTATATCACTATGCTATATTACATATTTAGTGGACCATTTCTAAGCACTCTCAATACTAATATTATGTAACACCGAAGACTAATATTAGTTTACTGTTAATAATAGATGTATCTATATAAATAGAGAGAGAGAGAGAGAAAGAAATATAAATTTTGCGCACCTAGAAAATGTGATCATTGTACTTATGCACAAATCCATGATAAAAAAGGACCCACATATTAAATATATCACTTTTGGTTTGATAATCCCACACCTTCTCATTTAGGAATCATTTATAAATACTTTAAAATCCACGTACCCTTATTGTACAATATATTCCTGTAACGGTCTGAACGTTATGTCAGCCGTAAATAGTATTTTTCGATAGTAAATAGCATATTCGGACTGAAAAGTACATCCAAAAATGATGATAACATGTAAAATGTCTACTATTTAGTGTGTATTTTCTTTTATTTAAGTATCTAAGGATGTAATATTATGTGTATTTTATGTGTTTATGTTTAATTTATGTGTTTATTTGTGTTATAGGTCAAAGTTGGTGCAAACATGAAGTATTTTGAGGAATTGTGAAGGAATCGGATGAAGCTCATGAGTCGTAAAGAGGTTCACGACTCGGACAAGGATACACGAGATGTGAAGATGCTCACGAGTGACACAAAGGCGACATGCTCACGATTTGTGAAGGCATTCACGACTCGGTAGGCAAAGCAGTAAGCATTCACAACTCGGCAGGCAAAGCAGCAGGCATTCACGAGTTAGAGGACGTTCACGAGTGAGGAAGACCTGATGAAGTTCACGACTCGTGAAGACATTCACTAGTCAAACATTGCACCTGTTTTCAAACGATGCCACCTTTCTACACACGATCTCTCAGCCAACCATCAAGACTTTTTAGGGCAGCTTTTCATGTTGACAAACATTCTAAAGGGACATGTTTGTAGAGTTAATCTCTATAAATATGGTAGTAAAGCTCTGAAGAGGGGATCGAAGAAAAATTTAGTAGTTTTTCTTAGAACATTTTTAGTTATTTTTGGACAGCATTTTTACTTAGTTTGTAGATGATAACAAAAGAGCAAAGCCAAAGAAATAAGAGATATATCAGAAGGTTTAATTAGAAAGTAAACCCTAGGGAGTGATGATGTTCTTTTCTCTTATTCATTTTTATTACAAATGTGTATTTGGCTAACTTCTTTTGTACATTATAACTATGCAATATAATTTGTTTTAGACATGTTATATTATCTTTGTGGATGAAGTATGATTTAAATTTATTTGGGTGCATTGATTTGCTTATTATGCTTGATCATCATAATTAACATGTTAGTCATTTTATTCATAATGAGAATTTGAATTCTTTGATGGAAAAATAAATAAATTTACTTGAAGCATTGAATTCACTTAGAGATAAGGAATTCACTTTAAGGGGTTTAAGAGTTGGCATAGAGCTTCATAATTTTTGTTTATCTCTATAATGACATGAGAGTGCTTATATACTCTAAATGAAAACACCTTTAATGACAATGAGAGTTGCTTTAAAGAAACTTGGCTAAATTCTCCAATCATGTCATTCATACAATAGTCTAAAATGATTCTTAAATGAAATTGTTTCTCTTAGTTATAATGTATATTCATAACATCATTTTAGTCATCTATTATCCAAAATTAACTTAATATATTTTAAGTAGTTTAGTCATTAAAATAAATGAATGATTCATATATTATTCGTTACCTATCCATCTACTTCTTGTTATTTCAATACAAAATTACTATGTTCCCTTTGGAACGATACCCTACTCACCCTATATGCAGTCTAGCAAGACTAAAGGTTCAAATAAATCCCCATCAGATTTTGGCACCATTATCGGGGAATGATTTAAATAAATTTTTATTGATTGAAACAAAGTCGTAGATGCTTTAGGATTGTATGATATTAATTAGTTATTTTGATGTATAAAATTTTATATTTTGTTTTGTTTTATTCTTTGTAAAAGTATTAGAGTTTTTGTAATGATCCTAGACTAAAAGTACTTGTGATTTTGTGCAAGGAACTTAGAAGGAAGCAATAAGAGGAACTTAGATTGCAATTAGAAGAAGAACAAATGGCTAAGTTGGAGGAAAATCATAATATTCCAACTATGGCTGGAGAAGAAAGGAGAACACTTGGTGATTTTTCTATTCCCAATATCTTGAAAAGTTTTGAAGGAATAGTGGCGCCGGCTATCGCCAACAACAACTTTGAGATCAAACTGGCAGTCATACAAATGGTGCAAAATAACCAGTTTGGAGGTTTGCAAGGGGAAGACCCTTATGCTCATATCCTTGCTTTTCTTAATGTTTGTGCTACATTTAAAATTAATGGAGTGAGTAATGATGCCATTAGACTTAGACTATTTCCATTTTCTTTAAAAGAAAAAGCACAAATTTGGCTTGCTAGTATACCTAGTGAGACAATCACTACTTGGGATCAACTTAAACAAGCTTTTCTTCATAAGTATTTTCCACCACATAAAACAACAAAATTTAGAAATCAAATATCTACTTTTAAACAATTGCCTAATGAAACTATTTATACATCTTGGGAAAGATTTAAGGAACTCCAATGGCAATATCCTCACCATGACTTGCTGGATTGGATGATTCCTCAAATCTTTTACAATAGACTAATGGAGAAAAATAGAAATATTGTAAATGCTTCTTGAGGTGAAAAATGGTTGGAGAAAACTACCAAGGAAGCTGAAACTTTATTGGAGGAACTAGCCTCATAAGGCTACATGGGAGAAGAACCCACCATGGCTAAGGCTAAGGGATTTTTGGAATTAGATTCCATTAATCTCTTAACAGCTAAAGTTGAAGCCTTGACTAAGTTGGTAAGTAATTCTCACTCTAATATTGAAAATGTTAGTCAAGTATGTGAAAAATGTGGTGGACCTCATATATATGCTAATTGTAGTGTGGGGTCTAATGAGGATGTAAGTTTTGTTCAAGGAAATTATAATCAAAGGATGAGTCAAAATGCTAATTATTATAATCCTCAATGGAGGAACCATCTGGGTTTTTTTTGGTCTAATCCAAATGCCCAATTGAACCCTCCAAATAATAATCCTATGACCAAATTACCAAACCCTTCATCTTTTCCAATTAAACCACTTTTTAACCCCCAACAACTTAAATCCCATCTTTAGAATTTAATGGAGCAATTTGTTAACCATCAAATGACCACTAACAAGCAAAATGAGGAACAATTTAAGCAAATAAATACGAAAATTGACCAACTTGTTACCCATAATAAGATTCTTGAAACCCAATTGGCTCAACAAGCCACTTCTAGTGTTAAACCATTAGGCAAACTTCCAAGTCAACCAAAATTTTTGCCTCATAAATCGGTTCAAGCTATTATGTTAAGGAGTGGAAAAAATATTGAGAGTAACATTAGAGGTAACAATGATCTTATTTTTGATGATGAGCATGTTTTAGATGTTAGTAAAATGATGATGTGATGAAGAAGTTTAAGGAATATAAGGAAAATATGACCTCATCTAGGGAGGATGACCTTAAAATTAATTTAAATGTTTTACCATTCCCTCAAAGACTTATTAGAAGGAATATTGATAAGCAATTTGGCAAGTTTTTGAATTACTTGAAGGAACTTACTATAACTATACACTTTGTGGATGCAATTAAGAATATGCCTTCATGGGCAAAATTTTTAAAAGAAATTATAAGTCATAAGGGTAAACTTGAAGAACATGGTTATGTTTTTTTGGTAGAAGAGTCTAAGGTCATGTATTCTAAGTATCCACCTAAGCTAAAGGATCTGGGTTGTTTTACGGTTCCTTGTGTTATAGGTGGCACACATTTTGATAAAGCTTTATGTGACATTGGTGCAAGTTTTAGTCTTATGCCTTATTCTCTTTATAAAAAAATTGATTTAAGTGAATTAAAGCTTACTAATGTGTGTTTATCTATGGCAAATAAGTCTATTTCACACCCTATAGGCATACTTGAAAATGTCCCTACCAAATTAGGTAAATTTGTAATTCTTGCTGATTTTGTTGTGCTAGAAATTGATGAAGATCTTGAAATTCCTATTTTGTTTGGTAGGCATTTCTTAATTACTGCTGGGGTTATTTTTGATCTGAAAAATGGAAAAATATCTCTTGAAATTAATGGTGAAACGATTGAGTTTAATGTTTTTGGGATGGTTAAGTCTTCACCAATAGAAGTGGGGAATAGAATTGATGCTTATGATGTTCTTGATGAATGTATTAATAATGTTGTTAATAATTGTCTTAGTCAAAATCCTATTGCACCTTATAGTTTAAATGAAAGTTGTAATGAGGTTTTGCAAGTTGAATCTTATCCTTTTCATCACGGATTCTCAAAGTTTGAGTCTTTGAGAAAAGATGAGGATATGCCATCAAAGACATCAAAGGAGGAAGTTAAACTTGAACTCAAGCCATTACCAACAAGCTTAAGGTATGATTATTTGGATTCAAAATTTCAATTACCTTTTATTGTTAATTCTTCAATTGATATTGAAAATGTGAGTGCTTTACGTGATATTTTGCTTACTCATAGAAATGGCATGGGATATTCTATAAGTGATTTAAAAGGAATTGCACCTAAAGTTTTCATGCATAGGATCTTATTAGAAAAGGATTCTAAACCTTCAATTGAAGGTCAAAGATGGCTTAATCCAACTCTAAAGGAGGTAGTGAGGAAAGAAATAATTAAATTGCTTGATAATGGCATAATTTATTCCATAAGTGATAGTAAGTGGGTGAGTCCTATTCAAGTTATCCCTAGAAAGGGTGGCTTAACTATTATTCATAATGATAATAATGATTTAATTCTTACTAGGACTATCACGGATTGGCGTATGTGTGTAGACTATAGGAAATTGAATAAGGCTACAAGAAAGGACAATTTTCCTTTGCCTTTTATTGACCAAGTTATTGAAAGATTAGCTAATTTTCTTATTTTTGTTACTTAGATGGTTTAAGTGGTTTTTATCAAATACCTATACATTCACATGATCAATTTAAGACAACTTTTACATGCCCATATGGAACTTTTGCATTTAAGCCGATGCCTTTTAGGTTCATAATACACCGGCCACCTTTAAAAATGCATGTTCTCTATTTTTAGTGATCTCATTGATCAATGTGTAGAAGTTTTTATGGATGACTTTAGTGTGTATGGAACTACATATAACAATTATTTATCTAATCTTTCTAAGGTGCTTGATAGATATATGGAGCATGGTTTGGTCTTAAATTGGGAGAAGTGTCATTTTATGGCACAAGGGGGTATTGTCTTAGGACATTTAGTCTCTAATAGGGGGATTGAGGTTGATAGAGCTAAAATTAAAATTATTGCTAATTTGACTTCTCCTTAAAATGTTAGAGATGTTCGAAGCTTTCGAGGTCATGCTGGATTTTATAGAAGGTTCATAAAAGATTTTTCTAAGATAGCTAAACCTTTGTGCACATTACTAGGCAAGGATGTTGATTTTCATTTTGATGAGGCATGTCTTATTTCTTTTGAAACTCTTAAACATGCTCTTGTCACTTCACCGGTGTTGCAACCACCAAATTGAGAGCAACCATTTGAATTGATGTGTGATGCTAGTAACTATGCTATTGGGGCTGTTTTAGGACAAAGAATTGATGGGAAGCCTTTTGTTATTTATTACGCTAGTAAGTTACTAGATGATGCCCAAATTAATTACTCCACGACTGAAAAAGAACTCTTGGCCATTGTATATGCATTTGATAAATTTAGGGCTTATCTTGTAGGATAAAAAGGCATTTGATAAATTTAGGGCTTATCTTGTAGGGTAAAAAGTCATTGTTTATTCTAATCATGCTACTCTCAAGTATCTCTTAACTAAAAAAGATGCTAAGCATAGGTTGTTAAGATGGATTTTAATGTTACAAGAGTTTGATTGCGAAATAAGGGATAAGAAAGGGAAAGAGAACTTAGTTGTTGACCATTTATCTAGGTTAACCCAAGGTGTCTTGAAGGATAGTGATGATGGGGTGCCTATTGATGAAGCTTTTCATGGGAAACATCTTTTTAGTGTAGTTTCAAAGGATGTTCCATGGATTGCTGATATAGCAAACTATTTAGTAAGTGGTGTGCTTCCCTATGGTATTGATCATAAATAAAGGAAAAAATTCCTTAATGATGTTAAGTTTTACTATTGGGAAGAGCCCTTGTTATATAGGAGATGTGCTGATGGGCTGATTAGGAGGTGTATTTCTCATGAGGAAGTTAGTGATGTGTTGGCTCATTATCATTCTGATGTTGTAGGAGGTCACTTTGGAGTTTCTAAAACAGCCTCCAAGGTGTTGCAAGCTGGGTTTTTATTGCCTGCATTGTTTAAGGATGTCAAAGACTTTGTGCTTAGTTGTGATAAGTGCCAAAGAATGGGAAATTTGTCTAAAAGAAATGAAATGCCTTTAAATGGCATTTTAGAAGTTGAATTATTTGATGTTTGGGGTATAGATTTTATGGGACCATTTCCTAGTTCTTTAGGAAATATGTATATTTTGGTCATGGTTAATTATGTATCCAAATGGGTGGAAGCAATTCCAACCATTACTAATTATACAAAGGTGGTTAAGAAGATGCTTAAGAAAGTTATATTTCCTAGATTTGAAACGCCTAGGGCAATTATTAGTGATGATGGATCTCATTTTTGTAACAAGGTTATAGAGTAATTATTGAAGAAGTATAATGTAAACCATAAAGTTGCTATACATTATCACCCTCAAACTAGTGGGCAAGTTGAAATTAGCAATAGAGAGCTTAAGTGGATATTGGAGAAAACGGTCTCTAGGTCAAAAAAGGATTAGGCACTTAAGCTAGATGATGCTCTTTGGGCATATAGAACAACTTTTAAAACTCTCATAGGCCTTACTCCTTATCAATTGGTTTATGGTAAATCTTGCCATTTGCCTGTTGAAATTGAACATAAAGCCTATTGGACAACTAAGGTATTAAACTTTGATATGCAATAAGTTGGTAGGAGGAGATTGCTTCAATTGCAAGAATTTAAGGAGCTTCGTATGAATGCTTAAGAAAATGCTAAGTTATATAAAGAGAGAACTAAATCAGGGCATGATAATCATGTATTAAAGAAAGAATTTAAAGTTGGTAACTTAGTTTTGTTGTACAATTCAAGATTGAAACTATTTCCTGGTAAATTAAAATCGAGATGGTCGGGTCCTTTCAAGATAGTTAAATTTTTTTCTTATGGGGCTGTTGATATTGCTAATGACAAAGGGGAGGTCTTTAAGGTTAATGGACATAGATTGAAGCCTTATTTCATTGGTGATGCATTAGTTCCTGCCCAAACAGTTTCCTTATTAAATTCATCTCCTGCGTAATAATATTTTTGTTTAGGATTAGCTTTCTTAGTTTAGATTTTATTTGTTATTTGTTTTATTTTTGGTTATATTTGAAGTATCTTATAGTTTTCATTTTTCTTGACTTTTTTTCTTTTGTCTTCTTTAATTTTTGATCGAGGTTGGTATGTTTTGCAGAAAAATTATAGCACTGGGACACATTCATGATTGCTCCAGAAGCAAAAGCTTCACGAGTCACTAAATTTTTACCGAATCATGAAGTATAGGTTTGACTCGTGAGGGGATTCACGAGTAATACAGAAACAAAAAGTTCACGACTTGTGAAAGGATGTTAGACTCATGAAGATGTGCCATAATCCAAGTGAAAAATATTTTATTCGACCATCGGAAAATATGGGTCATGGTGAATCCGAAATTGAAATTTGAAGTGAAACTGAGATCAAATAGGCCTCTAAAAGTCAAAAATACGAAAAAGGTAGCGAGTCAATTTTTATGGTAGACAGTTTGACCCGAATTTGATCGAATTTTTAAAAATAGAAAATGAACTCCAAAAATTGCCAAAATTTTCAAATCTTAATGAAATTTCATGTAGAATATTTTGGTCATAAAAAGTGAATTTTTCGGTGACACTGGTAGTTATCGAATTAGATCGATTTGATTAAATTGTACCAAAAATGGACTCCAATTGAGCAAAAATTTTGTGTACAACTTATTTTTGGTGTGATAAGAATAATGGAATTAAAATTGAAGTGATTTGGAGTTGGAAAGTGAGAAAAAGTAATTAGGGATTTTTAATGGATAATTAATGGGCTTTGGGTTAATAGGTTAGACCCATTAACTTGGCCCATGAGAGGAGGCATAAAAGGTGGAAAATCTGTCGAATACTAGAAGTTTCTACCATTTCCTTCTTCCTCTTCTTGGTCAAATTCTCCATTAGCCCTTTCTCTCTGTAATTTTTGTCATATCACTTAAAATTCACATATAATCCAAACATAAGAAAGTTAATTCTATCCCTCTAAACCATTATTCAACCCCCTTTCCTTTGATTTGAGGAAGAGGAGCAAGAGAAGTCATGTGGAAAAGGCTTAGAAATCAAAATGAGGTAAGAGAATTTCAAGATTTTAATTTTGTTCAAGGGTACCTACAAGTAATTTTAGGTACCTAGAGTCCATTTTTGAGGTCAATTTAAGCTAAAAATATTGAAATCATAGTGTTTCTTTTAATAAAGATTTCGGCCTCTTATGGAAGTCTTTGGTGGTGGATGAATTGCTAAGGCTTAAGGCATGAAAAAGGAAGCCTAAGGAAGGTGAATCAAGTGAGAAAGGTAAGTGGCTATTAAATCTAACCATTTCCCTTGATTTAACATAATTTTCCTTTAGGTAAAATAGGAAAATTTATGAAATTGTATGTATAATTGAAATTGACTTTATAATAATGTAATTAGACCCTAAATAAGCTTATTAGAATGCTTAAATAAATTTTTAAGAACATGCATGTTAGACTTCTCAAAGTGGCTGAATTCTTTATTAAAGGAAAGTCATATGTA
Source organism: Excoecaria agallocha (assembly GCA_037975025.1). Taxonomy (NCBI): domain Eukaryota; kingdom Viridiplantae; phylum Streptophyta; class Magnoliopsida; order Malpighiales; family Euphorbiaceae; genus Excoecaria; species Excoecaria agallocha. The sequence goes on from CM075816.1 coordinate 28,975,626, forward strand.
ATTTAGTTATTTTTGATGATTTAAGCCTTAAATTGATAGTAGATAGGAAATAACATCTCCATCAATTTTTATGGAATTTATGGGAATTATTTGAATATTTTTGGAATAATTAATGGATTATGTAACTTGTGAAAATAATGAATTTTTGGAAAATAATGCATGAAATAAGTAAAATATGTACCCATAAATTTTTATAGAATTTATTTGAATATTTTAGAGAAACAATTTGAATATGTACAAAATAAATGTGTTGAATTATTGAGTTATAATTTATAAATTAAGTGAAAAATAATGAATTATATCAATATAATTCTTAAACTGTCCAAAGATAATGAAAAGACTAACCAACTAATGTATTAAAATAAAAAGACAATATAAAGTATAATATGTAAAATGACCACATTAAATTATTGAGAAAATAACTTATAATTCGATAATAAAATGGTGAATTATTGTAAGATAATTCACAAACCATATAAAATTATTAACAACTTTGAACGACCGTATTACTAGACAGAAAAGTTAAGAGACTGTTAAAAGTCCGAAAGGTGAAATGAATTGTAAAATGAAAATATTGAATTATTAAGAAATAATTCATAAATTTACAAGAAATGGTGAATTATAACGATATAATTCACAGATTATATAAAAAGTATTGAAAGAATAACAGGCTAATATATCGAAATGAAAAGATACTGAAAAATAATGTGTAAAATAATCGTGGTGAATTATGATGACATAATTCACAAACTGTGCATAAAGCACAGAAAAGGTGACTGTCAGAATAATAGAAAAAAAAACTACTGAATAGTCAAAAGTAAAAAAAAGAGATTGACTGTCAAAATGTACTGTTTGATGAAGAAATTATAATTGTTGAAAAATTTGAAAAATATTTTGAAAGCAAGTGATTTTGTCCTTAACAATCGTCAGACAATAAAAGTCTTGCTCAGGATATGATTGGCTAGCCATATGGACACCCTATACTGCGATGCAAATCATTGTGACTTAGTTTGCTATGGTAGGATCTCTGATCTCCATAGTATCTATCTGTTCTGATATCTGATCTATGAGACTTGGTCCCTTAAGATCATTTTTCAGTCTCTATGTGATCCTGTGGGATCCACATCTCGTATATCCTATCTGAAAAATTCTTGTCGAGATTATATTAGAGGGATTATAATGAGAATAATTTTAAAATACAAAAAGAAAGCTAAAAGTAAAGTCAAAGGCGAAAAAAGAAGGGGCCTAATTGAAAGAAATAAAAAAGTTTTGGGACAAATGGTAATTTTTTAAAAAATTTGCATTTATGAGCAAAAGTGATAAGAAAATAATTTACAAGAGTAAATGGTAAATTAATGACCAAATAGTCCAAAAATAAGCCTTTATAAGGGAAAAAAGGACTAAAATATAATTTTACATGAAAAAGTCAAAATGATGACCAATTGATATATTGTATGCTAATTAATAGTTTGACAGTAAAAAATTAGTAAAATAATGCCAATATCGTAATTAAAGTCCAAAAATGGCAATCCTATAATTAATTGAGAAATTAAGGACCAAAAATGAAATATTGCATAAAAATTTCAAACAAGATTCAGACAAAAATTTTGTAAGCCAAAAGATAAATAAAAAGTAAAAATGAGTAGGTTAATGTCAACTTTGCAATTAAAAATGTCAATGTGGATATTTTGCAATAAAAGTGTGTAAAAGGGGGCATTGTGTAACAAAATGAAGGATTAAAGACTTAATTGAAAAGTTTACCAAATTAATGAGATTACTTTGTATTAAATATTAAAAGCATTAATAGGTGTATTTTGATAAATGATTAAAAAGGTCAAAGTGAAAATAAATGAACTAATGGCAAAATTGTAATTATAGTATAAAAGGGGTAATTCTGCAATCAATTGGAAACTTGAGTACTGAATTGAAAAATTGTCATATAAGTGGTAAATAATAATGTAACATGCCAAATAAAATGATAAATGCAATTGACCAATTAAATAAGAAAATTTGGCCAAAAAGTCAAAGCAAAACCCAATTAATGTATTACATGTCAAAAGTTAAGTAAAAAGGTAAAAGTAAGAAAAGTAAGGCCAATTTTGTAATTAAATTATAAAAATGATATTTTTGTATTGAATTGTAACATACGGTCAAAAAGATTAAAAAGTACCTTTTGATAAGACAAAAATATTTTGTATAAGTTATGTAATTGTGCTTATCTAGGAAATTCTTAAATTAATAGTCACTACTGAGCATATTTAATTCTTAGTACGTAGTGTTTGCTTCGTGCAAGTTCTGAAGAGTTACTGGAGCATAGTACATAATGGAGCAAAGTCTGAAGAGAAAGAAATTGTTACAATTATTTAGTATTTTTGGCAGGTATATATATATATATTTAGCTTTCTGAAGTAAAGGATTGAATTGTAATTGATCAGTAAATTAATGTGATTGTAAAATTGGACAGTTATAGGTTACCGCAACTTGATTTAGGAACTTGTATATATTGATTGAAATTTTGTAATTAAGAAGTTAATTGGTTGAAAAAAACTGTTTCAGTAAGGGTGTTTCAGTAACTGCTTAATTTCGTATCTGAAAGACTGTTTCAGTAAGGGTGTTATATTTTGTGGTATTAGAGCAAAAGTTTAAGCAGTTCTAAGATCGAAGTGGGATTAGTAATTGGTTTATCTATATACATGTCAATTGTAAATGGAACAAGTGATAGGAGTCTAATGTGTACTTGCTTCCGTTTGTTTTAAAGTGAAAAGTTGTCATCTGACTGAGATCATTGGGTGGGGATTGGTGAAAGTGAGGCATCCATTGGTATTGGATAGCATAAGGTCCTATATAAGTAAACTTTTCACCAGTGGTTCTGCCTCCACCTTCACAGTTAGATTTTCTCCATTTGATAACTGATTATGTACAATAGAGACCGTAGTTGGGTTAGAATATATATAGTGCTGCTTGAAGCCTTTTGGGGGATAAAGCAGGGTAATAAATTATTGATTGAATATGAGCGCGAGTTTGAGCGCCTAAGTGCCTTTGTGGAGGAAAGCCAGTCTATTGAAGGATAAAATAAAAATTGTGTCAGAGATTTGAAAGGAGAATGTATATCAAGTTTACATAGATTGTAAGGACACAAAGATACCCTGACTTGAGTATCATGGTATAGATTCTTATTGAGTTAGGAGCTATACAGTTAGAGGAGGTTGTCCTTGATGTAATAAATTGGTTATCCGCCCATTAAGTGACAGTAGACTAAAAAAGAAAGAGAGTTATTTTGAACCTTGATGGAGGTTAGGAAATAACAGTTATAGGTAGGGGTGTGCAAATGATTGGTTTGGTTCGGTTTTGGACCGAACCAAAAAAACTAAAAATCAAACTTTGTAAAATAAAATAACCGAACCAAAATTGAAGTATTTAGGATCAAAAATTGAATGGACCGAAATAATTTCGATCGGTTTGGTAGGTTTTATGGGCTTTACAAATAGAATGAGATCGGCGCCCAAATTGAGCACTTTAAAAAAAATGAAAACAACAAAGCCCTAGAAACTCACGATTTAAGTTTTCAAATAAAATAAATAATATATCTGTTTATATCCCATTCCTATTCCTATTCCTATTCATATCTATCCATGTCCAAAAAGTCCCACTCTCAGGCATGCCTATTTATCTTTGCTTTCCACCTATCTTAAAATAAAACCCTAACCTCTCTCCATTTGTACGATTCCTTGAAAAAGATTCCTTCTATTTTTTTTAAATCTATTCTTTTACTCATTTATTTTTTCAATTGTGATAAAAAAAATTTAAATCTATTCTTTTACTCATTTATTTTTTCAATTGTGCTAAAAGGAAGCAAATATGAATTTTGAAATGACAGAGGTGGGGTTTTTTGAGATTTTTACAGTGTTAACATGGTGCTACCTAAAAAGCTCGACCTCAGTAAGATAGATCCTCCTCTTCTATCTTCTACTTCTCTTTAACTCCTATTTCAAGCCACCGATCTCAAATGTTCTATATTTCCTTCTCATGCTTTTAACAGAATTGAATGTGGATGTTTAGTTTCTTTCTTTGGAGACCGATGCAGAGAAGAAAGAACAAAGGAACAGAGACACTTGCGGCTAGGGTTCAAAATGATATATATATATATATAGCAAAACGGTGGGTTTTAATAATTTCAATCGGTTCAGTTCTTTCAGTTTTTCAATTTTAAGAACTGAATCGAATCGAATTAATTGAAATTTTATTTTGGTTCAGAATTGAAAAAACCAAAAACCAAAAAAAAATTGAACCAAATAGACCAAAATTCATTCGATTCGATTTGATTTTTGGTTTCGGTTCAGTTCTGCACACCCCTAGTTATAGGTGTGGGAACCGACTTCCTATCTAATGTGATTTTTGCTACAGTTGTAAAGAGATTGATTAGAACTGGTGCATTGCTTACGTGTGCTTTGTAGTGGAAACAGAAAGAGAAAATTTGAAAGTGTCAAAAGTACCTACTGTCTGAGAGTTCCTTGATGTGTTCCCTGATGAGTTACCAGGTTTGCCACCTGAAAAAAAGTAAAATTCTCTATTGATGTGACTCAAGGCACTGCTCCCGTCTCCATTGCTTCTTATAGAATAGTACATGCAAAATTGAAAGAATTGAAAATTTAGTTACAAGAATTGTTCGATAAGAGGTTTATCAGACCCAGCGTTTCTCCTTAGGAAACACTAGTCCTGTTTATGAAGAAGAAGGATAGGACACTTAGGCTATGTATTAACTACAGACAGCTCAGAAAGTGATTATAAAGATTAAATACCCTTTTCTCTCATTGAAGACTTGTTTGATCAATTGTGGGGAGTGAAAGTATTTTCAAAGATCAACCTGAGATTAGTCTATTACTATATGCTAATAAAAGAACTAGATGTATCCAAGATGGATTTTCGTGTTAGATGTGGCCATTATAAAATCTTGGTCATGTCATCTGGGTTTGCAAGGCACCAGCCACCTTTATGGGTTTGACAAACAGGGTCTTCCACCCTTATTTGGATCCATTTATAGTTGTCTTTATTGATGACATTCTAGTGTATTCTGAGACATCAAAAGAGCATGACAAGTATTTGAGGATTATTCTACAGACATTGAAGGAAAAATAACTATATGCTTAGTTTAGCAAATGTGATTTCTAGCTGGATGAGGAGTTTTTGAATTTAATCGGGTATTATAGGGAAGCTAATATAGTGACCGATATACTCAGTATAAAATTGTATATCCGGTAATATAAATGTTCTCAAATGAATGTGTTTAAGTGATGAATAAGTGTAAATGGCTAATGGTAGTGTTTGCAACTCGTCGAGCTATGAATGTCAGTTTAAGTCTGACACTCGATGTGACATTGTTAGGTAAAATGTAAGTGAAAGCGGAGCATCAGGTTCCTTCAGGATCGCTTCGACTTACGTTGATATTGGACTGGAAAGGGTATAAAGTGACCATAGATTTTTTTATTGGCTTATCTGTGGTTCAAAGAGAACATGATGTTTTATAGGAGATTATTGACAGTCTCCACTTTTGCATAGTATTTTACCCTCAGACTGATGATCAGTTAGAATGAATGACCCAGACATTATAAGATTTGATGTGATACTGTATACTTGAATTTGATAACAGTTAAGAGAAGTATTTTTCCTTAGCAGAGTTCGTTGATGACAATAGCTACCAGTTCAGTAGCAAGATGGTTCTTTTTGAGGTATTATCTGGAAGAAAATGCAGAATTCCATTATGTTAGATATAATTGAGTGCACAGAAGTTGATAAGATCTAATTTGATTTATGTTTTGGAAGAGGTCCAAATGCAGGTGGATGTGACCTATGAAGAAAAATTAGTGAAGATCCTAATTATAGAGATTAGTCAGCTCAAGAACAAACAGGCTCCACTAGTGAAGATGCTTTGGAACCATCACAACTTGAAAAAAGATTTAATGAGATAACAGTATTGTCTGTTCTTTGATACAAGTAAATTTCGAGGACAAAATTTCTTTTAGTAGGGGAGAATTATAATGGCCTAAATGTCGAGTCAGTCGTGAATAGTATTTTTCGATAATGAATAATGTATCCGAGTTGAAAAGTACACCAGAAAGTAAAAAATATTTTATTCGATCGTCAGAAATATTGTTCATGATGAATCTGGGGTTGAAATTTGAAATGAAACCGAAGTCAAATAAGCCTCTAAAAGTCAAAAATACAAAAAAGGCAGCTAATCAATTTTTATGGTAGAAAGGTTGACCTGAATTTGATCGAATTTTTAAAAATAGAAAATGAACTCCAAAAATTGTCAAAATTTTCAGATCTTAATGAAATTTCATGCTGAATATTTTGGTGATAAAAAGTGAATTTTTCGGTGACATTGGTAGTAATCAAATTGGACCGATTTCATTGAATCGGGTAAAAAATGGACTCCAATTGAGCTAAAATTTTGTGTATAACCTATTGTTGGTGTGATAAGAATGATGGAATCAAAATTGAAGTGATTTGGAGTTGAAAAGTGACAAAAAGTAATTAGGAATTTTTAATGGATAATTAATGGGCTTTAGGTTAATGGGTTAGGCCTATTAACTTGGCCCATGAGAGGAGATATAAAAGGTGAAAAAATCCATAGAATACCGAAAGTTTCCACCCTCTCCTTCTTCCTCTTCTTGGCCAAATCCTCCATTGGCTCTTTCTCTCTCTAATTTCTTTCATATCACTTAAAATCCTCTAGACCATTATTCATCCCTCTAACTTTTGGTTTGAGGAAGAGAAGTCATGTGAAAAAGGCTTAGGGATCAAAATGAGGTAAGATATTTTTAAGGGTTTAATTTTGTTCAAGGGTACCTACAAGTAGATTTAGGTACCTATAGTCCATTTTTTGAGGTCAATTTAAGCTAAAAACATTGAAATCATAGTGTTTCTTTTGATGAAGCCTCTTGTGGAAGTATTTGGTGGTGGATGAATTTCTAAGACTTAAGGCATGAAAAAGGAAGCCTAAGGAAGGTGAGTCAAGTGAGAAAGGTAAGTGGCTATTAAATCTAACCATTTCCCTTGATTTAGCATAATTTTCCTTTAGGTAAAATAGGAAAAATTATGAAATTGTATGTATAATTGAAATTGACTTTATAATAATGTAATTGGACCCTAAATAAGCTTATTAGAATGCTTAAATAAATTTTTAAGAACATGTATGTTAGACTTCTCAAAGTGGCCGAATTCTTTCTTAAAGGAAAGTTATGTGTGATTTTAGTTATTTTTGATGATTTAAGCCTTAAATTGACAGTAGACAAGAAATAACATATCCATAAATTTTTATGGAATTTATGAAAATTATTTGAATATTTTTGGAATAATTAATGTATTATATAACTTGTGAAAATAATGAATTTTTGGGAAATAATGCATGAAACAAGTAAAATATATACCAATGAATTTTTATAGAATTTATTTGAATATTTTAGAGAAATAATTTGAATATGTACAAAATAAATGTGTTGAATTATTGAGTTATAATTCATAAATTAAGTGAAAAATAATGAATTATATTAATATCATTCATAAACTGTCCAAAGGTAATGGAAAGACTGACTAACTAAAAAGACAATATAAAGTATAATATGTAAAATGACCACGTTGAATTGTTGACAAAATAACTCATAATTCGATAATAAAATGGTGAATTATTGTAAGATAATTCATAAACCATATAAAAGTATTGAAAACTCTAAACGACCATATTACTGGACAGAAAAAGTAAGAGACTGTAAAAAGTTCGAAAGGTAAAATAAATTGTAAAATGAAAATATTGAATTATTAAGAAATAATTCATAAATTGACAAGAAATGGTGAATTATAACGATATAATTCACAGATTGTATAAAAAGTACTGAAAGAATAACTGACTAATATATCAAAATGAAAAGATACTGAAAAGTAATGTGTAAAATGATCGTGGTGAATTATGATGACATAATTCACAAACTATGCATAAAGCACAAAAAAGGTAACCATCAAAATAATAGAAAAAAACTACTGAATAGTCAAAAGTATAGAAAAGAGATTGACTGTCAAAATATACTATTTGAAGAAGAAATTATAATTGTTGAAAAATTTGAAAAATATTTTAAAAACAAGTGATTTTGCCCTTAACAATAGTGAGACAGTAAAAGTCTTGCTTAGGATATGATTGGCTAGCCATAGAGATACCATATACCGCAATGCAAGTCTTGGCGACTTGCTTTGCTATGGTAGGATCTCTGATTTCCATAGTATATGTCTGCTATGATATCTGATCTATGAGACTTGGTCCCTTAGGATCATTTTTCAGTCTCTATGTAGCCCTATAGGGTCTACGTCCCATATATCCTATCTGAGAAATTTCTGTTGAGATTATATTAAGGGCATTATAATGAGAATAATTTAAAAATGCAAAAAGAAAGCTAAAAGTAAAGTCAAAGGTGAAAAAAAAGAAGGGGTCTAATTGAAAGAAATAAAAAAAAGTTTTGGGACAAATGGTAATTTTTTTCAAAAATTTGCATCAATTAGCAAAAGTGATAAGAAAATGATTTACAAGAGTAAATGGTAAATTAATGACCAAATAGTCCAAAAATAAGCCTTTATAAGGAAAAAAGTCAAAATGATGACCAATTGGTATATTATATGCTAATAAATAGTTTGACAGTGAAAAATTAGTGAAATAATGACAATATCATAATTAAAGTCCAAAAATGGTAATTCTGTAAGTAATTGAGAAATTAAGGACCAAAAATGAAATATTGCATAAAAATTTCAAACAAGAATCGAACAAAAATTTTGTAAGCCAAAAGATAAATGAAAAGTAAAAATGAGCAGGTTAATGACAATTTTGCAATTAAAAATGTCAATGTGGCAATTTTGCAATAAAAGTGTGTAAAAAGGGGCATTATGTAATAAAATGAAGGATTAAAGACTTAATTGAAAAGTTTACCAAAGTAATGAGATTACTTAGTATTAAATGTTAAAAGCATTAATAGGTGTATTTTGATAAATGATTAAAAAGGTCAAAGTGAAAATAAATGAACTAATAGCAAAATTGTAATTATAGTATAAAAAGGGATAATTCTACAATCAATTGCAAACTTGAGTACTGAATTGAAAAATTGCCATATAAGTGGTAAATAATAATGTAACATGCCAAATAAAATGATAAATGCAATTGACCAATTAAATAAGAAAATTTGGCCAAAAAGTCAAAGCAAAACCCAACTAATGGGTAGCATGTCAAAAGTTAAGTAAAAAGATAAAAGTAAGAAAAGTAAGGCCAATTTTGTAATTAAATTGCAAAAATGATATTTTTGTACTGAATTAAAAAATACTGTCAAAAAGATTAAAAAGTGCCTCATGATAAGACAAAAATATTTTGCATAAGTTACGTAATTGTGCTTATCGGAAAAATTTTTAGATTAATAGTCACCACTAAGCATATTTAATGCTCAGTACGTAGTATTTATTACGTGTAGGTTCTGAAGAGTTGCTGGAGCATGGTACAGAACGGAGCAAATTCTGAAGAGAAAGAAATAGTTACAATTATTTAGTGTTTTTGGCAGGTGTGTGTGTGTCTATATATATATATATATATATATATATATATATATATATATATATATATATATATATATGAAGTAAAGGATTGGATAGTAATTGATCAGTAAATTGATGTGATTATAAAATTGGACAGTTATAGGTCAGCGGTAACTTGATTTAAGAACTTGTATATATTGATTGAAAATTTGTAATTAAGAAGTTAATTGGTTGAAAAAAAATTCGACTTTCGGCTGGCTTACCGCTTAATTTTGTATCTGAAAAACTGTTTCAGTAAGGGTGTTACAATTCCAATACTAACGCCTTATATGACACGATCATGATTGTAATAAAAGTCTATTTTGTCAGTCAAAATAAAAGCTAGAAGGAACTAGCAATTGGATAGACCAAGTAAGAAAGATTAATCTTAGTGCCTAAAAAGTCCCAAAACAGCACCATGCCTAAGCACAAGCACAAGCCTGGCAAATAAATCATGCAATGAAATCAAAGACAAAAGCGAATGAGAGGATAAGCAAATTCAGTAATAAGAGAAACAATTGAAATTATTACCCTAGGAACATATGGCCTAATTTCTGCAGGAGACCACTCATCTGAAGCTTTCATAAATTTATCAAAGTCTTCAAACATATTGACTGCAAAAACGTGTGCTCTGTCCAACTTGTAACCATTTGTTTTCTCCTTAGCGAGCTCAGCTTCCTATAATTGTGAACAATAACCAATCAAATAAAGAATAACACAATCATTTAGTCATAGACCTTGAAGATGCATCTAAAAACCATCTTTTTTAATGAATGATATCAATTATAGCCAACCATCAGATCCACACAGCATAAGTTATATGCTAGTTGCTAATCTGGTACTTGTACCTTAAAATAACATAAGGTGAAGTGAAATAATCTCTGCATGGCAAGCATCACAATTAAAGTTTTTGTCCCAATATAACAAGATATGCATATAAAACAAACAGATTATATTGATACTGATTTGAATCAGTTTCTATATTTGGAGTATTCATACTTTTACAACTTCTGGCATGATGATTTACAAAGAAAAGCAAAAGAAATTTACTAGATAACAGCTAAACAAAACCAGCAAAAGCTAGACCCTAGTAAATTCTGAATTCCAATCTAAACAACACACTATCAGAATTAGTGAGTAAAAGGAATTTGATTATGCCACCAGGTGGCTTTTGTCAATCTGTCTAACTAAAGGAAAGTAAGGCTACTAGGAATAAACACTCATGGATATCACATGAAAGCATAAAGAGCATAAACAAGTACAACACATGTACTCATGTAAAAAATAAATGATTTCTTTATCGTTTTATAATGACCATGATAGAAGGACCAAGGAGATTTTCTTAGGCACCTGTCTATTTATTTGTGGGTCAATCCAATACCATGCTAGAACTTTGCTCATATAGCTAATTGAGCCAACTAAAATCAATTTGTCCGTATAATTTGTTTTTGGAAGAAAAAGTACAATTAGCACAGTTGCTTCTATAGGTTGCATGAAATGCTCACGATAGTATTACAACTTCCCGAAGCATTCAACAAGTCTGAGAAATACAACATAACAGCCCATGTTGTATAATTTATTCCATCTAACTAAAAGCCTAAACCCTTTTAAATGCACATATCCTCTTGAAAGACGAGGCCAAATTCAATATGCTGGACATGATTTCACCTAAACCAGAGTTAAATAATTTGATCAATTCATTCAACAAATCACATACACACTCACACAATACCTCCACTGGTGCCAGCATTTAATGTCACAAGCGACAATGTCTGACAGTCGCTAAAATTTGCTAAAAATGGTCGCCAGTTGTGTTTGGATGCTACTTGAACACGAAGAGTGCTGAAATAGGAAAAAAACAAGAGGAATGCAGTAGCAGCAAGTATGATAAACAAGATTCACCCCAAGGAATGGAAATTCCTTGCCTATTTTAGGATGAAAAGCAATTAAAAAAAAAAGGGAGGGAAAGGGGGTTGAAATTGTCCAGTGACAGTTACCCAATTTATACTACAAAAAAAAAACTTAAAAGCGAGGAAAAAAATCCTTGCTAAATGATACTTTTTTGTAGCTAAATCTGTTTAGTGAGGATTACCGAGGAAAAAAATTTTGTAATGAAAGTTGTCCTGGTAGAATTTAGCGAGGAAAAATGTCGTTGCTATATTTTAGCAAGGACATAATTTTGTCGCTAATGATTAATTTCTCACTAAAATTTAGTACGCACTTTTGCAATCAATATTTTTATTGCAAAATTTAGCATGAAAATTATCCTCGCTAAATGCTAGCCTGAATTTTGCAACGACATTTTTATCGCTAAATATTTTGCGAGGAGATTATTTTTGTTGCCGTTTTACTCGTTTTTCTCTATCTGATAATCAATTGGCGATAAAATATCCATCGCTAAATGCTCGCTATTAAATTCTCACAAAATTAACTTCAATTTTATTATAGCTAAATTATAGCAAAATTAGCTTGAATTTTTTACAGCTACTTTGTAGCTAATTAACACTTATCTGAACATAATAATTTCTTACTAAATTAAAATTATTTTTGCTTAATTTAATATAAAAATTTTACCATTTTAACAATAAACCACAAAAATCAATATCATTGTTAATTGCATATTAAAAATAGCTATTTATAAATGCATATCATTGTTAATTGCATATCAAAAATAACACATACATATATAGCAATGATCAATGATATCCAAGATGCCCTAACATACACTAACAACTATAATATAAGCAGTATCTGTAACCCGATGGATGAATCATATTGTGAAGCACTTGAGCCATTAACCTGATCAGTACAAGATGCAAGTAGACGCATTAACCCCACGAACCAATTCTACTCGCACAAACTTCCTTTTTGACATCTATAATAAATGCAATTGATGAAGGTATTTGCACTATCGTGTCTCTCTCCACCTCTTCTAGCTTTTAACCTTTTCTTGGCCTTTCTCCTTTTTCTTTTCTTCTTCTTGCACCAATTAATTGACCAATTAAAATCTCAACCTATGGAAATATATATCACAAGTGTACGCCTACTTATTACAAGAAATATTTATTGTACAATTGAACTTGAAAAGAAATAGAATTGGATGATGACCAACTATATCCAAAAAATACGTGCCTTTGCATGTTACATAGTTTGAATTGGACGATGACTTATTAATCAATAATGAAATATAAATAAGCATTAATTTAAATTTTTATGTAGTTAACAATCATGCAATCACTACTTTTCTTCTTTCTTTCATAATCTAAATAATTTGGTATATTGAATATATTAAATATAAATCATTAAATAAAAAATAAAAAATATAATTTTTTAATTCAACTGTCCATATCCATAAAATTACTTACATTTGATAGTCGAACATTATAATACTTAAAAATATGTTAGACCCTTAATACTCAAATATATATTTTTTTTTTAAATTTCTCTCACACGGTAAAGGCTTACTAGAATTCCAATAGTGATGGCCTGCCATTAACAGTGAGTGGTAACAATCAACAATTATAATGAATTGTAAAGCGTTCTATAACTTGGCAAATAAAAGTTAATTCTATTGCAGTGGTTTTTCTAATGTTGAACAAAGAGGATAGATTATTATGAACTAGAGAAAAGAGTACTAAATTGCAGTTTTAGTGCCAATTGAGTTGCTGATCATATTTGACTATCATCGCTAGCTTTATGGGTAAATTTGTACAAATAGTCCCTCAACTACAGTGAATATACCCGCAACATCCCTCAACTTCAATCCATCTATACACAAAATCCCTCAACTTCAATATATATATAAATATATTCGTAAAGTCCTTGTAACCAGTTACTCTAGATTTTTTGGTAAACTGTTGGATAATTTTCACAAATCATCCCTCAACTTCATGTCATATTCCCCTGAAATCCCTTTCAATTTGTATCTATGAACTCCCTCACCTTTAATCTATATCTACGAACTCCCTCCACTCTAAAAAATCTATATGTAAACTCCATATGACCGACTGTTCTACATTTCTTCCGATAAAATGCTAACATAACAAACGCATAACCATTTGGGGGTTGAAGCAAAGGATAGAGGCATTTCTTTAACACTTGTTAGGATGTTAGCATTTTTATCACATGTAGAAGCAACAAGAAAATTCACAACATCAAGCATGTAAAAGAAAATGGCTCTCAACTGTTCATAAGCATCTTCCTAGAATTGTAGCTGCTTTATGATACATGAGGGAGATATTATGTAAAAGCATACATCATAAAATATGAAAAGTACTGTCGAATTTTTTTTTTTAAAAAAAAAAACAAGAGGAGTGCAGAGCCCTAAAATGTCTAGATATATTTTTATACTTAATTCCATAAGAAATAAGATTCTGGGTAAAGAACATAAAAAATTACCTTCTCTGCATTGAACATGAGCTGGAGTAGATGCAGTGTTGGTATTAGAAACTCTTCTGTCCACTAGAAGCTGCAAAAACTCATGTCAGTAAAATTACAACTTTTTATTAAGATGAAGCTATAAAAATATAAGCAACTTTTCATTAGAAACTCGTGTCAGTAAGCTATTTTCTATTCCAATTCTTCCACATTCAGACAAAGAAAACAACACAATATTTTGCAGGTCAATCAGCCTCAAACATATTCCTGATAATAACAGAAAATAACTTGAATGGACCAAGCAATAGATGTTAAAAAAGGAATTCCAGGCTACAATTGAAATGTTATATATAGAAAAAAATAAAAGCAGATGAGCATAGGAACAAAAAAAATGTTATTTGGGTACCTTCAGTACCTAATATATATGTATATGACCCTTCAAGCTTTCTTCATTTGCAAAACTTCAATTCTCGTATATAAAAATTCCAGCTTTGGATTGCATAGTTCGACCCCAATTACTCACTGCCAATAACCAAATACAACACTAACATTCCTCGAAAGAGAGTACATATTTGTAGCCCCAGCCAAAACCTAACAAAATAGCAAAACCAGAAAGGAGATACACACAGTCCCCACGAAGCAGGGGAATTTAGTCAGAGTCTAAGAAATCAAAGGATAACTAACTCAACCAAAGAAGAAAGTCTGATTCCACCAAATTGGATCCTAATAAAATAGCAGAATCACGCAAAATTAAATGGATTTAGAATAGGAAGCGAAAATTGATAGAGAGAAAGGGAGAGGAAGAAGATGAACAAGATGGTCTTATTATCCAACAAAAGCCAAGCCACAACATCATCATTATCTAGATTATTGCAACCATTATCAGTAAATTTAGCCATTATTATCAAAAACAAAAGCCCAAAATATCACAAAAGCAGAAAGAACAGCATGAGCATATATAACTGGTAACAGATTTATAGATCAAACAAATCCAGCTCCTTACTGGCACTCAAAAGCTCTCTCTCACTCCTCAATACCATAGCCAATATCCTCGTGTTGCCATTATTACCATTCCCTTTAATCTCAGTCAAAGCCTTCACCGTCTTCTTATGGTAAATTAGTTAGCTCTAATTATCGAATAACCGCAGGAGATGCTCCTTACAATTTAATAATTTCATTAAAATATAGAAGGATCTGATTTTAATCAACAAAACAAGACGCTCGTTTTCATTTAAGTTAGATTATATTATTCCTTATAAAGCGAATCATCAAATCTTGATTGTTCTCATAAACTGCATTTACTTTCCCCAGACACGATATTCCAAAATTGGGATCTGTGATAGTGAGAAGATAGTTTTGATTATGGAATATGAGAATTGGAAATCAACATTAGAAAGCTTATATCAGATCAGAGCATAATTTAGTAGAGAATAACGACATTATCGCAGAAAGCCTCCTCCTGATCAGGTTCAATTTCCGCATCAGAATTATCAAATTCATCCTCATCGACCCCATCTCTGCTGAATATTTTCAAAAATAAGTAAGCGTTAAAAGCAAACTAAAACCAAAACAAAACAATGGCTATATTTTAGCGGGATTGCTAAGTAGAATACCTAATCTCTTCGTCTTCATTATCATCGTCGCTTTCTATTTCAACAACAGTTTCTTCTCCTCATAAGTAGAAGAAATATAAATGCTAGAGCTTTCTAGGTTCCTTTCAGCCAGATGGAAATTTGGTCGCCGTATTTGCAATTTTTATAGTTCTACTTGAAAAGTTTGTTTGTTTACAAAGAAATGACGTGAAGTGAAACCAGAGGAATTGAAAAAAAAGGAAAGAAAGAACATGAGGGAAATGGGTAGAAGAATTAAATACCCACAGCGTTAGTACATCAATTTTTCCTAGAATCGAACTGATTATCTCTATCATCATTATCATCTGATACCTGGAATCTAAGTGCCAATTCCTGGATTTTCCTCGAAAATTCTCAGTCTGAGAAATGATCTAAGCTAGCACTGGAAGCTCTTTTTATAGTTTGAATTCTCGACCTCGAAAGTTCAAAAGATCGAGACCTGTTGAGCTTCGTTGATGAAGTGCCAAACAGAGCAAACCGGTCTAGTCTGTGAACATATCAACAAACAAGCGTTCCAGCTTCGATTGTATCAGAACCGTGCCATCTTTTTGAGGAAGGAGAAGAAATTGCAGAGGCTAGGGTTTGAGAAGAAGATGGAGAATTTGGTATTTAAAAAAGCGTTCTCAGCTCTAAAACAAAAAGTTCAAAATTTTGGGAGGTCTAAGAAGAAGATAGAGAATTAGGTATCCCACTAACTCTTTTTTATTTCCCCCTCAAAATTTTGGGGGCTTGGGTTTTGCAAAATTGGCGAGAAACTTGAATCCAAGCTAATTTTGTAATTGGCTGGGGCTTGGCTCTCGCAATATTGGCGAGAATTTTTGTTCCAAGCTAATTTTGTAATTAGCTGGGGCTTGGCTCTCGTAATATTGGCGAGAATTTTTTTTCAAGCTAATTTTTTAATTAGCTAAGGTTTGACTCTCATAAAATTAGCGAGAATTTTTTTTCAAGCTAATTTTATAAGAATCATATTTTTGTAATTTAATTTCTTTATTATATAATTAATAAGAACCATATTTTCATAATTTAATTTCTTTATTATATAATTAATAAAAATTAATATTTATTATTAAATATAAATATAATAATTTAATTCAGTTTAGTTAATTTAAATAATAATAATTTAGTTCATCTAAGTTTTACAAGAAAAAAAATATTAGATAAATTTATTAAATTAAATAATTTAACTAAATATAAATAAAATCTAAATATTTAGAATTAAAATTATATAAAAATAATTAGGATATAGTTTTAGCTAATTATCCAATTTTTTTCTTCAAAAACTATTTTAGAAAAATTAGTTAGACTGAATGTCAGTCATATTAAATGTAAATAAAATTTAAATATTAAGAATGAATTAGGTGCATTAAAAAAAAGAATGAATTAGGTATTAGCAAGAACATGAATAAGTTTTCGCTAATTAGTTCACATGTAACATCCAACCGAATCAATTATTAGCGACGAAAATTTCTCTTGCTAATTAGCGAGAAAATTAATCATAGCTAAATTGGTGAGAAATTGGATCCTCGCAAAAATCTTCACATGCCACATGAATTGGGCATTAGCGAGGAAACATTTCCTAGCTAAATTAGTGAGGACAAAAGCTCTTGCTAATTAGTTCACATGTAACATGCCAATAGAACCAATCATTAGCATGGATAATTTCTCTTGCTAATTAGCGAGAACATTAATCGTAGCTAAATTGGCGAGAACTTTTTTCCTCGCGAAAACCTTCACATGCCACATGAATTATGTATTAGCGAGGACACTAAAGTACCAAGAAAAAAAGTTCTTGCTAATCTATTCACATGTAACATGCCAACCTAACCAAGCATTAGCGAGGACATTTTTCTCGCTAATTAGTAAGAACTTTAGTCGTTGCTAAATTAGCGAGAACTAATATCCTCGCTAATTACTTCACATGCCATATGATTTAGGAATTAGCGAGGATTAATGTCCTCGCTAAAGTAGTGAAAAAAAAGTTCTCGCTAATCTATTCACAGGTAACATGCCAACTTAACAAAGCATTAGCGAGATCTTTAGTCGTAGCTAAATTGACAAGAACTTGTATCGTCGCTAATTACTTCACATGCCATACAATTTAGGAATTAGCGAGGATCAATATCCTCGCTAAAGTAGCGAGAAAAAAAGTTCTCGCTAATCTATTCACATGTAACATGCCAACCTAACCAACCATTAGCGAGGATATTTTTATTGCTAATTAGCGAGAACTTTAGTCGTAGCTAAATTGGCGAGAACTTGTATCGTCGCTAATTCCTGAATCGTATGGTAATTACTTCACATGCCATACGATTCAGGAATTAACGAGGATTAATGTCCTCACTAAAGTAGCGAGAAAAAAGTTCTCGCTAATCTATTCACATGTACCATGCCAACTTAACCAAGAATTAGCGAGGAATATTTTCCTCACTAATTACCTTACATTCCACATGAATTAAGCATTAACGAGGATAATTGTTCTCACTAAATTAGTGAGGATAAAATTTCTTGCTAATTAGCATGGACTTATTGTTCCATGCTAAACTAATCAGTTTGCTTGACTGTTGTGCTCATCAAATTCTCGCTAAATTTTGCACCAAAATTTAGGCGCCAAAATTAGTGACAAATTGTCGATATTCTCGCTAAATTGTTGCAAAATATATGTTCATTTGCATCCCACCAATATTTGTGATAAAATTCATTTGTCGTCGCAATTTTGTCGCTATATCAGTGATTTAGCAATAATTTTTCTTATACTCGCTAAATTTTGTCGCTATTCTGGAATTTTCTTATAGTGTTAATTTACACTCTATAATGATATATGAGCCATAATTTTGATTCTAAACACTCTATACCTAGATCTCAAACACAGAACTCTCTCCTAAAGTTTCTACATATATATGATATAAAAAGGCCACAGGTGAAGATCTAAACATAGTATATATAAAGTCATAAATTCTTTTGTCATGACAAAGAGCCGAGAGGGTATGTTCCCTCATGTAAAACATTGTGAAGAATGGGAATATGCATCCTTATGGACCAATTGACAAATCATTTTTGTGACAAAACCTATGCATAACTTCTCAAAAAGAGATGATTGAAACTATGCCTTTCACAAGGAACCAAAAATTATATAAAGTGAAAAACATGTAGGGCATACCTGTATCCCTGAAATAGTAAAATATGGTATTTCAAACTTTATACGTATTGGAGCTTTTCTCTCTAGAGCACCTTCTTCAGCAGTTATACTTAGAAGACTGAACTCTGCCTTCAACATATACTCCTGATAACTTAGAATTGCAAAGAATATCAAAAACAAAGGAGAATTATAATTTATAAAGGTAAAAGAATATTCATTTGAACACTACTATGATATACTAGCGAGAGTTATGAGCAAGGATGATTTCAAAAATTTATTTATCTATTCATTTTTTGAAAGAAAAATCCCATACCTATTCACAGGGAAAAGATTTAATTTTCCACATTAATGCATCATTTTCAGTGCCTATGATGCAGACCCATTAATGTACGAATATTAGGATTGGAAGCATCAATTGGCATATGCAAATCAATCTCAAAGTTTGTTGCAGTACTGTGTTATTGGAAATTGATGATAAGTAGAAAGCTAAACATCAGCCTTTATAGAGCTATGAATAAAAGAATGACACTGATACATACTGATAAAATTTGATGTCCTCAAAATCAATGGCCTTTCCCTTTGTTGCACGACCTTGTGCCTCTAATAATACTCTATCATTTGGACCAAGTTTGCACTTGAGCGTGCCACTGTAACCAATTAGTTGATAGAAACATTAAGTTTTCAGCTAATAGCCTCTACACGTGAACAAAGATTTTTCTAACAGAGTTAAAAAAGAAGATATATATACAGTTATGCAGGTTATGTCACACCTAATCAAGCACAACTATCAATTGTGAGCATAAGTCAGAAATTGACAAGGTAAAATTATTATGTGTATATGATAGTGCAGGAATTTCATGTAACCTATGGAAGAATATCGATCATTGATGTAAGGAAACATGTAGCAATCCAGGTCACCACAGAAATCGTACAAAGAAGCCACGTAGCAGTCCGAGTCAGCACATTGTAAGAAGACACGTGGACTACCACATATCGGTTTCTAAAAGGTGAAGAGCTTAGTTACCGGCCAAAAGTCAATCAATTAAGTTGTTAATAGTGAACTCCAGTTTAATTAACCCAAATTTAAACTACAATAGCAATAATAAAAAAGAACCTATCTTTTTGCCTCGTACTAGCGTATGATATTGAAAGGCTATGGCTCGGATAGTATCGACTCGGAATTAGAAAATGCATGAAGCTATATCAGATGTAAGAGGTTCATAGACCAAAAACAGATTCAATCTTTATGCATGATTCAAACAATTTTGATTATAGAATAGGGCACTAAAGCAAAGAAGTCAATAAACCTCACATGAAATCTTGACAGATCGATGCCGCCTTTTCATCCATAAATTCCTTTTCTAATGATCTCCCAAGAGTAAGCGAGAGCAAAAATATAAAGCTTTTATATTGTTTGACCGAAAGAGTGAGAGCAAAAATATAAAGCTTTTTAACCCTAACTTTTTTTAATTTATATTAAATATAAAAATTTTATTAAAAGATTACAAATGAAATTATCGACGATGCCAAATCGTCGCAAAAAACTATAATTCTGTTGCCTTAATTTCTCATCAGTATTTCATCGCTATCTTAGGCACTAAAATTTTCCTGCATTTTTTTACTGACGAATATATAAATCTGTCGCAAAATCTGTTAGTATATGCTTGTGTTACCAGCGAAAATTTTGCCGCTACAAAAGTAAATTGCTAAAATTAGTTACCAACGGACTAAACCGTCGATAAATAGGTCACTAATAATTGGTGCCAACATTTTTTGCCAAATATACTAACAAATATTTAATTTTATCGGTAAAAATATCATCGTTTATCAAAATTATTTTTTTTACCTATGCATTTTCAATTTAGTCGGTAATTCGCTGGTAAAATTAATTTTGTTTTATAGTGTAAGACTGTCTGAATGCTTAATTTGATTTAAAAGAATATGTAATGTGAATAACCCCTTATAGCTGAATGGTTTCCTGGTGAGAATCAAAGTATAATTTGTGCAATTTTGATGATTTATGCCATAAAATGAACCAAGAAATGAAGAATTGTGTCCATGAATTTTTATAGAATTTATGAGAATTATTTGAGTATTTTGAAGTGAAATATTAGATTGTGTATATAGTTTATTTGTTGAATTATGATTAAATAATTTATTAATTAAGTGAAAAATGGTAGATTATGTTTAAATAATTCACAAATTGTGCAAAAGTATTGGAAAAACTGATTGAATGTACTATTGAAATAAAAAAGGAAAATAAATTGTTAGCAATCTGAAAAATAAATTGAAATTGATTGAAATATTGCCATTAGTAATATTCAGGTGGTCAAAATCTAGCTCAGGATATGATTGGCTAGCCATAGGGACGTGTATACCACAGTGCAAGTCATGGCGACTTATTTTTCTATGGTAGGATCGCATGATCTTCCATAGTATTTAATCTATTCTATATTCTGTTCTGTAAGAAATGATTCCTTAGGGTCATTTTTCAGTTTGTACTGTGGCCCTGTGAGGTATACGTCCCGTATATCTAGTTTGATAATTTCTGTCGGGATTATTCTAGGAGTTTAAATGTAAAAATAAGCTTAAAGTGCAAAAAGGAATGTAAAAATAAAGTTTAGAATGAAAAAGGACCTAATTGAAAAGCAATGAAAAGTTTAGAGGTAAAATGGTAATTTTTTCAAATATTGAGATTAGTAAGTAAAAATGCTAAAGTAATTATTAAAGAGGGTAAAATGGTAATTTAATAAGCAATTAGCCTAAATATAAATTTTTGAAATTTTAGGAGACTAAAATATAATTTTACATGAAAATGATAAAATATGGGTCAATTGGTTATTTGTATGCCAATTACTAGATTGAAAATGAAAAATAAGTAACTAATGATAATTTTGTAATTAAATAAAGAAATATAGATTTAATGGTGTTTCAATTGAAATTTAATGAATTTTTGTATAATTAAAATAATTATGTTTGCTTGGAAAATACCTTGATTTTTAGTTATCACTGAGCATATTTAATGCTCAGCATGTAGTTGTTGTTGCGTGTAGGTTTTGAAGGTGAAAAGGAGTATTAGTACATAAAAGAGCTAATTTTGCAAGGAAGGGAGTTAATTAAGAAGGTTTATATTTTGGCATATATATATATATATATATATATATATATATATATATATATATATATATATATATATATATATCTTATAAACATGTACTTAACCGGGAGTGGACCTTTGTATGGTTATATTGTGAAGGATAAATGGGATGTATGTATGTATATTGCTTATAAATTATTGTGCCCCTGAGGGGCTGTGGCTTGTCTGCTTTTCAGGTTGGTTAGGCAAGTTTTTAAGACGTTATATTGCCGAATTTTTAATTGGTGAATAGTAAATTGGATAGTTATGGGTCAATCGAGAAGTTTAACTTGTAATCATTATTAATAATATAAAGGATTTGGTCATTAAGGATTTAATTGGTTGAAAAAATATATATTTTTTGGTTTATCACTTTGGTCAACAGTCAAAATTATAGTATGGGTGTTACAACTTTCTTAAATTGATTGATGTGTTTATTTAATTTAATCGCATTGCATCGTGTGAGAAGGGAGGTAGTGAATTCATAAATAAAAACTTAATTATAAAAAACACCTAACCGAGATGCCAAGTAAAAGTGATGTCCTGAACACCAATCCTATTTGGGCATCAGAAGGTTGAGAATCATTTTTCAATGTCCTGTTGGGTGGAAACTCTGTGATACCTGTCTCTTTAAGCCCCATATTGGACACCTTCATAGGTTGGCCATTAACAATAATTTGGGCCTAACCCTTTTTATTGTAAAGTGGTCAGTTTATGAGTTATAGTGAGTCTCATCCAATCTTGGACCCTAAAATCAGGCCTTATCCAATCTTGGACCCTAAAAGCGGGCCTTCAAGAACCCAACCGGAAACAACCAGGCTCCAGCGTATGTCACACCTGTCATCCCTCATCAATGCTTTAGTGGCCAATTCACAACAAATGAAGTGCCATCAATTCAAAATTCAAATGCAGCGCACACGTCTAAAAGTAATTTTGCAAATTAAAGTTGCCACATAAACACCTCATCAACATGAATGTTGTGCATTGGAAAGGAACTTAAATGAGAAAACTCCTTAAACACCCTAGATAAATAGTTCGAGCAACAACCTTGCATAGCTCGGGTTCAAGTGTAAATTTCAAATCCTAAGTAGAATGAACTTTGGTTGGGTTACTAACAACATCACAATCTGTTAATAACACTAACAGAAATATAAGCCATTAATAACTCTTATTTCGACTAAATAGGAAATGATAAGTTTGTCCTTATCTGATCATCTAAAGCCAATTTGGAACATAGAACTCCATCCACATTCAAAATCATAGGTGCATTCAAACTCTACTACTTAACTTTATAAATAGTCAAATGATTGTGGTGTACTCTCTCTTGAATTTTTTTTAATCTTTCCAACTTATTTTTCACCCAAACTCTTCCCGACTTGATCATTTGAGGGTTCGTATCAAAACCACTGCCGATTTTCCTTTTTGTGAAGTTGATCCCCTATCATCAAACAACCAGATTTCATACATTTCCTCAAAGGTACTACTCAATAAAAAGTTCAATTTTTTTGAACTGTCATTGTGATGCACGTCGGAGCTGGCTTGTATTCCAGTTGGGTTCTTGAAGGTGCGCTTTTAGGGTCCAAGACCTAACGAGGTGCATAAAACTCACAAATTAGTCACTTTACAATAAAAAAGGGTTTAGACCCAATTTATTATTGATGGTCAACTTATCAAGGCATTTAATATGGGATCAAAGAGGTGGGTGTTATGGAGTTGCCACCCAACAGAATATTGAAAAATGAATCTCGACCTTTTGATGCCCAAACAGAGATTGGTATTTGGAATATTACTTTTACTTGGCACCTTAGTTATGTGTTGTTTTATAATTGAGTTTTAAACACTAATCTACCCTCCTCTCTCACACGATGCATTGCAAAAAAGTGAATAAACATGCCAACAAAAAAAATGATAAATAAAGCAAGTAAATAAAATGATAAATCTGCTACTTAATTTATTACAAGAATAAATTGTCCAAAGAGAGAAAATAAAGTATCATACATAAATTAGGGTATTTGTTTAGATTGGGAACATTGGTTCCCTCATGCATATTTCACAAAAAAAAAATTTATTACATTATATGAATTTATGCTACAAACTGGATATTGGTTCATATTTATTAAAGAAAACCCAAATTAATTAATAAAAAAATAATTTAAGTGAAATTTATCATTTAACATGTAAAAAAACAATTTTATTACTATCTATTAGATCCCTAAAATAAATACTATTAAATTTAATAAAATCGAACTAAATAAAATAAAATCATAGATAAGATAAATGCAAAATAAAGTAAACAAAAGGAAATGAGAGAATGAACCAATTGGGGGTATAACTCCCAAAGTATAATCATCCCTCGAGAAAACTCCCAATGCACATCAAATCAATTGCTCACACAAACCACAAAAATATATCAATTAGCATCTTAAAAGAAATATACAATAAAAGACAAGTTACATTAATATAGAGAATAATAGTATCAAAATTTAAACATGCACACAAAAGCAAAAACGCTTGCATAAATATACAAAAAAAAATGTATTAGGAATCAAATATCAAAAAAAGATTAAAAAAAAGGAAAGAAGAACATCAAAATAAGCACAAATCTAGCCATGGATGCCCCTGGGAGGTGACGAATGCCCTTAACTAGAGGAAGGATGGGACAAAAAGAAAGCATCACAATGTCTCATAAGTTGCATTGATAGACAAGGATCTGTAATGTTTTCTTTCTATCTACCACTCAAAAGATAGATACAGAAAGCTAAATTTTATATTAAAACACACAAATACCTCAACAAAACCCTAATATGTGATCCTATTATCTTAAAGCATGCAAGATCTAAACACTATCCTTTAAAGCACATTTTTAGTTAAATAATAGCAACAAGCATTATGTGAAATAATATTACAATACAAGAAGCAAAATATGCATGCATGAAGGAAATCAAGCCCTAAAATATTATTATAGCACATTAAAAAACTTAGATCATCATAGCATCTCAAAGAATATACAAATTTAAATAAATATCACAAAAACATGTACCAAAACCTAATTAAACAGCATGTATGAAGATGACAATAAAATCGACAGAGAGGGAAGAGAGAAAGAGAGAGAGAAAGAGAGAGAGGAAATCTAAAATATTACCCTTAGGAGATATTATGATTCTATAATGAATACAAAGTCCATCTCAAATCTGATCCTTAATGCTTTTTGTTTAAGAAAACTAAGAGATTTTGTGTATATTTTTTGTAAGAAGAAATCTGAACCTTGTTCAAGAGAAAAGAAAATTGATTTTTTCTCTCTCAAGAATCCTTGTTACCTTTTCCAAAAAAGGTTCCTCTCCCTTTAAAAACCCTGATTTCTAGCCTTTTTGTACCTAGAGGAGAGTTGAAGATTCACTCCAACTCTAACTCTCCAGATATGGAAGGGAAGAACCCCAAAAAATTTGGGAATAATCCTTAAATCATCCTTATCTTTAATTTTGAAAACTGAAAAATGTGGGAATTCTGGAAGTGCACCCACACACGAGTGTCCATCGTTACAGACAACCGTCCCTCACTCAATTTTTCAGAAATCACAAAAATGCCACTTAATTTGACCTAGACAGGAGAAAAGTGATTACAGACGATCATCCTTCACATGATAGACGTTCATCTATCATAGCTAAAAGCCAAATTCACGGTTTTGCTAATTTTTTCTATGAAATTCTTCCAAAAACACTTAGAAACCCATAAAGTTTATGTAAAAATGTGAAAAATCAAGATCGGAGCTTCAAGAATTGCATTCTCTGTCAGAAATATACTATTTTCTCATCATTAGGTAACTCTAGTGTAGGTTGGCTTAGGTCACGGTGTCTACAATTACCTTAGGAAATTAGTGCACTAGTGCCAAAGTGAGCCAAAAATTTAGAGTAAAGGAAAAAGACGCATACCTAAGGTAGCAAATCTCTGATTGATTGTCTTAAAAAACACGTACCATCTAAGGTTATGAGTCTCTTAGTTGGGTAGTTACGGTCAGTTTATCGACGTATTAACCTTTGGTTGGGTAGTTACCATCAGTTTATCGATGTGTTAACCTTTGGTTAGGTAATTACCATCAGTTTGTCAATGTGTTAACCTTTGGTTAGGTAGTTGCCATCAGTTTGTCGATATGTTAACCCTTGGTTGACTATCTGATTAGTGCCAACTTATTAGCATATAGAATCAAGATGAGTTGATTATATCTAATTAGTGCCAGTTAGTCAGCATGTAAAATTGGATGAGACTTGTTGTATTTGATTAGTGGCAGGTTGTCAACATGCAAAATCAAATAAGACTATAGAATGGTTGGTGTCACCTGTGGGCATACCAAACATTGCAATTGTGGTGATTGATGCCATCTATAGACATATTTGCCCCCCTAAAAAAATATTCTTATTGGAGAATTTATATCAAATATGCATTTGTGAAGAGTGATTGATAACATATGCTTGAAAGCTTACTTCATATGTGTAGCTCTACTTTAGAGACACTATAGCATGATTCTTTCCCTCATCATTGTAAGTCAAAACAACTTTATGAACTATAGGTCTATCTTGAAGACACTACAACATAATTCTTTTCTTCATCATTGGAAGTCAAAAAAACCTTCTAGACTATTCCTCTTTCAGTGTGCTTTAGTTTTATACCGTGATCTTGGCTTCATCCATGTGGATCAACCACTGGTAAAGTTTTCAGTCAGTTCAATAATTCATTTGTCTAAAGGGGCAGGGATGACTTCTGATCTTTAAATTTCTCCAAAATTAGAAAATATCTACACCTTTATTTGTTGTGCATCTTTTTTTATTTTAACCTATTCATGTGACTTTTTGTAGCTTTATGGGCACTTTGGAGTTATAAACAAGGGAGAAGGATTACCATTGATGCCATTCCATTACAACAGTTTCCTTTCCATTCACATTCACAAATACTTTAACATTTTGATCTAGTTTAGTATGGGTGTTGTTCCATTGTGTCTAGTAGTCAGGAAGTTTACATTCTTTTAAATTATGTGGTCTAAAGGGCTTATACTTTTTGATAAGGTTTTGAGTACCTGTGAAAAAGGTGTGATATTAGTGCTTTGTTCATTAGACTTGATTTTGTTTCTTTTTCTATTTTTTCAGTCATGATTGGTTCATCATTCATTTTTTCTTGTCATTTTATCTTTTATTTGTCAAACTATTATCTAAATCATACATTTTGTTGTCAGTTTTATAATGTCTTTCTGATGTTTCCAGATATATTAAACATTAATACAAAACATAAGGGAAAAGCATAAATTAAATAAATATATGTTCTAATTTTATATACATTAAAATGTCCAGAAGTTTTGAAACTTCCTGAATACAAAATAATGAAACTACTGAGATGGTCATATTCTTTTGCGATAGGCCGATTTAGATAGAGGTCAGAAAGGTGAAGCCTATGAGGTTTGGGTGGTGCTGCTGGCTACTCCTTTTGCTGCTTAAACCTAAACTTGAACCCAGGTAATGCAGCAGCTGCAAGATCGGTGCCGTCAGCTCAGCCAAGTGCTCTGAGCTCTGACCCATCCCCATGACTACTTTGGAATGTTGCTTTAGGTATCTTATCATGTCATCTCTTTAGTTTTTGATGTATCTCCTGAGCTACTTATCTGTCTTAACCATAGCTTGTGTTCCTTTGGGAACCTCGGCCTCAATGTGGTCTCCTTGTTGTCTAATCTAGGTGATAGAATCATTAACTACCTGCAAAGCTACATTAAATCTCTATCTAGCAACCACAAGGTTGGCTCTGATTCCTTACACATTAGCCTGATGCTATGCCTATAAGGAATGTACTAATGTCAGCATTGTCTATAAGGTATGATCACGTCTTCTCATAGCCTCTTGTATAGCAATCAATCTCCCTGTAGTATCACCAAGTAATAGGGCTAATGTTGGCTATGCTGGTGGTGGAATAGTTGATGTGGATGTCCCAAGATGTCCATATGGTAGAGGAGTAGTGGAAGTGGATGCCCCCGAGTGGCCGAATGGTGAATATCTGCCGCTGTCTAATCAATGCTCGTAGACTGGTGGCTGAGGTGACTGAGGCTGGTTTTAATCCACCCCTTCTATAACACCCCAAAATTTTCATCTATCATATATAGTATGATGTTGAGTATGAAAGATTGTATAACATCCTACTCTCTTCCAAATATCCGTACATTATATATAGCGATACTAGATAGATATACACATATATCTATGAATCCAAAATCATTTACTCAAACAATAATAGCTCTAATTAAAAAATACCAGGCATTAAATATAAAATTGTGCTACCTTAATTTATGCAATCACAATATCTTTATGTACATGCCATTCAAAATTTCATTCTTCACATCCCGAAATCTTCTGTTCCTGTGTACAGTTAACAACCGCACGCTAAGCAACATTGTCGCTTAGTGGTGGATACAACTACTCAAAATTTCATTCGATTAAATTTTTATTTTCAATTTTTTTATTATCTTTATTATATTAAGCAAGTCTATTCATTTGACTAACTTTATCCCTGCATTTCCATTATTATTATTTGGTCCTTGTCTACCTCTTTGTTTAGATTGTCCTTCTCTTGTTACTTTATTTAGAATTTCTATTTTGGTTCACTATAATTTATACATTAAATTTTTACTAGTCAAAGTTCATTAGTTAAAACATTTCATTTCTATTTTCTTTCTAATCTCCTTTTTTCATTCGCTAATTCATACATTGTCATACCTCATTTTTTTCCTACTAGTTTCTCTTTTCCTCTTATATTTTCAATTAGGTACTTATTTTTGTTTGACTTACAATATAGATTTTCCTGTCTAACTAAATCAATATTTCGTTAATTATTTACTCAAAACTACTAATTTATCCTTCGTTTCTCCTTAAATACTTCTCGCCATAAACCTATTATTTTCTTTCAATTTAATTCTTAATTTTTACTCTTAGTTCCATTTTACAAATTCATATTTTACTATTATTTTTGTTCTTCCTTTGACCATATTATGGTTTCATTCAAATTCTCTCTTTACCTTTTTTTCTTGTCTAAGCTTAATTCTCTCTTTTGATATCAGTTTACAGTTTAATAATAAGGTCTTTAATTCTATTTATTTCCATTTTGGGTCATTTGACCTCCTTTGCTTTTCTTTATCTTTATTATATATTTTTCTTGTTTGATTACATTTCTTTCCTCATTAAATAGAGAATTACAAATCAAATTCTTGTAATCTCTTTCCATTATATAAATCTATGGTTTATTCTTAATATATTTATAATTTACTTTAGATCTCTTTATCATTTATTCTTTCTAATAACTTTCTCAATTTTTTCGAAATTGACTTTTCCTTAACTTGCCAAAGTTTGATCACAGCTTCAACTAGTTTAACTTCTTTTATCCTTTAATTTAAATTAAGTGCATAAATTGTAATTTAGATCCTAAAATTCCTCTCATGATGACAAATTACATTTTTGTCCCTTTTTGTCTTATTCAACCAATTTAAGTTTCTTATTACTTTTTTTGTCCAACTAACCAATTTACTCTTATTTTATCACGTAATTACAGTTTTGCTCTTACTCATCCCATTGATCTTATTTTTCACATTATTTATTATTTATTTATATTTATGGCATCCAAATTATCATAATTATTCTTTTATCTCAGTTTCATACTAGATTACCACTTTGCCCCTAGTAAAATCCAGTGGAATTGCAACGAGCTAGATAAACGGGATATAATCGGGGGATTTAGTTCTCGAAACCATCCAATCCCCTTTAACAATTTTTCTTATTCCACATACGTAATTTTTCTATTAACTATATATATTTCTATATACACACACATATATATATACATGCAGTTGTGGATTCAGCTCTCGGAGCCATCCAACCCACAACTCAATTAAATTACATACACAGGATTTAGCTCTTGGAGCCATCCAATCCGATGTTACATATCAAGGTGTCGTATTACAATTTTTCCTAATTGGCATGCCGACCTTATCCGATTACCCCAATTCCTATTTAATTTTGCTAAGGGCAAACATAATATTATCATTAAATACATTAAATAGTATTATCTACATGTACTAGCATTATATATATATATCAAGGATACCGGTCATTTCCCTTATCTTTAATAACTTCATTTCATTATTATTCCTTCGTTGTTCCATCAACATCATCATTTACTATAGTAGGCACCGTAGTGCTCTACTCTACTACTTTTCAACTCAATTTATGAATTATTCATCTTACATTAATTCACAACATTAATTTATATCAATTTATTTCTCTTTTGTTTACTTATATATATAGTCACACCATGTTACATTACTATATATATATGTATCTATAATGCACTTTATGTTAATAAATTATTTAACTCTAATTATTCTAATTATACTCCTCTAAATTATTATAGCATATTTTATATTCAAAGTACTATTTAATATCAATTATTCACTTCATATACCATTATATACAATTCAACTAACATATAATTTTTAACACTCATAAATCTCTTCATACTTTGTTTTATGCTATTTATGTTTCTAACATCAATGTATGTTAATATATATATCAATTAACACTTAATTTATTTTAATGTCTTTTTGTTATCTTCATGAATATCATTATGTTTTATTTATAATTTCATACCCATATATTATCTTTAATTTAATTCCATCATAACACATATCTTTATCACTAGGATGTTATATTTGCACTTAATTCATAATAAATCATCATATTTCATTTAAGACTTTCATGGGCATCATTAGGCATCAATTAGCTTCCCAACTAATTACTTAATTTCTTCTTGTATTTTCATCTATTTCATGGTATTTCACTATTTTCTATTATTAACTCAAATTATTTCTCATTAATTCCTAAATTCATATACTTACATAATATAAATTTCACCATAAAATTCAAAATTAAATGAAATTAAGGGTAGTTTGTATCCAGATACCCGTTAGCATCGATCTTCACATTTTTCTGCATTTTGTCATCCTTAGGCTTACCGAACCGATCGTCGGAGCTTCGTCGGAGACTCGCCAAAAAATGCACCGAAGCTATCCACTTGAAGATCCAGGCCCGGGGATTCCACGAGGGGTGGTCATGCGTCCAACGACCATCGGAGTTGACCGGGATCTAACAAAAACCGTCGGTCAATCCTTCTCTCCGATCTACCTTTTACCGGCGAGAGAGGAGTGAAGGACGTCGGAGAAGCGCTTGGATCTCGGGATCCCATCGATGCCGTCAGCTCCCTCAACCGCTGTCGGGATCACCGAAAAATAAGAGAGAAAAGAAGAAGAAGAGCCACGGTGGTGGGGAAGAAACTTAAAGGAAAGATGCCTCAATGGGGACGACAGCGCTAAGGAGATCGGAGGACAGACGGTGGTAGCGGTGGTTGGAGCCCGAGCCTCTTCGCCGGCATTGTGAGCTGCAGCGATGCCAACTCCCCTTTTTTCTCCCTTTCATTTTTGTGGTCTGTTCCACGATTCCATTTCATCTTTTTTTTCTTTCTTTTTACTTTAACCACCCATAACTTTTTTTTATCCCACTTTTTCTCTTATTTTGTGGTCCAAATAGTTTCTTATAGAAACTCAAGATATTATTATTATTATTATTATTATTATTATTATTATTATTATTATTTGTTTTTTTTTGGGTGTTATAGATTGCCCCAGGTTAAATTTAAGGGAAAACAGAGTAGAATAAGACAAGAATTTAGATAGTGAGGATAAAAGGGTAATTATGCTCGGGCTCGAAAAATCAAAATAGGGGACCCGATGGATAGTGTGACCTAAGACTAGGATATGAAAGTACATGTTAAATGGGATTTAACGGTATAATTTGAGAAGAAATTGAGATCAAATAAGCCTCCAAATAAACAAAATAAAGAAAAATTCATGGGTTTATCTAGGGTTGACTAAGACATTGATCGAGCGATTGGAGGACTTAAAGATCTCCAATTGCTCCCATATTACATATTCACAATATAAATAGTATAAAGACACTCTAGGAACTGAAAAATAGTAATTCTGGAGTTTCAAATTTTAGACCGACTGCATAGGCCACTGGGGCCAGAAGTACATCGAAACGATGTCAGAATAAGTTGAAATTTTAACCACGTGTTCTTGGATACATCAGGGCACTCAAAAAAAATTTCAGAGCATTATGAGTTCGGGAACAAAAATTCATATTTCTAGGTGCAAAATCAAGATCGGGTTAATTAGGGAAACAAAACCAAGAATTTGACCATAATAAGACATATGGGTTGCTAAAATATAGTTATTATTATGGAAAAGTGATCCTAGAGTAGTAGGTTGAGTGCAAGTGGGTAATCTAGTGACTTATGGCTTAATTTAAGGCCATTAGATTCAATCATACAATATTGAATTATGACCACTACTTTAAACCACTAAAAGAAAAGTATATAAAGGGTGTAAATTGTGGAAATCACCATCAGATGCCACCATTGGGCCCTCTTCTCCCCTAGAATTTGAACCTAGCATTTCTACACCTCTCCTCCATTTTTAATTCATCCAAGCTTCTTTTCTCAAAATCCTAAGCTGAAATTTCACCCTCATACCTAGAATTTAATCCCATTTAACTTAGAAAAGTGTTTGCATCAAAAGGAAGCCAAGAAACTAAAGAAATAAGGTAAGAGCAATTTAGTATAATTTTATGATTTTGTGAGTTTTAGTTGGAATTGGCGAGAAAAATTATATGAGCATGTGGGAAATGAGAAGGAGAATATAGTAGTGACTTTAAATTGCTTAAAATCATGAATTAATTGTATGTTTCTCTTCCTTTCAATTTCGGCCAAAAGGGGAAAATAAGGAGGAAGGGAAAATCCAATGAGGAAAGGGAAATGAGAAGGAAGAATAAGTGTATTTTAAGCCTATTTGACATTAGTGGATACAACTTACCTTTAATTTCATCTATTTTTGTGAATTTTTCATAAAAATTACATTATGTAACTATACATAATTGGGTAAATTGATGAAATAAATTGATATAGCTTAATATAATGATGAAATAGACTAATATAAACTCAAATTAGAGAAGAAAACCAAGTGAAAATGGTAGAACCATGTGAGGCCAAATTATGTAACATAATTCACTTAAATGCTAATTGATGTTTAATGAAGTTGTAAATCATATTTAGGTTATTTAAGGCATGGGATAAATAATGGAAGTATTTAGAATGCAAAATAAATTATGTACCTAATTATGTAAATGTATACATAATGATGGATGTAAAGACAACTTAAGAAATTCAATGAGATTTTAGTGTACATTGGTATATTAATGAGTAAAATGATTGTAGAAAGATAGATGATGTGTAATTGAGTGAGAAAACATGGTGTATATGGAAGAGCTTTAAGTGGCCGAATGGTAACATGTAATAAATGAGATGTTTTGGTTGCATTTTTATGGTATTAAAGGCATATGTGAGAATTGATGCTTGACAAGCTTATATTAGCACATACGGGAACATAATGTGATTATTACTATGCCATTAACATGAATAACAATGGAAAAGTATAATATAAAATGAGATTTGATGACGCTCTTAGTGTCTAGTGGGTAACCCAGAACTATAGGATAGTATGGCTAACCATAGGGTCATTTACCATGCGGTGTTCTATTTACTGTACTGTCACTATACTGAGGAAGTGTGAATATAACATTAGCCGACTCATTTTACTGGTATACTCGAGAGTAACATCATACCCTAGTGGTATGGTCACTCCCATCTACTGGATTTGCTTATCCGCTTATCCGGTTCATGATTTTTCTACTGTCGACAATTAGGGACAAAATGGTAATTTTTCCTAAGAATTGAGTAAAAGGAGTAATTATGGCAATTAAGATCTTAAAAGTGTGAATAAAAGTGAAATAAATTGAAAAATGTGATGTATGTGTTCAAAATGGGTAAAAATGTAATTACGCGATTAATTGAGGGTAAAATAGTCAATTAGTGGTGAAAATATGGTTAAAATGGTCGATTTGATTAAAAAAGGCAAAATCATAATTAAAGAAGAATTATAAGGACTAAACTGTAATTTTTCATATAAAAGAAATTTTTAGGGATTAAAATGAAATTTATGCAATTAAATTAAAATAAAAGTCAAAGAAAGTCAAACAGATCAAAATTGAGGTTAAATTGGCTAAAATTGAGAAAAGTCAACTTTAAAGTCATAATTGGTCAAATTGGGTGAAAGTCAAACTTTAGGAACTTAATTGAAACTTTACACTTAAACAGGGTAATTACTGAAATTAAGTAAGAAAAATGGTTACTAAGATAAATAGAAGAAGATTTCATTAAAAAGAGATATAAATTTAGTATAAGGGGAATTAAATAAATTATAGTAAATTAACTGATTTAATTAAATTAAAATATTGAGATGAGATTTATGTAGATGCATCCACCACTAAGCGACTATATTGCTTAGCGTGTAGTTTATATTGACTGTAAGCTAGGACAGGTGAAGCAGGAAGAGCAAGACCTTGGCATGTATATAAAAAGACTTTTGGGATATATTTATGTAAATTATATTTAATCTTGTATC
Source organism: Excoecaria agallocha (assembly GCA_037975025.1). Lineage (NCBI taxonomy): Eukaryota > Viridiplantae > Streptophyta > Magnoliopsida > Malpighiales > Euphorbiaceae > Excoecaria > Excoecaria agallocha. The sequence goes on from CM075816.1 coordinate 29,010,107, forward strand.
ATTATCGAAAATTTTTGTATTTAATCAGGCTTGTAAGTAAATGATACGTGAATTTAATTTTTAGTATGGTTGGATGGTTTGTGATTTTTGTATATATATGATATGAGTCGTGTTGAGGTGAAATTATAGAAGTGTTGTGCTATTGATTGGAGTATTGGAGTTGAAGGAACTATATTTGGAGTGTGAATTGAATCTTTGCAGGTTGAGATAGCATGAATTATAAGCCGTCATACTGCCAAAATTTCACTAAATTGAATAATAATTAATGACCTATTAGGAGGAGACGAGCATGTCATATTAAAGATTTAGTTAAGTAAGGGACGTCACACCTTTTGCTGGTGGCTCAGGCATAATAAGATCCAAGCCATAGCTCTCTCTGTTCTCGAGGACAATCAACAACTTTTATTGGCCCTCTCATTTGGGTATCGCCTTGACCATCCTTATGGTAATGGCAGTATGCATGTTAATAAAAATTTCCTCCTATAGTGGCTGACCAAATGTCCTCTCGTCTACCCCAAGGTCTAATAATAGTTGAGTCACCACAACTTTAATGTATATCTGCATCGTCGGCTAGGTAGCGACTATGAGCAAGGTGATGATGATGTCACAGGAAATTTCTACCCTCCAACCTCTATGCATAGCCCACAAACAAACAATATCGACTGTATTGACCGACTCGGGACTACTGGTGCGGCTAAGGTAGGATGTCGCTAGAACCCACTGTATGTACCTCAGAGCCTATTTAGCTAGCCTAGAGCTCTTTGCCATGTCCAATTGGTATAAGGCCCTAGGAAGTGTGATAGCCACTCAGTACTCTCAGTTATACCCCTCTCAAAGGTTAGGATGCCTAGTCCCATAGGAAATGTCATCGGCTTCGCAAAGCGTAGGTGTGTGGTACTGTACTAAGTACCTCCAACCCTAAACTGGACTACCCCTTCCTCTGTATCTGACCTTTGGTAGCCTCCATATTGTAAAGTAGCTAAGAACTCCCTAGTCACGTCGAGATAGATCTGAAAAATTGGTGTGAGGAGCGTTGTGCACCCTGCAGTAGCCAAAAATCCATCAACCTCCTTTGTCATCTCCATAGTCTGAAGGAACTGTCGAGACATGAAAAAGATAGATCAAAACTACACCCGAGACAAGGCCTGATACTTGTCGTCCTATCAAGGAGTCATCCACTCCGGTGGGTGGAGCAGGTGTAGCCTGAGTGTCTCTGTATGGCATCCTGCAAAAATTAATTGTTAGCTTTCTAAAGTTGACTTGGGCTGCAAGCAAACTAAAATTAATTTATCATAAATATTGCAAAATTTCGATAGCATACTGGGTTAAATTGGTGCTGGCCAACCTACACAGAGATGTGTGTTAAGTGCCACAATACAATTTATAACAATCTAAGCCCGTTAATGGGCAATCTAGCAAACATGCACGACAATCGAGGTGAATTATATATTTAAATATCTATATAATTCTAACAAAATTTCGGGAGCATTCCAATTAAGGATGTGCCTGCTTCCTACACAAGAAAAGCATTTAACAACCCCGCAAGCCAATCACGGGTGCCAAGAAATTCAGTTCAAATTATTTTGCGCCAATGTTCAAAATGGCAAGGTAAAAGACCTATCATTTCGGTCCAGGTAATTCTAACTTCAACATGTTATTCTAAAGTTAATCTTAACTATATTGATGTGTTTGTTAATTTTATATGTCTATGAGACTAATGTACAAACCAAAAAAAATTATCTTTTACAATTATCTACATTAATTGGGTGCATTAAGTTAAATTCAAAACAAAATAAAATGGATTAAAACTAATGCAATATATATATTGTTAAATATGTGTTTTGTTAGTTAAGGGAACTATAGTGTCATGCAATGAAGGTTAATAGGTTCAAGTCTAATTAAATTCCTATAAGTATTAATTAAAACTACAAGACGTAACTACAAGGCATTTTATGAATGAGGAAGTACATAAACTAAAAAAAACATAAATTAATCCTAACAACATCATTACAAAAAAAATTCAAAAAACGAGAAAGAAAAGAAAGGATTACCGAAATGCTTACTTGAAGTGGAGAGAACGGATAAATAAAAAAACACGACAAAAGGTAGAATAAGTGTTACCTCGAGGTACACATCAAGTCAAGCGAAATTTTGACTCGATCAGCACGTAAAACAAGCGAAAAACGAGGGAGAAAAGCAAGAAAACTAAGAGAAACTCAAAGGAAATTGCAAATGGCACTTACAGGAAGCGGGGAAGAAGAAGAAGAAGAAGAAGAAGAAGAAGAAGAAGAAGAAGAAGAAGAAGATGCTTTTATTTTTCAAAATTTCAAACGATAAACGGGTAGAGTGTCTGTCGCTAGCGAAAGACAGCTACCCCATAGGCCCTATTTGTCACCATTTTTCTCTTTTTTTGAATTCTTTTCTTTTTTTTTCTTTTTCATTTATTTTTTTAATCTTTATCTTCCATTTTAACAAATTATTTACTATCATACATCTTATTTTTATTCCTATTTATTTTACATACATAAATGCATATATATACACATATTTATTATTATTATTATTATTATTATTATTATTATTATTATTATTATTATTATATCCTCCCCAAAAACTTGGATACTTCCCGGATTTTTGAGATTTTTAATTTTGGAACCTTTCGAAAGGTTGTATATCATCATTGGGCCACTTGAGCCTTTTGTAAAAAGAAAAGAAAGATGATGCAAAAATATGTATGTACAATATATGGGACATGCAGAAAGACTCAATATGGTATTCTAGAGGTGACCGACGGGTTGGTCGTGGCTCACTTTTCAAGGGACGATCGTCTGTCACACCTTTTCTATAAATAGTTCAAATTTTTTTTTGTCTTTGTGCCTTTTGACCTCCCATTTTCCAATAAGCTTCCTTACTTTCCAGGCATTTTTCTTTCCTTCTATTCTTTTTTTTTTTCTTTTCTTTTGGCCATTTCTTTTTTAGTTGTTTTATTTTTCCTTGTTATTTCATTTAGACTGTTTAAATACTTCCATCATGTCGACCCCTTCTATTACAAAGTTACACCAATTGCTAGATGACATGAGAACTTAGAAGGACCCACTTTTGGTTCCTTACTCCAATTTGAGATTTCTAAAGAGGGTATTATTTGATAGGAACCTGATTTTAGCTACCATACGGTATTGGGACCCGAGGTTCCATATTTTTAGATTCACACATCAGGAATTGTGTCCTTTGCCTGAGAAATTTGCTGAGATTATTTATGTGAGGCTTGCACCCATTACTCAACCATGTCTTCCCTTCAATATCCTTGACTATCCCAGGGAGGTGACTCGGGCTTTAGGTATCCTTTCTTCTGAGGCCAAGGGCTTAGTACTTTAAGGGAGGACTTTTTCATTGGAGCCATTGACTAACTTCAATAATGTGCCTACATTCCAGTCTGGTGTAATCTTGCTTTGCTATTTTGCCTGATGCTTATTGATGTGTTCAGATGACTTGACCAAAGATTATAGATTGTTTAGTATTGTGGACGACATGCGCAGGGGGCACAACCCATTTCCTCTAGTTTTGGCAAAGACTATCCTTGGCTTGGATTTAGTTTGTATCAACCCTCTCACTTACCTCACTAGTAGCCCTATATTGCTCCAGGTATGTCATTATTTTAAAGGTAATATGCCCCTTGTAGGTTTTCACATTAGCTTTTCTTGTTGGAAAACTCACCCTTTCAGATTTTCACGTATTTCCTTGCCTTATTTTTGCCTAAGATGAATCCAACTCACCCCAGCGACTTTTATTTCTTCTTCACTTTTTTTATGGCTACATGACAAGTTGAAGCTAATGTCAGAGCCTACTCCTTGGGTCAGGGCTACAAGCACTTATCCTATGAGATATTTTATTCTTAGGCATAGGCGACATGAGTTCCTTTCAATCCACGAGGGAATTGATTGGTTGGCTCATTTAGCAGATGTGACATCATGTTCAAGTGTACTTGGTTGCCTATTTCTTCTGTAGTTCGAGACGGACCTTCTAGATGTGTCCCCTTGTATGGATTATATTGAGCCGCTTTCTACATTACTGCTCCTTGCGCTCACCAATTTGGGGATTGTCAAGATATTATCAGGTGCCCATTGGGTTTCTGAGGTGGTATACTTTCTACTCTTTTTTCTATCAGGCTACTACAAGAGAATTTAGACCCGGCTTCTTGTAAGGACTATTATTCCTGAGATTAGTATTTGTGACGTCACTAGCTCCACATCATACAAGTAGTGGGGCACAAGTCCAGCAGTCAGCAATAGGACATTTCACCTTAAGCACCTGGATGGAGAGAGCAATATGATACAGATAAACTAGATTAGATATTATCATGTAGTATATTTTTGTTTTCATTAGAACTTTTCAAATTTTGAACACACAAAAAGGAAAGGAACTACTTTTGAATATATTAATAATGTTTTTGGATACATATGCAGTATTTCTTTCTGATTTTAATACACATAATCATTATTCAACATTATCTCAATGATACATGTTACTTAATCTCAAAAATAAAAATTTAAAAAACATTATAACTTCTGTCATCAATTAGCCCTCTTGGGTTTTCTTGATTGATTATTCTCTATTAGCCTCTAATTTTTACTCAGGATACCTTGTAACACCCTTACTGGAACAGTCTTATCGGTTTAAGTAATTGGTCGAAATTTTTTTTATCCAATAACAGTATTATCATGTTAACTTAACCACCACCTTATATATAACTTCTATTAATCGTTGACCTAAAACTGTCCAGAATTTACTATACATTTTACAAAAATTTGGCAATATAATGGCTATATTTTTAACTAACCCCTTGAAAAGCAGATAATAACACAGCCTCTCCGATGCACAACAGTTTATAATCATCCACATAACACATTTATATACTCCATCATATAATACATGCATACTATCCATTTCCTGCAAATCCTTATCCACAACTTCTATATATAATACAATACTATTATCATTACAACTCTGTTCTCATAATACAAAACAATATATATATATGCCATAAAATAATCATCCTATTCCTTCAACATCCGTTGTCCTTTGTGTACTCATGCTCCAAAATATTAGTACCTGCATGCAGTAAATCCTACGTGCTGAGCATTAAATATGCCTAGTGGTGACTAAAAATCATAATATTTCCCTAAAAGCATATTTTCCTAATTATGTACAATTAAGTTATTTGTTATCAATTTCTCTTATTTAAAAGCATAGTACATATTATTAACAACTAATTTTTCGTTTTAACTTAAAATTTTACTTAATTTTCAATTTAGTCCTTAAAATTTTCATTTATTTTAAAAAATGCCCTTTTTATGCCTTTAATTACCAAATTACCCTTTAATTTCTTATTTTTTCATTTTAATCTATTAACTGGCTTATAAATTACCGATTAATCCTTGTTTTTACTTTATCATGTAAAATTTTATTTTAGTCCTTTAACTTTACAAAGTTGACTTTTTGCACTGCTAGTTGACCAATTTACTATTTTACCCTTATTAATTCTTTCCTTATCACTTTTACCTATTAAATTCATCTTTTAGAAAAATTATCGTTTTACCCCTAAACTTTTTAACTCTTTTCATTTTAGCCCTTTTTCATCTTAAACTTTAATTTTAACTTTCTTTTTACACTTTTAACATTTTCTTATCATTATACCCCTAGTATAGACCCGGCAAAAAACTCTCAGATAGGATATGAGGGACGTGGACCCTACAGGGCCACAACAAAATGAGAAATGAGCTCTAAGAATCATCCCTAATATAACATATGAACATATGATAGTATGTATGATAGGTACTATGGAGATCAATGATCCAACCATAGTAAAGCAAGTCGCCATGACTTGCACCATGGTACAGATATCCTTATGGCCAGCTAATTATATCCTGAGCTAGGTTTTACTGTCTGACTCTTTTTAAGGGCACACATTCCCTTAATTTTCATTTTATTATTCAATTTTTCATTCTTTTCAATACTTTTCATTACTTGTCAATAATGTACCAATGCACTACACTTACAGTCAGTCTTCTTTACACAGTCTGTGAATTATTTCGCAATAATTCACCATTTAATCTATAAATTATACAATAATTCCTCATAATTTCATATTTTTCAATTAATACCTAACTAAAATTTATTCCAAAAATATTCATTTAATTTCCATATATTTTATAAAAATTTATGGACATCAATACTCATTAATACTATCATCAGAAAGCTTAAATACATTAAAATAGCTTAAGATTTCATAGATTTCCCTTACCTTTCCATTCAGCCATAACTAAAACTACTCCTTATCATATTGTTTTACTCCATTTAACATTTCTTATAAGCATAATTAAGTCCTAAATGCATGAATATAACATTAATTTCAATTATACATTATTATATTAAATTTTACTTAATAAACCTAAAGGAAAATCACATAAATAATAGGAAAATAAAAGGATTATTTAATCACAAACCTTTTTTCTTGTGCTTTTCTTTGCCTAGGCTTCTTTTTTCTTGCCTTTAGCCTTTGAGATAGGTTCCTCCTCTTAAAATCCTTCAAAGGCCGAATTCCATATCAATATAAACTCTAATATTTTGACTTTAAATGCTAAAATTAATAACAAAAATGAAATTTAGGCACCCAAAACTAGTAGTAAGCACCTAAAAACTAAATTAAAATCAATAATTTCACTTACCTAAAATTGACACCTAAACTTTAACCCTTAATTTTCTTTGATTCTCTTCCTTGAATCAAAGATCAGAGGTAGCTAGGGTACTCTAGAGAGGCTGAAATCACTTTCTTGAGCTTTGATTTGGTGGGATTTGGGAGAAAATTGAAAGAAAAAGAGAAGAAAATGGAGATGGTGTGATTTTTCCACCAAAGAAGCTGAAGAAGAAGAAAGCTGCTGCTGGAAAAATTTGGAGAATTAGCTCTTATTTATGGCCTTCTAATGGACCATGGGCTGGGTTCTAAATAGGCTTGGACAATTAATTTGTTTAAGCCCGATAATTATCCGATAAATGGTTCTAATTAATTTCTCCCACTTTCTAACTTCAAATCACTTAAAATTTAATTCCATTATTCATATCATATTAAAAAAAGGCTATGCTTAAAATTTTAGCCCAATCGGAGTTCATTTTGGGTCTAATTCAATTTTATCGGTTCGATTCAAAATTATCGGTGTTACCGAAAAATTCACTTTTTGTTTCCAAAATAATCTACATATTATTTTAGGAACTTATGTAATTTTTGATAGTTTTTAGGCTTCATTTGATATTTTTAATAGTTAGAATGATAAAAAAATCAATTAAAAATCTTAAACCTTAATTATCTCGGTTTTCGTTCTTTTGGCTTTTGGAGGCCTATATGACATCAAATTCACTTCAAATTTCAACCCCAGACTACTCGTGACTAATAATTTCCAATAGTCTAATAAAATATGTTTTACTTTCGAAGGTAATTTTCAGCCCGAAAATACTATTCACTGTCGGAAAGTACTATTCACGATTAGCCCGATGTTGAGGCCATTACATGCCTTTTTCGATTTTCACCCTAACAAGGCCCCTAATTTTAGCAATGCCATAATTTTTTCCTATTTTCGACCCGTATGGCTTTTATTCTCTTCTTTTTCTCTTTTAAGTATATCTTAGTCATGGAACCTCTTTAATCTGTCGACATTTACCGACTTTGTAAATTCATTGTCGTCACTGTCTATCAGAATAGTAACTCCTTTGGATAATAACTTCTTTAGCATAAAAGGTCCTTCCAAAGGAGGCCTGAACTTACCTCGAATACCTAGAATCCCAGGCCTCATCTGTTTGAACATTAGATCTCCCTCCTTCAAGGGATGATTCTTAACCTTTTTCCTAAATAAGCAAGCTAGTCTCTTTTGGTAAACTTATGATAGTAAGAATACATCCTATCCCCATCTAGTAGGTTAAGCTACAACAATCTCTGTCTAGCCAACACTATTTTTGGTAATTTAGCTTCTAGGACCACCCTCAAAGACTGATGCTCAATTTACACTAGCAATACAACTTTTGTCCTATATGTTAGAGAAAATAGATAACTCCTTTTAAAGTTCTAGCTGTAGTCCTATAACATCATAATGCAAAAAGTAGTTTATTGGCCCAATCTTTGTAAGTTCAAACCATCTTAGCCAAAATCCTTTTAACATTTTTGTTGGCTACCTTAATTGCCTCGTTTTCCTAACCTATGGTGTCAAACCCCATACCTCCTAAGCATTTTCTTGGTTTCCTCAGAAAACTGCAATCCATTATGTGATACTATATGGTGAGAAAAATCATGTCTGCATATCAGGTTCTTTTCCATAAACTTAGCCATGTCCTTAGCATTTACCTTCTTGAAGGATTCTACTTCTACCCACTTGGTGAAGTAATCTATAGCAACTATAATGAATCTATGCCCATTCGAAACTGGTGGCTGAATCATACCCATGATGTCTATGCCCCACGCGGAAAATGGCCAAGGCGATGTAAGGTTACATAACTCAAAAACTAGCAGGTGTCTTAAATTTGTATACCATTAGCATAACTGACATTTTTTGACATACTTAGAGTAAGCAATGTCCATTATGAGCTAGAAGAACCCCTAACATATGATCTTCTTTCCTAAAGCTAATTCGTTCATATGAGCTCTACATACTCCTGTGTGTACCTCTTCCATAACCTTCTTAGCCTCATTCTCATTTAAACTCTTTAGTTTGGATACCATCAGACTATCTTTTGTAAAGCACTCCACCTAAAGTAATGAACTGAGTTGATAGCTAGTGGATCATTCTTTGGTCATTTTCAGTGGCTTCCTCCGAAAATACCGAATTTTCCAAGTAATTTTGAATGTCGTAGAACTAGGGTTTCCTATCATCCATCTCGATGTTCATTATCTGATCAATTTCAAAGTATGGCTTATCAGAACTTGAAATCAATATTGGCTTTCATGCTCACTCCCCTCGGTTCATCCCACATCGATACCAAAGTGGCTAAGGCATCTGCTAATTGATTCTCATCTCTAAGCATACATCCAAAAGTGCAAACCTCAAATTGGCTGCTCAGGGATTTCAAACACTTAAGGTAGGGCAATAAACGTTCCTCCTTTACTGCCCATTCACCTCTCAATTGATAGATTACTAAGGATGAATCTCCAAATACTTTTGCAGATTTTGCCCCTACAGCTAGCAAGGCTTCCAACCCAAAGATGTAGGCCTCATACTCTACTTCACTATTCATTGCTTTGTACCTCAATTTCTTGGCTAAAGGCATTTTTTCTCCCTCTGGGGTTACTAAGATCACTCTCACTCCAGCTCTTTTGTTATTTATAGCTCCGTTAAAGTACATTTGCCAACCCTAAACTATTATGGCTGCGATATCCTCATTAGGAAACTCATAGGTTATCTTTTCTCCTTCTAATTGTTAGTCAGCTAGGAATTGCTTTAATGGTTTTTCTAGTGATGTATTCTATGTCGAACTCTTATAGAAGAATTAACCATCTACCTATATTCCCTAAGAGTGAGGGTGCTTCCTATAAGTAACTAAGGGGTTCTGCTTGGCCACAACCTGCACTCTATAGGAATGAAAGTAATGTCTTAGTTTTTTCAAAGCCCAAATGACTGCTAGACAAATCTTCTCAACTTCTATGTAATTAGTCTCATATGGAAGAAACTTCCTAATGAGGTAATATATTGCATATTCAATCCCAAAATCATCTTCCTAAGCCATCATAACCCCTACTAAACTATCTTTTATAGCTGATAAAAGATCAAAGGCTTCCCCGCTTAAGGTAGTCTCAGCATTTATGGGTGTAGAAGGTATTCTTTGATAGTATTGAATGCCTTTTGATAATCTTTATTCCAAACCACAGGCTAATATTTTCTAAGCAGTTTGAATATCGGTTGGCAAATCAAAGTCAATTTGGCTATAAACCTGCTTACGAACTAAATCTTGCCTAGAAATTCCCTAACCTTATTTTCCTTTTAAGGTATAGACATCTCCCTGATAGCCTTTATTTTGTTAGGATCTACCTCTATACCTTTGTAACTCACTATATGCCCTAAGAGCTTACCTGATGTAACCCCAAATATGCACTCCTTTGGGTTAAGGTAGAGGCTATACCTATCGATCCTCTAAAAGAACTTCTTTAATGCCTTGAAGTGACCTTCTTGAGTAACTAACTTGATCATCATGTCATCCATATACACCTCCATTTCTTTATGGATTAAGTCATCTAATATCTTAGTTGCCATCCTCTAATAGGTGGCGCCCACATTCTTAAGCCCAAAAGGCATGACTCGATAGGTGTAGGTACCCTATTCTGTGATAAAGGTTATTTTGATATAATCTACGATCTTGTTCATAATCTAATTATATCTAGCATACCCATCTACAAAGCTATATATGGCACAAGCGGCCACACTATCTACCAAGACATTTATGTGAGGTAAGGGGAAGTCGTCCTTCGGGTAAGCTTTATTCAAATCCTTGTAGTCCACACAAACCCTAACTCTTTCATCCTTAGTTTCCATAGGGACTATATTTGCTAACCATGTAGGGTATTGAACTTCCACAAGGAATTTGGCCTCTATTTGTTTCCTAACTTTATCTTTAACCTTTTCAGCCCACTCTGGCCTAAGTCTCCTAAGCTTCTGCTAAATTGGTTTGTACCCTGAATAAGTTAGGATGGCATGTTTAGTAATCTCTCGATCTATTCCTGGCATGTATTTATATTTTTTTAATATTCTCTCAAATTTTTCTCTCTCTTTAGGAGTTATATCTGATGCTAATAAAATTTTCTTTGGGTCTTCTTTTATTTCAATATTCAATGAACATGTGTTTGTTAAGTTAATTTCAAATATGAATGATTTATAATCATGATTATGCATATTGAAATCAGAAGACACATTACATAAGTAAGCAAATTTGTTCACCTTATTAATATAATAAAAAAAAAGGAATCATTGTTCTTATTAAAAATTTTAGGAACATAAACAATATTAATAAAAGTATCTTCTTCAGCTTTAGCAGCATCGGATGTCTCTCCAATTTTCGAGTCAATCTTAGATGGGCCTTCAGGTTCAATCTTTTCTTTGCCCTTCACCAAAACAACAAGCAGTTTCTTTATTATGATCTCCTTAGGTACTTTTTTATCCTAAGCTAAATGATGCAAAAGGATCTCCTCATCCCAACAACCCTTAACTAACTTGATAATTCCTTGTTCTTAGTCAAATACATCATTGAACAGCTTAAATCTCGGCACTACTTCACACCCTATCAGCTGGGGTTCATTCTCTCTACAGTAAAGGCAGACTCTTAATGCTATCACAAAGCTCTAGGAAATATAGGAAATTTTCTTTGTTGCTTCCTTTTTTTATTTTTCGGATCAGAACTAGTGAAACTTAACCCTTTTCTGTCCTTCTGACCTTTGGCAGCGATAGCAGTTTACACCTTTTGAGAATTTTTACTTAGACCAGCTCTTGGCAAGAAATGCACCTTTTTCAACATATTGATTACCTGTGGGCTGCCAACAAAACCACCTTCACCATCTTTATCACTAATCACAGACATATATAACCTATTAAAAGGCTGTTTAGCTATTTCCAACACAAAAACTCGATTTTCCCTTTTAGCTTTAATGGTGACCACCTGACCATAGTGAGGTAATTTGATCATTTGGTGCAGCGTGGAAGGTACTCCACCTAATTTGTGAAATTATGGTCTTTCAAGTAGCACGAAGAAGTTGGCAGGAATTGGCAATACCACAAACTTAACTTCAGTTTCATTCGGTCCTATCTTAACGATTGCTTTAAAGGTCACAGCAGCTTACTTTTTGAATTATCATAGGCAGAAATGGTCAAATTAGACTTATTCAACATACTCTCATTTAGCCTAAAATTAAGAATTACAACTAAGGGACATACATTTATAAAAGATCCATCATCCATCATCACACATGCTATGTGTTTCACATTCACTTGAGCTTTGATGTAAAGAGGGCAAATGTGGTTTCTGCCTTCAGCAGGTAAATTGGCATCAAAATATACAACATTCTCTCCTATTTCTCCCTTGACTAAATCTAGCAACTTAGAGGGCAAATTGGTTATAGCAATAGTGGACTCGGTCAAAGCTTTCACCAATATCTGCCTATGTGATAGAGATTACCTCAATAAATCCTAAATGAAAATCTGGGCCTGTTCCGCTGCGATATTTTATTTACTGTTTCGAAACCCAACAGTGGTATCAGAGCCGCTTGCGAATTCAATTGATTCAATTATCGTATTTTGTATGTATGTGATATGTGCAAAATCGATTTTATGTGATATGAAAAGATCGTATGTTGATACATGATAAGTTAGTAAATGTTATAATCGATCATGTTAATCTATTTATATGAGATATGAACAAAATTAATATATTTGTATGAGATATAAATGTAATTAATCGCTTGATGTTTATGAAACTATGTGTATAGACTACGAAACATATACATGTTAATATGATTAACGTATGTATGTTACTTCCGTTTTACCATGAGATTAAATGTGTGGTCTATATTCAATTAAATTCGGTGGTATTTTGTGTCGATCCTAAAATCGTTTAATGTGATTAAACAGATGCTGATAAGATCGGTTATCTAATCGTAGTGCCTAATATATCGTTAATGTTATTATCCGCGAATTTTAATACATCAATTTTATGCAATAAATTAAGTTTGATATGAGATGACTTGATTTTAATTGATGTATGTATGTATGATGTCTTTGCATGGTGCATAGCATGGCCAATTGAGACCCTTGTGATGGTGTCTAATTTATTTTCATTTTATGGGTTTGTAATTTTAAATACGACCTGCGTGTCGTTCCTTTGTTGTAATTTTATTTTACTATTAGTTTTAGTCGAATAGTTTATTTCATTATTGTAATGAAGACAAAAGGAATTGCACGAAGACCATGAAGGGAATCAATCCAATTCCATAATGATGGAGGTGCCAAATGGAAGCTGTTGATCAAGACAAGTTTTGTAATTTCACCTAGGATTGACCATTGATCTTCATATTGGCTTATGAAGATCATATAGTTTTGGCCATGCTATGACACGTTTTATATATTATGCATATTTTTTTATCGATATATGATGCGATGAATGATTATATATGTGTATGAGATGCCATGTATGGATGATGCATGATATGTAAATGAATAGACATCATAACTTAAAAACCAAAATTCCCTCACCAAAATTTTAAGTCTTATGCCACCCATAATTATAACACCTATCAAGACTAAGATCACCAAAGTGTAGGTTCTGCCAAAGCGAAGTACATTAGGTTATCATAGTAAGATAGGATGGGTAATGGTGCTACCCATATGTTTAAAAATGGTTAGACTTAATTAGGCTATCAAAATGGTTTTGGGCCTAAGGTATTAGATGGGATTATAACATGCCGGGACATATGATGTCAAAATCCCATAAAGAATCTAAGAGTTATATGAGATGTAATTGGTAAAGAGTTATCTACCTAAATAACTTGATTTTAAGCGTCATGCCAAAGCTGACTTAGAATTAAGTGAAATATGGATCTTAGCCCACTAAAACATTACAATTGTTGTAATTAAAATTGAGGGTGAATATTTTAGTGGGAGCTTTAAGAAATACCCTAAAATGAAATTGGTACTAATTTTAATATTTATTTTGCATATTTGTAGATCAATGGCTTCAAATAACACCTCCACACTATCACTGCGATCCGTCCTTGAGAAGGACAAGCTGAAAGAAAATGGCACTAATTTTCTTGACTGGTTTAGGAACTTGAGAATTGTTCTCAAGCAAGAAAGGAAGCTATATGTGCTTGATGAACCTGTCCCTCCTCCTCCGCCTACTGATGCCCAAAAGGCAGTTAAGGACAAACAGAAGAAACATGTTGATGATTCTATTGATGTGGGCTGTCTTATGTTAGCCACAATGTGCCCAGAACTTCAAAAGGATCTGGAGCATTTAGAGGCTTATGAGTTGAGTTGTCACCTCAAACAGACATTCCAACAACAAGCAAGGCAAGACAGGTATGAGACTACCAAAGCTTTGCATGGCTGTAAAATGGCTGAAGGTGCATCAGTGAGCGCTCATGTTCTGAGAATGAAAGGCTATATTGATCACCTTGAAAGGATTGGATTCCCAATCACTTTGGATTTTGCCACGGATTTGATCCTTAATTCATTGCCTAATAGTTATAGCCAGTTTGTTTTGAACTATAATATGAACAATATGGAGAAATCCATTCCTGAGCTGCATGCAATGCTTAAGACAGCTGAGCAAAGCATCATGAAAAGGCCCAATCATATCCTTATGGTTAATAAAGGAAAGGGGATGAAAAATAAGGGCAAGGGTAAGGCTAAGGCAAAAGTTGCTGGTAAGCCAAAAGCACAAGCTAAAAACAAACCCAAGGAAAAAGCTCCAAAGGAGGGAGTTTGCTTCCATTGCAATGAACCTGGTCATTGGAAGAGGAATTGCAAGCTCTACTTGGAAGAATTGAAGAAGAAGAAGAGTAGTGAGACTACATCTTCAGGTATTTATGTTATAGAAATTAATTTATCTACTTCTACTTCCTGGGTATTAGATACTGGATGTGGTTCTCACATTTGTACAAATGTGCAGGGACTCAAAAGGAGTAGGCAACTGAAAAGGGTGAAGTGGACCTACGAGTTGGAAATGGAGCAAGAGTTGCTGCTTTAGCTGTAGGGACTTATGAGTTGACTTTGCCCAATGGGCTTTTGTTAGTTTTGAACAATTGCTTTTATGTTCCCACTTTAAGTAGGAATATTATTTCAGTTTCTTGTTTGGATGATGAAGGTTTTTCTTTTCTTATTAAGAAAAGGAAATGTTCTATTTATTATGATGATATGCTTTATTGTATTGCTGATTCATATAGTGGCCTTTATGCCCTAAATCTAGAAAAATCCAACAATAAGGATATCTATAACATAACTACAAAGAAATCCAAACCCAATGATTTGAATAAAACATATTTATGGCATTGTCGTCTTGGTCATATAAATGAGAAACGCATATCAAAACTCCATCAAGATGGACTCTTGGAATCATTTGATTTTGAATCATTTGAAAATTGTGAATCTTGTTTATTAGGCAAGATGACAAAAGATCCATTCACTAGACATAGTGAAAGGGCCACTGATTTATTGGGCCTTATACATACTGATGTATGTGGCCCATTAAGCAAAAATGCCAGGGGAGGATTTCAATACTTCATTACTTTCACTGATGATTTCAGTAGATATGGCTATGTCTATCTAATGAAACATAAACATGAATCATTTGAAATGTTCAGAACTTTTCAAAATGAAGTTCAAAATCAACTTGGTAAAACTATTAAAGCACTTCGATCTGATCGGGGTGGTGAATACTTAAGCCAAGAGTTTGATGATCATCTAAGCAATTGTGGAATTATTTCACAATTAACTCCACCAGGGACGCCACAATGGAATGGTGTTTCCGAAAGAAGGAATCGAACTTTATTAGATATGGTTCGATCTATGATGAGTCAAACAGATCTTCCTTTATCCTTTTGGGGCTATGCATTAGAAACAGCTGCATTCACTCTGAACCGAGTTCCATCTAAAGCAGTTGAAAAGACACCATATGAGATATGGACTGGAAGAATTCCTAGTTTGTCTTTTCTAAAGATTTGGGGCTGTGAGGCTTATGTCAAAAGACAAGTCTCGGATAAATTAGCTCCTAAATCTGATAAATGCCTTTTTGTGGGATATCCTAAAGAAACTAAAGGATATTACTTTTTCAATCCCTCTGAGAATAAAGTGTTTATTGCTCGAAATGGTGTCTTTCTAGAAAAGGAATTTATTTCTAAAAGAACCAGTGGGAGTAAAATAGAACTTGAAGAAGTTCGAAAAACACAAGATGACATTAGACCATCGATGGAGACTCAACAAGTTTCACAAACAGTTGTGGAACCTGTGCAAGTTACACAAGAACTGCGCAGATCTGATAGGACACGACATCAACCTGAGAGATATGGATTTCTCGTAATGGATAGTCGTGAAATAATGCTTATGGATCAAGATGAGCCTACAACCTATCAAGATGCTGTATCAAGTCCAGATTCTGAGAAATGGCTAGAGGCCATGAAATCTGAAATGCAATCTATGTATGACAATCAAGTTTGGAACTTGATTGATCCACCTGAAGGAATTAAAACCATTGGGTGCAAATGGGTTTTCAAGAAGAAAACTGACATGGATGGAAAGGTACATACCTTTAAAGCAAGACTTGTTGCAAAAGGTTTCAAGCAAACTCATGGTATTGACTATGATGAAACTTTTTCTCCAGTCGCAATGCTTAAATCAATAAGAATTCTTATTGCCATTGCTGCGCATTATGACTACGAGATATGGCAAATGGATGTCAAAACAGCGTTTCTTAATGGAAACTTACTTGAGGATGTGTATATGACACAACCTGAAGGTTTTGTCCATCCTGAGAATTCTAAAAAGGTATGCAAGCTGCAAAGATCCATTTATGGATTAAAGCAAGCTTCTCGGAGCTGGAATCTTCGTTTTGATGAAACAGTCAAAGAGTTTGGATTCATAAAAAATGAAGATGAACCTTGTGTATACAAGAAGGTTAGTGGGAGTGCAATAATGTTTCTCGTCTTATATGTCGATGACATATTACTCATTGGGAATGATATCCCTATGTTACAAAAGACCAAAGATTGGTTAGGGAAATCTTTTTCAATGAAAGATCTAGGCGAAGCTGCTTATATCCTTGGGATCAAGATCTATAGGGATAGGTCTAAAAGAATAATTGGTCTGAGTCAAAGTACTTATATAGACAAGGTGTTGAATAGGTTCAACATGCAAAATTCTAAAAGAGGATTTTTGCCAATGTCTCATGGTATTACTCTTAGCAAGACTCAATGTCCTACGACATCTGATGAGCGAGACCGTATGAGTATGATTCCTTATGCTTCGGCTATAGGATCTATCATGTATGCCATGTTATGTACTAGACCGGATGTCTCATATGCATTGAGCATGACAAGTAGATACTAGTCAAACCCTGGTGAAAGTCACTGGACAGCGGTTAAGAATATCCTTAAGTACTTGAGAAGAACTAAGGATGCATTCTTAGTATATGGAGGATTGGAAGATGAGCTAGTAGTAAATGGTTACACAGATGCAAGCTTCCAGTCTGATAAAGATGACTTTAGATCGCAATCTGGATATGTGTTTTTGTTAAATGGAGGTGCTGTTAGCTGGAAAAGTTCTAAACAAAGCACTGTCGCTGATTCTACAACAGAAGCTGAGTATATAGCAGCATCAGATGCAGCTAAGGAAGCAGTATGGATCAAGAAATTCATTATTGAACTGGGAGTAGTTCCTAGTGTCACAAGTCCTATAGACATTTATTGTGACAATAATGGTGCTATAGCACAAGCTAAAGAGCCCAGATCCCATCAGAGATCCAAACATATACTCAGGCGTTTTCATCTCATTCGTGAAATTATGGAAAGAGGAGATGTCAAGATATGCAGAGTACCAACAGATGACAACATTGCGGATCCACTTACAAAGGCTCTCCCACAAGCCAAACATGATAGTCATACTAGGTCTATGGGTATTAGACACTTATATGATTAGGCCTAGTGCAAGTGGGAGATTGTTAGTGGTTGTGCCCTAGGCCAAACATTAGGGCCTTTATGTAATGTTAAATTTCATTTTATAAAATTGGGTTTTCTTTATGTTATTGTATTGTAGGCATGTTACATTATAATAATATTTGTAAATAACAATTTAATGTTATTTTGACTATCCCTAGTTATTTATTGTTAAATGATTGATGATAAATAAAGACTAGTATAAGTTTAATTGATGATCATGGGATGATTATATATGATGATATGAATTAATCTTATAAGTACTTGTTAGGGAACAAAGTACTGGATAGACCCGCAATGAGACACTACATGGGTCAATGTCATTAGTGATCTCACAATAGTTATGTTATTAATCCTTAGACCTGAGATTATCATAGTATCCTACATGACGAACATTATGTTTTGACACAATCAAACATTATCTTTAATCGGATAATTATAAAGATTATGATTGGACATAATGAGAATCATGTAGAGGATAGTGAATAATCAAGAAGGAATTTGTCCCTTTCTTATGAGAGAGATATCTGTCGGGCCCCTCGATAAGTAGGACTGAGAAATGCATGGCCGTGCTCAAATGAATTGATGGAGTGATCAATATCATTTGATATTATCAGTCTACTTAGTGATCGGGAAATTATATGTTTGGACTATATAAGTTTGACATGGACCATGACTTATGTTCAAACAAGATATCGTGTGACAAAGGAATTATAACATGTTCTATTAGGTTAAAATCGAATTATCGATATTCATATTATTTGGGTAGTCATAATGTCTTGCTAGAGGCCACTTATGACTTGTGGGCCCGTGATGGGATTGAGACCCACTGCCAATATAATATGAACCTATTGGGTCGCACACATAGAATGTAATGAATAGACTAAGGGTTAATTCGGGCATTTCGAATTTTATTTTGTGAAAAATTAAAATTCGAAATAAACAAAAAAAAATGATGATAATGATAATATTTAAGATAAATATTATCATTACATTATTATTATTATTTTTTAAGATAAGAAATAAGGTATTTCTTATTTTAAAATAGAATGATGATAATAATAATATTTAAGATAAATATTATTATTATTATTATAATTATCGTTTTAGGTAAGAAATAAGATTTTTCTTATTTTAAAACGAGCCCTACGTTTTCTCTCTCTTAATTAGGGTTAGGTTAGTTGTATATATATATATGGTATGTATATATAAAACCAGATTTAAGCAAAAAAGGACCTAGCCGCCACTTAAGAGAAAAGCAAAAAGAAAATCGTTTTCTTGTGTGATTCTAGAGAGAGAATAAAAAAAAAACCCTAGCCGCCAGGAAGGGAGCTAGCACCCCGGGCGATTCTGTTCGTTGCTTTCGCGTGTGGATACTGGTAGAGGGTGTCATTTCGCGTGAGATCGCACCTACAATTCGATTTATCTGCGCTACAAGAGGTTGGTAATCGTTACACTTCTCCTTTTATTGAATCAATTGGATCGCTTGGATCCGTGGTGGGTTTCCATTGTTCCGCTGCGATATTTTATTTACTATTTCGAAACCCAACAAATAGGCACCATAGTCACTTCGTCTTTACTTTCATTGGGAGAATCCTAACAATCAATCATTAAAACTAGCCGATTTTCTTCACTTCGCTTTGTTACTTAGGGGGTGGGACAAGTAACAGTCAGGTACTCATTCCCATACAGGTCTCTTATCACATACAACTCAAACATATTAGGCCTAATCATAAACACCAGAGATAGCACAGTATTATATCCTTATTTCTTCTTCTTATCTCTCTTTTTAGGATCTAAAATCTATTTGTTGTCTATCAGATCCTGAATTCTATTAGTAAGGTGCCCAGTATATTGGTGGTAAGCAAAAGTACTAGTCTTTTCTGTGATGGGACAACCCTTGACTCTTAGTAGGCCTCGATGGCAATGATTTAAGCTTTCCTTCCTTACATAGCCAATCTAAAACCCAAGAAAGTGACTTACCAAGGTTGGAATAGTAACTTCGATTAACCTCTGTGGAAAACACATCAGCTGTCTTCCCGGTTCTATTTGTCCAACTGCTACTGCCAACTGCCTTATTATTAACAAAGTTTTTTTTTTGCACCTTTATTGTTGGCCCTTTTGGCCAAATACTCTCCTTCAGCCTCTATTTTTATATCCTTCAAAGACTTCTAATCTTTCAAACCTTTCATCTTTAGACCATCTCTCAGGTAGGGACCTACATTTCGAATGAAGAGCCTAATTTGGTCAGCTGTATCAGGCTTTCTCTTCATCTCCATTACTCGATTCCTCCATCTTGTGAAAGGACTCATCGTGTTTCTGTTGGAGTAATTCAAGGTCTTTCAAAGTAACCTCCATCCTTGTACTATAGTCATATTATTTAAAGAACTCCTCAATTAGCAAATCTCAATCCTCTTTAGTGCACCTATCCAATCTATGATACTAATCAATTGCAAGGCTTGTTAAGCTCAAACAAAAATGTTTCACCTTTTGCTTCCTAGTCAGGGCGGTTCCTTTCATAATCAGCGTATATTGCTTAACATGTGCAGAGGAATCTGAAGTACCATCGAACCTCATCAAATTAAGCATTCTAAACCTTTGAGGAAGTGGCTCATCTCTATCTAAATCCCTATCCTTAAGATTCATTTCCCTTCCGGCAGATAATAATTTAGACATGGCTTCGATCTTTTCTTCCATCTTCTTAAAGTTGCATCCTCAGTACTATGACTTTTATTTCTCACACTCATTACGAGAGGAACATAATCCTTACCCTCTTCCTTAATGTAATCATTTTCTAGCTTATGCCTTTTTTCCTTCTTGGTGGATCTCGAAGCACAATAGCATCTATTGTAGAGGTGTCCCTAATATACGTTGGCTTGGCTGCCTAGCAAGCAGGTACCATGGGCCGAGTTCTAGCATTTGGTGTTATATAAGCCACCAATCCACTAATCATGGCCATCATTCTATCTTCAAACTCGTGAAGCTGTTTATCTAGTCTCCAATCCAGCTCGTCCCTCATCACCAAAGTCCCTGAAACAGAAGTGGCCAACCTATTTCTCAAAGAGAAAAACCTTACTACCTCATCCATAACTCTCCCAATGTCATTCAATTGCTCCTTGTCCATTTCTGATCTTATTTCCTGACTATTTTCTGACAATTAGCTCAAACTCAACTCTAAACTGACCTCTGATTCTAACCCTAAGCTTAACCTTAACCCGGGCAACTTAGGTATCGATCCCCAAATAAGGCAACCATCTAACCCTCTAGACCACCTAAGTGAATCTATGATGGCTGTAAAAATCAAACATTAGGAGTGATGCATGGAAGATAATGTATGAGCATAGTATATACATAATGTATGAATGCTTTTGTTAAACATCAATCACAATCACATATAAGCATAACAAAGCATTTCAACCTCATTACTCCCACATAGGAGATCAGACAGTCTATTTCCTAGGTGCGCTTAACCCATGGCTCAATAGGATACCCGATGGAAGCATATATTGCATGGTGGGAAATTGATAACATGCCTCTCTTAATTAAAAGCACAAACATATGGGTTTTAACCATTATGTATTTTGACTAACTTATAAAAATTGGATAGGGCCCACCGGGGCATGGCAACCTTTGACTGGTACCCTTCTAATTTATTTGTATTCGATCAATACATAAAAGTCCACATAGCAAGCAAATGTTATTATAGGTATACAACTTAGGGGAAGTAGCTATTGTCATTACATAAGTTTGAGTCAGGATGATGAAACTTTAGGACTATCCAAGCATAGTCTGTGCCAATAGGTCTAGTTTATCACAAGCATAATAACCAATGGATCACCATTTCATATACCATTTGGTACAAGACTTGGGCTGTTGGGTCTTCTTGGCACCTCCCTACATTGAATGAATGTAGGATGTGCTTTAGGATAGCACCGAGGCTATAAAGGGATGCCTAACTTAATTCTAAGGCTCGGTCATGTATGCAATTTCAAAAAGAGATAGAATTAATAGAAAAAAATCCAACTATAAAGAAAACTTAACCAATATGCTTTTATGATCAAGGTCTTTTTATTTCTTAGTGGAGTTGCCAATGTGACGCACGTCAGAGCTTGCTCGTATTCTGATTGGGTTCTCAAAGGCCTTCTTTTAAGGTTTAAGATAGTACAAGGCTCATAAAACTCACAAATTGACCACTTCATAATAGAAAGGGGTTTAGGCCCAATTTATTGTTGATAGTCAACTTCTGAAGGCATTTAATATGGCTCAAAGAGATAGGTGTCATGGAGTCACCACCTAAAAGAACGTTGAAAAATGAATCTCGACCTTTTGATGCCTAAACAGAGATTGGTTTTCTGGATATGACTCTTACTTGGCACCTCGATTTTGTGTTGTTTTACAATTGAGTTTTAAACACTAATCCACTCTCATTTCTCACACGATACATTACAAAAAAGTGAATAAACATGCTAATCAAATAAGAAGCAATAAATAAAACAAGTAAATAAAATGATAAATCTACTACTTAATTTATTACAAGATCAAATCATCCAAAGAGAGAAAATAAAGTATCATACATAAATTAGTGTATTTATTTAGGTTGGAAAAATTGATTTCTTTATGCATATTTCACAAAAAAAAAACTTTTATTACATTATGTGAATTTGGACTAGAAACTAGACATTGGCCCATATTTATTAAAGAAAATCTAATTAATTAATAAAAAATGATTTAAGTGAAATTTATCATTTAACGCGCAAAAAATCGATTTTATTACTATCTATTATATTCCCAAAATAAATAATAAAATCAAACTAAATAAAAAAAATAATAGGTAAAACAAATGCAAAATAAAGTAAAACAAAGAAAATGAGAGAATGAACCAATTAGGGGCATGACTCTAGAAGCATAATCATCCCTCGAGAAAACTCCAAATGCACGTCAAATCAATTGCTCACACAAACCACAAAAATGATAAAAAGACAAGTTAAAATAATATACAGAATAATAATACCAAAATTTAAACATGCATAGAAAAGAAAAAATGCTTGCATAAATATACAAAAAAAATGTATTAGAAATCAAATATCAAGAAAAAGGACAAAAAGAAAGATAAAAAAGAAAAAAAAGAACATTAAAATAAGCACAAATCCAGCCACGGATGCCCTTTGGAGATGATAAATGCCCTTGACCAGAGGAGGGACGGGACGAAAGATAGATATAGAAAGCTAATTGATAGACGGGTGTCCGTGATTATTTCTTCCCGTATGTCACTCGAAAGACAGATACAGAAAGCTAATTTTTATACTGAAACACACAAAGACCTCAACAAAACCCTAATATGTTATCGTATGGTCTTAAAGCATGCCAGATCTAAGCACTATCCTTTAAAGCACATTTTTACTTAAATAATAGCAGTAAGCATTATGTGAAATAATATTACAATACAAGAAGTAAAATATGCATGTATGGAGGAAATCAAGCCCTAACATATTATTATAGCACATTAACAAACTTAAAGCATTATGGCATCTCTAAGGATATATAAATTTAAATAAATATCACAAAAGTATATACCAAAATGTCATTAAGCAGCATGTATGAAGATGATAATGAAATAGAGAGAGAGAAAAGAAACCTAGAATATTACCCTCAGGATAAATTATGATTCTATAATGAATATAACATTCCTCTCTAGTCCGATCTTTGATGCTTTTTGTTCAAGAAAACCAAGAGATTTTGTGTTTGTTTTTGGTTAGAAGAAATCTGAACCTTGTTCCCAAAAGAAGAAAATTGATCTTTTCTCTATCAAGAATCCTTGTTCTCTTTTCCAAAAAAAAGGTTTCTTTCTATTTAAAAACCTTAATTTCTAGCCTTTTGTACTTGAAGGAGACTTGGAGATTCACTCTAACTCGAACTCTCCAAATATAGAAGGGAAAAGCCCTAAAAAATCATAGAATAATCCTTAAATCATCCTTATCTTCAATTTTAAAAGCTAAAAAATGTGGAAATTCTAAAAATGCAACCACAGATAGGCGTCCATCATTATAGACGACTATCCCTCACGCGATTTCTTAGAAATCACAAAAATAGACCTTGATCTGACTTGGATAGGAGGAAAGTAGTTACAAACGACCATCCCTCAAATGAAAATGCTCGTTTGTCATAGCTAAAGGTCAAATTCAAAGTTTTTTTAATGTTCTTTTGTGAAATTCTTCCATAAACACTTAGAAAAACATAAAGTTTGTATAAAATTGTGAAAAATCGAGATCGGAGCTTCGAGAATCGCATTCTTTATAAAAAAATATAATGTTTTCTCATCATTGAGTAATCATAATTTAGGTTGTCTCGAGTCACGGTGTCTACAGTCATCATTAACAAAATTAATATTAAAGAAAGAGAAAAGAAAGCGAACATAAAAGAAATTAAAATAAGAATTATGATACATTAAAAAAATAATGAAATACTTATATTATAAATATTATTAGTATCCAAAATTATTTTATAAAGAAGGTTTGAAATTAAGCTTCTATTATTTCTCATTATAATGTTTGTTGCATTATATATAGTACTATGAGAATGTAAATTGTTATAGAAGTTTAATGGTAATTAAGCTTTTACAGTAGTAAGATTAATTTGAATTTTACTTGAATTCTTTTACTATAAAGTATAAAATTAATAAATAGAACCTAAAAATAATTATCCTACAATTTATTAAATTAAAATTTTAAATTTAATAAATGTTAATGAATTAAATTTAATTAATATAAATTTTTATCAAATTAACAAGAAAAAAAGACAAATATTTTTCTCACACATGGAGACTTCTAAAACCTTACCAAAAGTGTGTGTGTGTGTGTATATATATCATTCATTAAGCATTTGATACAATTAATTCTAAACCTATCAAATGGATCCAATTGAACAAATTATTGGATCAATTCCATAATAATTTTCTACAACATAATTTTTTTTAAATTAACGATTTAAATTAAATTGTATGTTTTTTTAATATCATTATATTTTTATAATTTTTAATAACTTATACAAATTTTTAAAAATGAGTTATTTTTCAAAAAATTAAAAATTATTTTCTTAAAAAAATGAGCGATGGTTAGTGAGTGCAGACCTTTAGCAGCTAATGTCGATGTAGATGCTTATTCTTTCTTGGTAGTTGGAACTAGAGGAGCAGGTTCTTCCTTGGTGGTTATAGCTTCATTAACTTTCTCTTTTGCTTTGATCTAATTTGTGAGTAAAGCTAGAGTCATCACTTATTCCTTGGATCAAGATCCATATCAACAAAATCCATCATAATTTCCTTGTCCCAAAAATCTATAAAAGGTTTGATTTTATCCATGACCCAATCGACCATATCATTAAAGATTTCAAAACTAGAGGCCATCTTCCCATTGAACAAAATAGGTTCAGGCTCTTCATAGTACATTACTTCCTTTGCAACATGAATAATGCATTCTCCTAACTTATTTTTTTTATGCAATGAATGATTGGTTTTTATGAAACCTCAGAAAATGATTGCACATAATTTTTCATATAAGTCTTGATCTTCAATTCTTTCCAAAAGTGTTAGGAATTACGCAGATTAAAAGTAAATCACAATTTCCACTACTCAATTGGGATTAGAGATGATGAGAAAATAGTATATTACTGACAATAGGTTCGGATCTCAAAGCTCCGATTACGAATTTCTCACATTTTTCTCAAAGATTTTATGATTTTTCAAGTGTTTTAACAAAAGCGCATGAAAAACCTTAAATTTAGCCTTTAGAGGTGATAGATGGTCATTTGTCACATGAGTGACGGTCATCCTTGCCTTTTCTCTCCTGTCTAGGTCAGATTAAGGGTATTTTAGTAATTTTAAAATTTTTGCCTGAAGGATGGCCATCTGTGGATTTTTTTTCCAGATTTTCCACGTTTCTAGAATTCAAAAAAGAAAGATAGGTATTTTAAGAGATTTGAATCCAAATTTTCTAGGAAGATATCTATAGATTTGGGAATATGGATTTAGAATCTAACTCTAACTCTAACCTAGATATAAAAGGCAAATTTCTAGGGTTTCTAAAAAAGAGGAGTCACTTTGATACAGAGAAAAATCTTAAAGAAGAAGAAAAAACCAATTTCTCTTTTTCTCTTTAAGAAGAGTTTGCTCTGACAATCTTTTGATAAAAACACACATACGCAATGAATAATCATTTGATTTTTTAAAAAAAAATACAAAGAACACATGCAAATTGGAGTAGAGATCTAGACTATAAGAAACTTAGAGTCAGAATATCTCTTGAGGGTAATATTTCAAACTCTTTTTTTATTTTCTCTCTCTAAAATTGCCATGTATGACTATGTTATTATTTGTTGAAATAATTACATTTAAATGCTATGTTTAAGTGATTTTCATGATTAAAGTGTGATGTGATACAAATTCGAATCAATTTGCATGTTTTAAGGGCATGATTAAATAAAGATTCCTCCATTGTTGTAATTTTAAACTTTTCCTTTATTCTGTAATTCTGCAATTTAATAAGTTTTTAGTGTGTTTTGTGTATGATTCAATGTTATAATATTGTTTTGGCATGTTTTAAAACCTGATATTTATGTGTTTAGGAATAGAGATGATTTTACATGTTTTTAGCATTGAAATTCTACATTCTGTTCTGCCCAGCGAGTGATGGACGGAAAGAAGCCCCAACGAATGCCCATCTATTAAAGCGACAAATGGGACATCACAGGAAATTCCTCTCGTCTCATCCCTCATATGGTTGTGGGTGTCCTTCGCCCTTCTATGGGCATTCGTGGCTAGCTTTTAGGCCTTTTATAAGTATATTTCATGTATTTTATTATATTTTCATTATTTATTTGATTCATATAATATTTGTTCATCATTCTGTATGATATTTAATTCTGTACATAATTCTCTTCTATGATGTTTAGTCAAATCAATGATTTTTTATACTATATTTGTATTATTTATTGGTATAATGCTAATTTATTTGCCTTTTTAGTGGTCTTTATGAGTATGTAAATTCTTTCACTTTTAAAGGATTCTATGAGGTTTTTTGCACTAGGAATCATTCTCCCGATTAGATGATCACCTTCAACCCATCCGGTTACTTCATTTAATCATCCCTCTTATTATTTTATTCATTTATTATCTTAGTTTTATTTATTTATTTATTTATTATTTCATTATTTTGTGATTATTTATCTATTTGGTATTTTTTTAATGTATTTTTTATTTCGAGGATCTAATAATTAGTAAAAAAGAGTTTTTTATACACGTTAAAAAGGAAAAAACACCTAAAATGATTTTTATTAATTAATTTGCATTTTCCTTCAAAACTTGGATCAATGTCCAATTTTCAATCCAAAGCCAAATGAAAGAATAAAATGAGAATTTTTGTAAAATATGCATGAGAGAACTAATATTTCCAATCAAAACAAATACCCCGATTTATGTATGTACATCATTTTACTTTCATTGTTAGATTATTTGCTTCCGTAATAAGTTTAAGTAAATGGGATTTATCTATTCATTTTTATCACTTTCTTTTGGTTGCTTGGGATGTTTACTTAATTCTATCACTTTGCATCATGTAAGAGAGGAGAGTGGATTAAATTTTAAAACTCAATTATAAAATAACACCTAACTAAGATGCCTAATAAGAGTGATGTACCAAATACCAACTTCTGTTTGGCCATCAAAAGGTCGAGGATCATTTCTCGACATTCTATTGGGTGGTGACTCTACGACAACTCCCTCTTTTGGGCCCATTAGTAGATGCTTTCATGGGTTGACTACCAACAATAATTTGGGCTTGACCTTTTTTTATTGCCAAGCAGCCAATTTATGAGTTAAGTGAGCCTCTTTCGATCTCGAACTATGATGACAGATGGCTTCGGTGCGCGTCATAGTTATATATCAAAATCATATTGGATTGAGTACATATCTTTTGAACCAACAAATGTATTAGGTTTCTCCAATGTAATATGGACATTCTTTATTTCCTGCAGTTTAATAGTAGTTTGTAAATTCCCTTTACATATTTAACAACCAACCTAAAGTGTTTTCTACTTAATTAACTTAATCTAGTATTTTCTTAATAAAATGGTTTGATATTCCTGATCAAAGATTATAATGAAAGATTGTTGCAAAAGAACTAATGTCTCAATTTCTTAAATTGCATATGGTAACCAATGTGATGCGGGAACCAATGTTCCCAAATATAATAAATTGGATGAATTTCATGTATGAAATGCCATGTTGGTTAGTTATTAGATTTATTTTATACATAGTTATATATGTGTGCTTTAAACTTTGTATCTTTAATATGCAATGCTTTTTGCTTTTCAATATGCAAAAGTGTGATATATTATGCCATGTATAACTATGTGAAAAGAGGGATAAACACATGACTTAAGTGATTCATAACTTGACATTAATTAAGGCAATAAATAAGAGTAGAATTATGAACCTACGTTTTTACAAGGTTTTCCTAATTATTTGGGTGGTCAATCCTAACATATCTTATGGTTGCTTAAGTTACATTCTTTTCGATTATTAGAAATTAGATAAGATTTTTAGGACACCTTTTCATTGAGATTTGAGTTGTCCATATTTGATTAAGTGTTTTACTATTTTGAAATGATTGATTTAGAATGTGGAAATGAATACTAAGGTAAATGTATAGAGAATTAGAATTATGAGTAAAATGTATAGGTATTATGTATTCATATATTATTTTTCTTTAATATAATAAAATTCCAAAAAATGCATTTCTTAGGATAAAAATCAAAGATAAATGTCGAATTTTGGAAAATTTTCTTATTATAAAAAAATAATACATTTTGTTTCCCTAATTTTTATCGATTTTGGTGTAGGATTTCTATTTTAGGTATTCTTTCATAATTATCAAAAAATACAAAAAAGTGGAAGAGGGAAAAAACTAAAAAATCATTTCCTGATTCTTAAATAAATAAATTAGGATTTAGAGATTTTAAACAAAATTCAAAGATAAAAGATCTTATATTTTTTTCTTTCTTTTCAAATAAAAGGGACAAAATATCTTGTTTTAATAAAAAAAATAAAAAATCCTTCTAAATATAAAAATAAAATTCTATTATTATGGTATGGTATTTTTCTTCTAATAATACAAAAAAGAGTAAATAAATATTTATAAAGCAATAAATTTTTTTAGCAAATATATCTCAATTATCAACATCCTCGATTCAAAATACACAAACCTTCCTATAGTGTTTTTATAGCACCACACATGAATTGGTGGCAACTTTTTAATAGTTATACATATCTATGAATGGATTTCAAATTTTTATGCATTTATTTCCATCATGAAAAAGAAATAATTGTCCCTCTCTGCTGGTCCTAAAAATGCACCACAACAGGAAAGAACATTCTAACGATGC
Source organism: Excoecaria agallocha (assembly GCA_037975025.1). Lineage (NCBI taxonomy): Eukaryota > Viridiplantae > Streptophyta > Magnoliopsida > Malpighiales > Euphorbiaceae > Excoecaria > Excoecaria agallocha. The sequence continues at coordinate 29,039,268 of CM075816.1, forward strand.
CAAGGACACCTAATAGCATAAGCACTACAATGTCTTTCTATAATTATTTTTTCATTTAAGCTTTTCATTGCCACATTTTACAATTTTAATGGACAATTTCAAAACATCCATAGGCAATAGCAGTAGGTCATGAGTATAATTAAGAGTCAAATGCTTAGATTAATGGGTAAACATGGTAATATAAAATCGGCAAAACTCATTGTAGATTTTTTAAACTATCAACTTTTTCTGTGTTGGATTCTTGCACTTTAAAAAATACATGTTGCGTCTTTAAACTGATCGATTTATGTCCATTGGGTCCAAATTGGACGTAGCTGACAAGAGTGATGGATACGTACCGTCAAACTCGCATGAGTCAAATTAAATGAGGTGTGAATTCCTTGTATACATTAAAAAATAATAATTTCTCCACCTCACCCTTACCTCATTCTCTATTCTTTCTTTATCCTCACATCTAAATCCACCTTCTCCTTGTTTTTTTTATCTCATCTAAATCCAACCTAATCCACTAGCAAATAATATGATTCCTTCTTAACCCAACCCAAACAACAACATGGAATCAAACTACACATTATCTTCCTAAATTGATACCAAACCAATGGAAAATCCAACATGAATTATCAATCAAACCAACTCTAATTGCAAAAATTGAAAGCAGATTTGTGAGAATAAATTATTAGACGCTAGAGATAGAAGAAAGGCAAAGATGTGAGTACTTGGCCCAGTTAATGTAGATTCCGATTCCAAACTTCATTCATCAGTTAGCAAACATGATTTTTTTTAATGATTAAAAATGGGTATATTAATCGATTAAACTTATTGTTCAGTTCAACTCTCCATTTTTAGATGAAATTTGTGATTTACCTTTCACGTTGTTAATTTAGATTTAATTTTTAGAGTACTCTACTCCGTATGTAGCAACAAATAATGTGTTTAAAGGTGAGATAACAGGATAATGATCTTGATTTTTTTATTGAGTTGGTGATGGGTGGGGTTAGGGTGGAAGGAAAAGCATTGGCGGTCAGATTAGAAGTCAAATGAGAGAGAAGAAAAAGGAGAATGTAGATTTAGTTGTGGGAAGAAAGAAGAAGAGGAGAAAAGAGAGAGAGTGAGAGTCTAAGGTGGAGAAAATTAATTTTTCGATATACACATAGAACAAAAACTTCATTTAATTTGACTCATATGGATTTGATGGTGCATATATGTCATCTCATTAGCCCTATTCAATTTGAATGCAATATGCACAAATTGATTAGTTTAGAACTTAATGTGCATTTTATTTTTAAATTTAAGAAATCAATATAGAAAAATTTAATAAGTAAAGAATATGAGAAAATTTAATAATTTAAGAATATGAAAATGCCTAGAAAAAAATGTCATAATTTTATGAAGGGTTAAGATGAAAATTTACTCCTAAATTATTGGAAAGGGGGTAATTTTGCTCCTATACTTTTTTTGAGCCCATTTTGCCCCTAAACTCATTTTTTATATGTTTTTATCACTAAACTCAAGTTCAAGGTGTGATTTTACCTCTCAAACTAACAGATTTGCCACATTTTTAACGGAGTTAACGACATCCAATGAGACTGTGACACATTAACACACACGTGGCAACCACTCTGATGACATAGCAAAAATGCAAAAATGCAAAAAAAAAACTCTCTTTGCTACTCTCCTCTCTCTTCCTCTTAGATTTTTCAGACTGGACGTGGCCTGTTTCTTCTAGCCATCGAACATGCATCGTAACTTTGATCAAGCTAAATTTTGGTGGAAGATTAGGAGACATATATTTCTTTATTTTGAACAGTAGAGATCATTTTTGGAGGTTTAAAAGTTGAGGTTTTGTTGCAAAAAATATATTATTTTTTGGATATTTTATGTAGTGATCATTTTTATCTTTTTGGATGATTGGGTAGGCATTTGCTATTAGATCGGGCTGATTTTTGGTGATTATGATTGGAATTCCTTGTTCTTAAATTTAAACGGTGAAGATTATTTTTGAAGTTCTGTAAGTTCAGTTTTTATTTCAAAAAATGAACTATTTTTTAGGTTTTTTATACAATGACTAGTTTCGAATTCTTTGACGAGCGGCAATCATTTACCGTTAGATCGGGCTGATTTTTTGTGAGTATGGCCAAAACTCCTTGTTCTTCAATTTGAACGGTGGAGATTGTATTTTCATAATTATAACCGTATCCAATTTGTTTTGGACAAAAGTTACAATTCAGGAAAAAAATTTCTCTCCTTATTTTTCTTTCTCTCTAATTTTTGAAAATCAAAAATAGATAATTGAGGAAAAAAATTTATGGGTTTGCTATTAATTTTTGTTTGCCATTGTTAATCTTTCTAGAATTTTGTGTTTGAATGTTTGGGAGTTGGTAATTTTGTAGAAGAAGAAAAAGAAGTCATTTGTCGTTAGATCGGGCTAATTTTTGATGAGTATAGTCGCAACTCCTTGTTCTTCAATTTGAACAGTGGAGATTGTATTTGCATAATTATAACCTTATCTAATTTGCTTTGAACAAAATTTACAATTGAGGAGAAAAAATTCTTCTTTTGTTCTTTTTTCTCTCTAATTTTTGAAAATAAAAAATAAATAATTAAATGGCAAAATTTATAGATTTGCTATTAATTTTTGTTTGTCATTGTTAATCTTTCTAAAATTTTGTGTTTAAATATTTGAAAGTTGGTGATTTTTGAAGTAGAAGAAAAATGGGAGCAGAGAGAAATGGGAGTTTTTCTTGAAAATTTTAGAATAAATTTTTTTGAAAAACAAACATAATTGTTATGTTATTAATTTTTTAAATAAAAAATTATGTTGATTAGGAGAGAAAAGTATACGTGACAGAGGGGATATCATATTCTGGTTGAACGCTGTTAGTGCTGTACGCCATATTAGCAATCTGTTCATTATGGAGGCAAAAATACACCAAAAGATTGAATTTAGAGGCAAATGGACTCAACAAAAAGTACGCTTTCCAATAGATCGGGGTAAAATTCCACTTACGCCTTTTTATGAATAACAATCAATTGTGTTGTATGATCCAAGGTCCAAATAAACGTTCACAGCACGCCCGTGCACCCTGTATCCCATCCCTAGTTTTTGGTGCCGTTGATCTAGTCAAAACAAAATCTTCAGCTTATCTGCAAACGACCTCATTCCATAGTTTCTTCTTCTTGTTGGTGTAGAAAAGCAAGCAAAGTTGAGAAGCGAAATAGAATAAGAAGTAAAAGATAACAAGTAAAAATAGAGTCCGATCGAAAGAGAAAGAAGGAGTCGATCTCATCTGCAGATCGAACAACAAAGGATAAAGAGAGAGACAAGCACAAGAAAAGGACCAAAATGTCATCAGGGAATCAGGTTAGGGCATCGCATATACTGATGAAGCACGAGGGATCTCGAAGGAAGGCTTCCTGGAAAGATCCTGAAGGCCGTGTAATCAAGAACACTAACAGAGACACCGCCGTCTCCCAGCTCAAAGTTTTCCATGAAGATATTCTTTCTGGCAAGGCCAAGTTTGAGGACATAGCTTCTCGCTTCTCCGATTGTAGCTCCGCCAAGCGTGGCGGCGATCTCGGTCAGTTAGTTTTTTTAAAATTTTATTATTACTAAGTTAATTGGCAATAAACTTGACTTTGTTTCTTGAGATATACTGTTTTTTATGTATCTGGATTTGCTTTAGCAATAAAGGCGTTTGCAAGTGTACAATGATGCTATGTTTGGAAATTAGCATTAGTTCAGGAGGAAGTAATTGAGATTTTTTCTATTATTGCATTAGAGTTGGAGGTTTATCCTAGTATCTTGATGCTTGTATTCATTGTCTCGATGCTGTTGCTATTATTTCTATGCAAATCAATCTTGGCTTAGAGGATGGTCTGAATTGAGAGGAAAGTTTATGTCTTGTTTTGCTCAAACAGGTGACTTTCTTTGGTTTTCTGAGATGATGTTGTATACATATGGTAGCCAAAATTGGTTATTGCAAACCTCCTATCTGTGGGCAATGTGTTTTTTTCTTTTTTACTCTCTCTCTGTTTTTTTTTTTTAAATAATTTGTGGCCAATGTGATTGCATTTTGGACTAGAAATATTTTAAGATAGCAAATTAGTATTCTGATTAACATTTAACAGGTTGTTACTGTATCAATGATGAGTGATTGTGCCGAAAAAGGGGTTGCCATTTGTAGGCTGCATCTCATCTGTATGGGTGCATTTCATAGCATGTATGGAGGCTATGAGTTCTGAGTTGTTGATTTTATGGATGGAAAAAAAAGGGGGATTTATGAGTTTACATCATCTGTAATGATGACCCCTTAAGGCTGTGGTTCCTGTCTTTTCTCCCTTCTTTACTTCAAAGACATGCTTAATGGTCTTTGCCAAATATGCATAATTCTAGACACTTTCCTATGCTCTTTTTCGATCTCATATCTATTTAATAGACTGAAAAGAACAGTCGGCTTGCTTCTGTTGGCTAATATATTGTGATTAATATCTTATTTCTTTTTCTTTTAACTTGAATTTTGTTTATTAAATTCAAGTTCTTAGCTTTAGTATAATTAAATAATTATTTTATCAATTTTACATTTCTCTACATAATCATTGTTTTGAAACTACTAGGCAAAGCATTTAACGACAGTATAAAAGATAAACATTGAAGTTAAATAGGCAAAGAATGCCTGCTGACCTTTTAATTTTATTAATCCTTTAGTCAGGATTTGGTAGAAAGAAAACTGTAATACTCGAAAAACAGAATGCCAAATAAATGAGACATTTTAGTAGCAAATTGAGAAAATGGTATGCAAATGAAATTGGACAAAGGTTAAAAGAAATGTGACTGCACTTCTGTCTTTTGTTGCCTAAGCATATGGAGTTGGAATGCATTATTGAGGTAAGTAATATATTTCTATATGGTGGGATCTTGAAAATCTCGGCCTCATATCAGAACATTGAGAAATTACATAAACGGTCATTTTTTAGTGGCTTTTAGAGTTAGGAATCAGATAATCGATTAGTGAAATTTGCCCAAATCTTGTGTCTTGGACACATCAAATAGCAACTGATGTTCCAAATTGATAAACTAAAATAAACATTGGATTTTATGGAAAAGCATGCAACGTTCAAGATTTTTCAGACTGCCCCTAAATTTTTCATTGTAGTAACTGTGTTCTGGTTTTCGGGATAGTATAAATGTAGTGATCAGCCCCCTAGTTTGACATGGGAAAATAAAATAATAATCAAGCATTGATAAATTTTAGGATTTAGGTTTGATAACGAAAGGGATACAAGGTTAGTAAGTTTTGGAGATTAATACTTTTTCAGAATAAAGAATTTGGTGGCTCTTTTTGAGGGCTCTGAACTCTGCCTGTGATGTTGTGGTGGTAGAATAATGAAACCTGTGAAGAAAAATTAAGAAAAAAATGAAAAGTGAAAAGAAAAATTAAGAAAAAAAGAATATAGGAATCTGGAATTCTAAGTTACACGTGCGTCGGTACTGAACCAAAATACTCAAATTTCCATCATTCAAGCTCTTAGATGAAGAGAAGTATGGTTTAATAAGCTATTGGTATGGTATGGTATAGTGTGGTATGCTAAATTTATTAACGTGTTTGGGACTACAGTACAGTATAGTATGGTTTTATAAGAAAACTAAGAAACGTGAAGAGAAAAAATCTAAAAATTTAAATTTTTAAAAAGAAAAATGACAATGATATGGTGAGACGAAGAGCTTAAAATAAAAGATGGAGAAAAATATTTGTTAAATATTGAGGAGTAATGAAAGGAAAAATGTCATAAAGCCATGGGAAAACCACCAATTTGGTGGTTTGATATTTTTCTGTAAATTCATGGTTTTTAAACCATGAGATTACCTTGGATGACATCACATGAAAGTGGAAGTCTTCCCAAATGAAAAATCAAACCATGCCATATCATATTAAACCATTCCAAACCATAAAACAAACAAGGTGTAGAATTCTGGGGAAATAACTGGCTACCTAATTACTATTCTTACTCCTATGAATATTATGTATCCCGAACTAGCGAATTCTAAATCAATGCTTAGTATGTGGCACCTTCTACATTTGGAAATTCCAATGAGGAAAATTATTAAAGAGTACAACTTTGTAACTGTAAGTATATAGAAGTTACAGAATATTCTTTATTTAATGACAAACAGAAAAGAAAAATTATGTAGTTAAAACCCTAAATTATAGATTAGAAGGAATAAAAATTATGCAATATTCCTAAAGGAAAACAATTCTCATTAAAAAGCAATATTTAACTATAATTTGGAGTCTAGTGTCTAAATTTCATTTTCATTAGCTGGATTCCTTTGTTGCAATGATTCATTGAGTTTGTGCTTGCAATTACATCCAGGGAAAGAAACTTGAAAGTACTTTACCGAAGAGGTAGCTCTTTCATAAAAATAGTTTTGAAGTCTAGAGGCTGTTGTTCAAATGGAGGTCCCCCACCATAGTGATGGTGTCCCTCGGATCTCCCAGTTGAACCAACAGCTGTAACTGTTGGTGACTTATGCATGCACTTACAGAAATAGAATGCATTTCTTATATTTCAAGCCTTTCTGCTGATTGTTTATGTTTTGTGTATTATGTGATTAAGCTGATTTTGACTTTACAACCTAATTGCTTTTCTCAAAGCTGCCGTCTGAACACAGATATTTCAAACGCTTACACAGGCTTGTACAACTTTGAAATTAAATATTCAAAGAAAATCTGTTGACTTCTTAAGTCCATTTACCCCTGATAGTTCAAATGTGCAAGAAACAGAAAAATTCTTTAATGTAGAATTTTTAGTTAATGAAACATTAAACTAGAAGAAATGTAAAATAAGAATGAAAACATAAGAAATTGGACATCAGCACTTCTTCGGTTTTGTTAACTGGAAGTAAGAATCTATTATATTACAGATATAATACTTTTTTTTTTTTTTGGAGGAAAGGCATAATATATTACCATATAAAAGATCTTGAAAATGTCAGCCTCGATGAGATAATCAAAGGATTATGCAAAATGTGAGTAATTTGTGGCTTTTGGGGTTAGGACAGGTATCAGATCACCTGGATTGGCAAATATTTCGCAAAAAATTGAGTCTGAGACACAAATTGGTAACTCATATACCAAATTGACAAAATTAAATGCTTAGGTGTCAAAGCGTGCAATCTTTAATATTTTTAGGACCATTAGCCGTAAATTTTTGGTGCAGAGATGAGGATACAGCAATCAGCTCGCTGGTGATTCAATGCCTGAAAATATCAATGAATTAATGAGTTGTAGGATTTAAACTTAATGAAGGAAATACAAGTTTAGGAAGTTGATTGGAGTTTGATGGTTCTTTTTGAAGCCCTGAACAGCTCCTGTGATGCTGCAGTGGCAGAATCTTGAAAGGCAAAGAAATAAGAAAAAGTGTGGATCAGAATAAGGAATCCTTACTCAGAATAAGGAATCCTTAGTGTACATTTATGTGCTTTGGTACTGAACCAAAATACTCAAATTTACATTGTCCAAAGCCTAAAAGTCTTGGGAAATGGCTAGTCAATAAGGTTTTATAGAGCCTAATGACTAACCCTTCTACAATGACTATTAGGAATCCTAAAATTGTGAGTTCTAAATCAATGCTAGGCGGGAAGCAAGTAACTTTCAGAACAAGGATTCCTATTTAAGAAGAAAAGAACTGGGAAATTCTTATAACACTGCAAACTTTGTTAATAGAAGGAATAGATGTTGCATGATGCCTAAAGAGAACATTTTCTTTTTATCTACTTGCAAAAAAAGAAAAAAAAAAAAGAAAGAAAGTAAGAAAAGCAAACTCATTAGAAATGCTGAAACCCCAAATTTGCAAGTAGGAGTAGAAGTTACTTGTATTCCTGAAGAGAATTGTTTTTATTAGAAGCCCAAATTAAATGAATTTGAACTAAAGCTGAAGACAAATTAATGTCCAAGTTTCTTTTTATTGGCTGCATTCCTGTCCTTTTTCACAATTTTTTATAAAGTTTGTGTATGTGCACTGAAAAACCAAGGAAACAAACCTGGATGTACTTTCTATCAGGTGTATCTTTTCTGTAAATTAATTTTGAACTGAAGGCTGTTGCGCAGTGGGTGGCCATTCACCCCAGTGGTGATGAACCTTTTACCTCCAAGTTGAAATCCACGGCTGTATCTGCTGGTTGCTTGTTCTTGACATATTGAAATAGAATGCATTTACTCTTATATTTGAATTATTATGTGATATGGGTGATTTTGATTTGCACAAAGTGTAATTTTGCGTGGTGCTGTCTTAATAAAGCTATTGCAAATACTTACACAGGTCCATTTGGTCGGGGCCAGATGCAGAAGCCTTTTGAAGATGCAACATTTGCCCTGAAGGTTGGTGAGATAAGCGACATCGTGGATACTGACAGTGGAGTGCACATTATCATGAGAACTGGATAAATTTACTAGTATTGAGCATATTGAATGATTTCTCAGTGAACTCGGGAAATGGAAATGGACTCGAGTATGACGATATTGTGTTTGCCATTAGTGTAAAATCATGATGTTGAGATATTGTCTCGTTTCTTGTTATATCAAGTTTTCCCAACACGTTTGATCTGGCGTGGTTGGGATAACATTGCCTCTTGAAATTTTTCTGGTTGTGATTTGGGATAACTTTATTGACTATAATAAGGGCTTACATTCTAAGCTCTGCGTATTTCTGGCGCTTTATTTGCCAAGACTTTTATCTTTTCAAGTTGGGTGCAAATGCGATATTTTGGAGCATAATAACTCACAGGTGATGGTGATGATGATGATGATTCAAGTTTGGTATTAGGCTTCTTCACCTTTAGTTTTATTGATAAATATGAACTTCAGAATGGACATAAGCATATAGTTCGAGTTGCTTAGCCAAAGGTTTAACTATTTTGCCCAGTGCTGTAAAAAGAAAAAGAAAACCGAAAAACTTATAAGCCAGAAAATAAAATAGGATAACCGAAACATGATGCTCAGGTGAAGATTTTTAAATGTTTATTTTTTATTTTTTAAACTATTTGGTTTAACATACATGAATTTATAAGTTTTTTATTTGTAGTATATGTTCATTTACAATTTTAGATAACCTAAACCTATTTTTAATTTACTCCTCCCTAAATTTGCTTGCTGCTTTAACCGCTAAAATGTGCCACTCTAATGTTGATTTGATACATTAAACTCTAATGCGTAACTGTGATCTTTGAACTTAAAAGATAGATCTATAACCCAATCCAATCTAAGAAAAAGAAATGAAGTGCTGAGGCCAAAACAAAATTCTCATCAACCATTTGTAAACTTGAAATATTAAAGTATACAAATCAAAATTTAATATTGCATAAATAAAATTATCTATAATATGATTTTTACAATAATAAATAGGCCTGATGTTGAATTGAATTGGCCAATGGAGAATGTTGAAGGAGAACCACCACAATAAATTAATTGATTTCTTCTTCTTCTCCTTCTTTAGTATATTTCATGTGTATGTGTAATCTTAATAGGAAGAAAAAACATGACCAATATATATATCCATTTTATTTAATTTTAATCCGGCATGTCCATTAAGTAATCGAATGGACAAGATTTATTGCTATTAAAGTAAATATTCAATTACTTTTATTAGGCCATTAATTACATTAGATCACTTGATTTGAATTAAAATCTTTACATTCTCCCACTTTACCCGATAATTGGATACACTTTAATAGCATAAACATTGAGAGTGTATGATGAAAAGGCTGAATACATATATAGACAAATGAATTTGATTTTATAATAAATTTAAACACCTAACTTTTAATACTAATCTGTTGAGCATCCATATAGTTGTTAATTTTGTAAATAATAATATAACTTTATATTGTTTCTAAAAAAATTAGAGCATGTGACATTTAATGGTGCTAATATTACACTATATAATAAGCAAATCAATGCATTCTATTTTCAATTCTCTCCATTTTCACTGTGCATGAGTAACGTATGTTTTCACTACAACAATTTAAATGTAATATCAACGCAATTTAAAATCATGCACTCCAATTTTTTAAATGCAATATAAATTTATATTTATTATTTATAAATTTGATAATTGCATATGTTTAATAGATTAGTATTAAATTTTACCAGTTCAAAAAAATTATGAAGGATTAAGTCTAGTAAAAACAAAACTTTCCTATATTATTCACCATAATTGCATGGCAATTATAAGTAAAAAAATATATATCACAATATATTGCAAGAAATAGAAATAAATATCTTTCAAAGCGCAAATCGTTGAAGCAGAAGCGGAAGCAAAAATCGATTGTTTCACGTTACCGGCAAAACCTATCATCTACGTGTCACGAACTACGAGATAAAAGTATAGATCCACGAACTAAAAGTCCCTTAGACAAAGTGAGAATATACGAGGAGATAAACCGATAGAGTCTCAGTATCTCTAATTTTCTCTTCTCATCCCAAATGAAGGATTTTAACCCTTATATAGGACGCCAATTAAGGAATACATAATTTCCTTAATAATGATAAATTAAATTGGTAGTTACAATATTAATAATAAAATAATAAATATGACAGTTGCGAAATTAATATGTAACTGTCTATATTAATGTACACATGAATGGTAGATTCCCTAATTAAGAACAAGCCCAATATGGAACTAATCCCATATAAATTATTTCTTGTTTCGATATTACCTCATTTATATCGGGGCCAATTTATTATCTCGTGAGTCATGGGCGTATCTCAAAGTCCTTCATCTCTTACTCGCATATAACGAAATGATTTTCAATCATTCTCTCATATCATATAGGCAGATAGTTCGTGTGACCGGCATACGTCAAGAACACTAATACTATACACCTGTTAGGGATATATAACATCTCGAGAAACAAAATCTTCTCATAATTGTATGCCAAACCCTAGATAGTTTTCTCATATTTGTTGTTTTATCTCATAATCTCATAAAAATAATTTTCATGTTCATTATTGTGTCTCTACTTATAAAGACTACAGTAGGTATACCGGTAAAGCATGAAACTACTGAATGTGATCGAAAAAATATTTTTTTCCTTTTTCTATATACTATCTATCATAGTCCAACTTGCTTTTCGAGTTAGATCCGTCGGGCTAAAATTTTTTCATAACCCTTTAGAGACTAACTAAGCTAGCCACACTAAATTATACTTCAGGTATATGTTAAGATTTTTGATGGTCGAAAAATTAGGGTCTCACACTAAAAAAAATTAAGATCATTCATATAAGATTTTCTTCCCTTGGTCAACTCAAACACGCATGGTATGATGCATGTGTTATGGTGTTCTTTCCTTTCCCTTAAAGGAGCGCATGTCTTATTATTATTTAACACCATACAGAAGTATAAGATTGCAATATACCAAAGCATTTAACTTTAGTTCTTCCACTTTAAGACTACTTCTGATTTTAAGACAGAATATGATAGTTACGTTTAAATTATCATAGGATTACACTTAATCCAGTTTGGACCTCAATCCAAAGCATACAACCTCATGTATGTCTTTATCTTGTACCTTAACAAGACTAATCTTATATTTTTTGCAAGATGGCACTTTTATTTTGAACAAGTTCTCGAGTTCATCATATGTTCAAAAATTGCCTCATCTTAGTCTTTGTCAACTCATTATCAAAACTAAGATAAACACCCATGTGAGTGGACTACTTCTTTATCCGATATGTTCAATCATATAATAAACAATAGTAAATGTTATATATAAACATTCACACTCATGTACTGTCAAATAATAAATTTTATTATTATTCATAAATAATAATATTAAGGGATCACATAAATAGTACAAATCAAATCCTATGCAAACCCTGAGATCTTATGTGTCTCTCAAAATACATCTTTCAATACAGGTTTTGTTCATGTATCTGCAATTATATCCAATGAAAAAATGTACTATAAGTTCAATTCTCCTAGTACAACAATATCTTCGATTTATTGATACTTAATGTTGATATATTTATTGACGACTGACTATCACTGGTTCCTCTAAGGCAGTTAATCCCAAATAGTTCACAAACCATTTCAACCAAAACTATCTTTTATATTGTAGCTGAAAAAGTAACAAATTCAGATTTTAATGTTGATGGATTACGAAGATTTGTTTCTTGCTAATCCACAAGATGACACCCTTGCCAAACAAGAATATATAACTTGATGTGGATTTCCTCTCATCCACATCACTTCCCTAATCAACATCTAAATATACTTTAAATTGCATATCATTTCATTAAAAAAACAGAGAGAATAAGTTGCAATACCTTTAAGGTAGCTAAGTATTCTTTATACTGCCTTCCAATGTGCTTTGTCTGGGTTAGACTGATATCTATTTACTATGCTCACAACATAGCATATATCAAGTCTGGTACACAATATTGCATACATCAGACTACCCATGGCACTGGCATACTGAACATTCCTTATATGTTTAATACGCTCATTTGTCTTAGGACACTTGCTTTTTCTAAGAGACCGATTCTTAGCAATGGGGTTGTCTATGAGTTTACAATTTTACATGTTAAAACGTTTAAGAACTTTGTTAATGTATGTCTCTTGAGACAGTGACAATAATCTTCTCGAGCAATCCCTTGAAATCTTAACTCCAAGGATGTAATCTGTTTGACCCATGTCTTTCATATCAAAGTAGGATGACAACTAATCTTTGATAAGATTTACGTACTTTATGTCATTTTCTGGTATTAGTATGTCGTCTACACACTAAGTCAAAATAACAAATTTATCTTTAGAGCTTTTGTGATAAACACAATAGTCTTTATCAATCATGTTAAACTCATTTGACATGATTGCTTTATGAAATCTCAAATACCATTATCTCAAAGACTATTTTAGGCCATAGATCAATCTCATCAATCGACAAACCTCATGTTTGTTGCCTTTTTCAATGATGAAAGTAGTCTTTACATTCATTTGATGTAGCTCTAGGTCCAAACTCGCTATTAAAGTTGGAATCAACCTTATCGACGTAAATCTAACAACAGGTGAAAAAGTCTTTTCATAGTCAATTCCTTCCTTTTGTGTAAATCGCTAGGCAACTAGTCGAGCCTTGTATCTTTCGATACTGCTATTAGCTTTTTACTTTATTTTTAAGAATCCACTTATTTCCAATTGGTTTGTGTCATTTAGGTAGATCAACCAGCTCTCAAATATGGTTCAATCTCATAGATGACATTTCTTCTTCCATTGCTTTAATTCATTTATCTTTAGCTGGGCATTCTTGTGGGATAACTAAAAAAATCATCGACATGGAACAATTTTCTTTTTAGATTTTTTGTAATTCCAATTTTTGATAAATATGTCTCATATATTCATCATAGTTCGCAATGCTCCCACTGGAATTAAGCTCTATGCTCCCACTCAAATAAGGATCTTAAATATCTATACTTTCACTGGAGTTAGGCATGCTCATCCTCCCATTAGAGAACGGATCTCGAACATTTGGACCATTGAAAAGAGAGTCTTGACCTTCTTCTTTAATTTTTCTCCCACTCGAATGGAGAGATCCGGTTAGTTCATCTTTCTAAGTTTTATAAAAGTAAAGTCTCAACTTATTTTGCCTAACTTTGAAAACTTATTTTCCAAAAATATGACGTCTCGTGATTCAAATTTTGTTACTAAGACATTTTCTTGTTCACCAACGAACACGTATCCTTTTGATATGTTAGAATATCGTACAAAGATACTCTTTTTACTTCTTGGTTCTAACTTACCAAATTTGCTTGAGGTATCATGGATATAAGCAGCACAACCTAAGGTCGTCAATAACTCAGGTCAAATTATCGATCAGTCTACAACTTATAAGGAATGGAAGCAACAAACTTAGAGGGCATATAGTTTAGAACACCATTTTGTTATGGAGTTCGAGGAATAGACAACTAATGTCCACTCTCTTTTTCATCACATAAAGCTTTAAATTAATCAGAAAGATGTCTTTAACCACGGTCGGTTCTTAAAGCGTTAATTTTTCTTGTCCAATTGATGCTTAACAAGATTTAAAAATTTTTTAAAGCAACTCAATGCTTTAGACTTGTGAGAAATCAAATAGATATGACCATACCTAATATAGTCATTTATATTAGTGATGAATAATAATAGGCCCCATGCCTTGCCCTAACATTCATTAAATCATAAAAATCTGAATGGATCAATTGCAATGAAGTTTTGGTTCTAGTTCCCTTTTTTTTGAATGGTTTCCTTACTAGTTTTCTTCGGGCAATACTTATAGGCAGTTAATTCAAGCTTATTCAAATCACCTACCAATCCTACTTTGGCTAACTGACTCATTCAGTCTTAGTCAATGTGGTATTATCTAGCATGCCATAATTTCACATTATTCTCATAACAATATGAAACAGAAGAAGAAATTAAAGAAAAACTAGTAGTATTCCAATAATCAGGATCAATATCAATAATAATGAAAACGTTCAAAACAAAACTAAAACCACATTAAGCATCATCTAAGCATAAGCATGCATTGTTATCCTTGAAATGTAAATGAAAACAAGTTTCATTAAAGCAAAAATAAAAACTAACCAGACAAAAATAATCTTGATCCTTTTTGTCACAAGATCCATTACTTCTAGATCTATCACCCATAAAGGATGAAATTTAGTGAAAAGACATGACTAAATACACAAATTTTGCTCACTCATGAGTCAAGATGGTGTACCTATTGGGACACATTGAAGTCTCTTACACAATATTCTTTTTATTGGCAGTTAAAGAAATATTTCACTCTTGAAATATTTATCCCTTTATTACCTTTAGACCTTATGTAATTTTATTTTATCTTTTATCTTTTAGGCTCTCAAGCCTTTTCTTTACCCTTACCATTGAAGCTTCTATTCTTGTTCTGGTTGGAACTCATTTTTACCAAAGCAAAATTGTGTTATATGCACTACGACATTGATCTTAATTATCACCATATGGTCTTTTTAAGCTCAAAATGACAAGCGACATTCATAAATGTCTTTATCTAGTCCTTATTAGATGGTTACATCTTTATATGCTCCCAACTTTTGGGTAAAAAACGGATAACAACTTAGACTTGCTGCTCATTGATTATCTTATGATCAGGTTCACTAAGCTCACATATCATCTTATCCATCTCTCTTAGATATTTTCGCATTATATAATCAGACTTTTCTAATTAGTATAAAAAATGTGATCTCTAATGATCAAAACTGAGTCAGAAATACACCTTTGAACTTTTCTCCTACAATGCAATCCACAAATCCATTACATTTTGACACTTGTGGAATTGCTTAATGATATCATAATCTATTTGCACTTAGCAATATAATGCAAACAGTGGAATATCACTTTTCTCATGCCACATAGGTATCTTGGTCCTACCTATGCTAAACTATAGTGCCATGCTTAGATTCAATCATAATCAAACTTAAGGTTTCTAAAGCTTTTTGTTCTTCAAGCACATACTGCATTTACATATTCCATTTAGATCCTCTAATCACTAATGAAGTAATTATTGCACAATATTAAAGAGATCAAGTAATACATACTATTTACTATGCTTCTGAAAAAATTAACCTAATAAAGCTATTTATTAAGCCCAAATTCAAAAATATTACTTAAAATTTTCAATGACCCTCTAAGTCCTAATGTCTAACCTTACCGATTAAAATTTCATGCATAGTAAATTTCAATTGTTAGGCATTAAATTTTTAAACTTAATTTAGGATTATACATAAGATAATCTAAGTCTTAACTTAATTATCATGCAATCATTTTACTCATAAAATATTACTAAGCAATTAACAATAAAATAAACACATTCATAATGAATGCTAAATGCAATTATAATATTCAAAAGATAAATAAACTCATTTATTTAATCAATCATTAAATATCCAACAATATCAAAGAGAAAACATTTAAAATAAGCTAAAACACACTTGTTTTCAATCTATTAATAGGAAACATAAATCCTAACCAAAAATCCGTTAACCAATAATAACTTTGACACTCATGTCAATAACTCAGGGAACCTAGAATGTGGCAAAACTAGTCTCGTCACTAAAAATAATTTCTCGACCTTTTCGAACAAATCGAGAGGTATGCCATAAAATTGATGATAAAGTCATGGAAGATACACACAACGTCCGCTTCTGAGCACCATCTCAAATTTAAAATTGCTTCTCAACACTCCTATTTTGGTCATCAAATACAAAACTTGGATAATGGTTTTCTTATAAATTCCATTTTCTTTAATCCAGGCATCAATCAACCACTGTCTCATATCTGTATGGCAATCAAAAGAGGTTTTCATCACTTTAAACAAGGTCCTATCATCACATTCTTAGTCCAGGCCATTAGCCCAAATGTACTCTTGTATTTTTTCATGCATACACATAATATGATGCGCTATTGCATCAATGTCATCAGCTCAAACCTTCTTATGCATCCTCATTTTGCAAACCGTTTGCACTTATGCTTCGATTTCTATAATTCTTGAGGAATATGTGGACATCTAGGAGTCCTTATTTTCACCATTTCTGTCACACATAATAGAAAATCAAATAGTAAGTACACCCATGCACAAACATATATGATTGAAACTCATTTCAATCCAATATCTAAGGATAAACTGTTACTCATAACAGAATATAAATAGTAAGTATACTTATATACAAACACATATGATTGAAACTCATTTCAATTAACAAAATAAAGAAATTTCCACATAATATAATTTTCAAACAAATTTAAAAATTTAAAGTAGGAAAAATAATTTTCTCAATTTTTATCAATTTTAAAATAATTTTTATAAGAATAAAATCCAAAAAATATTTTCTAGTCCTCAAAAAATTTTAAAAAATTGACCAAAAAATTAGAAAAATTAAATATATCAGATTAAAAAACATTTGAGCTAATTTGGAGGTCGAGAGAGGTCTCACGTGCCACCATGCATCGGCAAGGGTGGGCCTCATACGCCACACACGTGATAGATGAACCACGCGTCTGCTAAGGCACTCTGCCACATGGCGTGACCCTACTGGGCCACGTGGCTTCAATACGTGACATGCGACGGCCGTACATTCGTCCACATGGATGCCATATGGCATCTAGTGGACAAACAAAATGGACACGTGGCATGATCACAGTCTGCCACGTGTCATCCAGTCACTAGCCCACGTGTTGACATGTGGCATAACTCACCAAGCCACGTGTCTGGACCTATATGCCATGTGGCCTGATACCTCAAGCCATGTGGCTTGACCCCCTTGCCACATGGTGCCATGTGTCAATTTTTTGTTAGTCCATATGGTGCCACATGGCACAAAGTGGACCCCCCATTGCCACGTCATCTGACACGTGGCTCTTCGCCGTAAGGCTACGTGTCACTCCCCCACTAGGTCACGTGGCTGAGTGATGTTTCACTCAACGCCCGTGGCCTAGCGCGTGTTGGGGACGTGCCCTTTTGCATGCGCCTAGCACATTAATGGCGCGTGCATGCCACATGCTGCCTTCCCAGTAGTTTCAGGTCACCAAATTTTTTCTAGGGTGGAGTTTTTGAGGTCCCTGAGTCTAATGATGTGGTCAAAAATAAAAAAAATTTCACTTGAAATTTTAATTACGTATTTTTAATTAATTTTTTTCATGTACAAATACACAAAAAATATGTAGATAAAAAAGTATACATGCATACAAATAGAATATCAATATGCACATCATATAGTTTGAAACATGTCTGAATTTTCCTCTAAAAATACAGATCTAAAAATAAACAAGTTGGAATGCAAAAATATGGGCTCTGATACCAATGAAAGAAATTTATATCACGATATATTGCGAAAAGTAAATATAAATATCTCTTGAAGTGCAGATCGTTGAAACAAAAGCGAAAATCGATTGTTTCATATTACTAGCAAAGCCTATCACCCACATGTCATAAACTAAAAATATAGATCCACAAACTAAAAGCTCCTTAGACAAAGAGAAAATATGCGATGAGACAAACTGACAGAGTTTCAGTATCTTTAATTTTCTCTTCTCCTCCCAAATGAAGGATTTTAGCCCTTATATACGGCTCCAATTAAGGAATACATAATTTCTTTAATAATGATACATTAAATTAGCAGTTATAATATTAATAAGAAAATAATTAATATGACAATTACGAAATTAATATATAACTATCCATATTAATGAACACATGAATGGTAGATTCTCTAATTAAAGAAAAATCCAATATAAAACTAATTACATATAAAATATTTTTTGTTTCGATATTACCTCATTTATATTGGGGTTAATTTATCATTTTGTGAATTAAAGGCGTATCTCAAATTTTTTCAATGAGTAATTTGAACAAGTGGTTTCATTCGTAACGGGCACATTATCCGAGCACAGGACACCTCCATAGTATTTTAATTCCACATATTTTACACATTTGCCATATTCGTCATTTTTGGAAAAATACATATTATAGTTAATTCTTATTAATTGATGGAATTATGAAGTTAAAAAAAAATTCAAATAATATAGTTTTTACAATTATTATAAAATTATAGCGTAAGAAGCATTGTTGTTATCTATTTGTTTGGCCTAAAAGTTAGAACAATTGAATTGACTCAATTATCTCATTCAATTGTAAAATTAAAATTTTTAAATTACAAATCTAGTTTGATTTTATCAGTTAACATTATTAGGCATAAATTAAATTTATAAATTTGAATTTAATGATTTATTAAAACAAAATTATATTATGAATATAAACTCATATTCTAATAAACTCATATTCTAATAAAATTAAAGAAAGGCCAGTAATAAAAGTTTTATCATCTAATTTTTGCCAACAATAGTATACGTGGAAAACAAAACGAGCAAGATTGGTTTGAGTCGAATCATCATGGGTCGAATTGTGATCAAGCACGATCATTAGTAAACATTTTTTTATATAATTTTTACAATTATTTTTATTAAAAAAATCACGTATACCTATAAAAATAATCTTTTTATATGCATATTATAAAAAAGAACTATAAAATAATAAAATAGGTCAAATTAATGATTATATAGTAGATTAGATTAAATTGGATCACTTAACAGGCCTAATAAATCGAGTCATTTAAAATTTAATCAAATTTGGATGAAAAGTTACTGATCACGTAAATTGAATTCATGAATCGAATTAAAATTTATCAAATCTAAACAATAAATATATATAACAATATATATTATACAATATGATTAAATTTTAGTCATATTTAGTTTTACGGTTTTATTCGATTTGAAACTTGATGAAAAATCATAGTTCATTTTAAAAGCGTAAAATTCAATATAATTCGGATACTCGTATTATAAATAGTCAAATAAGTACAAATTCCATGGCATAAAGTTTTTTTTTATGCCATGAATATATACTAAGCTTGATTTTTCAATATATTATATATATTATACATTTTAAATTATTAGTTGTTAGGATGCAAATGATGAATGAAAAACGAGAAACACGAGGGAAAAAAAAAAGTCCCAACTCCATTCAATTTGGAGCCAAATTAGTAAAAGGATAAATCTGGTATTTTTCTCCAGAATTTTTTTTGAAAATGATATAAATTTTAAAAATATTTAAAATCTGATGTTACACTAAAAATAATTAAAATTTTGAAATGTCAAAAACTGGTATAAAGAGATGCCAATATTCATCAAATTGGGCTCATGTTGCACAGTAACTGGAGTGTTAGAAACCGGCATACCAAGATGCCAGTTTCCAACACTAATTTTTTTTTTTAAATCCAAGTTGAAGGCCAAGAGACAGAAAACCAAAATCTCATCCTTTGCATATATACTTTCACAAATGCCCGACAAATGCACTTTGCAAACAATGGCATTCAAAATTATAAAAAGAGTAACAAACAAATATCTCTGCATTTTACAGGCCTAATTGGTCGGTTTTTAACAGTTAATTTTTCAAAAAGTTATTTCTATCAAAAAAAGTTGAAACGGACATGTCTCTTTTGGATCCATTTGTATTATTATTAGGTAGTTCCACAAACCAAATGACCAAAATGGCTTGCACAACATTTATTTATGGAAAAAGATATAAAAATGCCTCTCAAGTTGTCAGTGAAGAGCTTTATTGCCCCTAATCTTTTTTCTGTAGCAAAAATGACCCTCAATTCAGAAAATGAGTACAAAAATGCCCCTTCATTTGTATTCTGTCAATTTGTGGGTAACGGCGCTGACATGGCTAATGACATGGACATAGCTCAAGATGATGTGGCAAACATGTAGGATTAAAAAGGCCACGTAAGCTCTACGTTAGATGGGACCCACAATTAAATAATTTTTTTACCTTTAATTATTTGTTTTTTCCTTTCATAATTTTTTTTTCTTTCTTCTCTCTCTTCCCCATCCCTCTTCTCTCTCTACCTCTCTCCCAAAGCACGATATGTGCTCTTTGTTTCAGTGTTTTTCTCACATTTAAATCCCTAAAATTAAGCCTAAATCAATCTGTCACTGACCTCTGGATGTCACCACCCCAAGTCATCGGCATCCTCAAACGATACACACATAAAGGATTAATTTCATCAATGGTCACTAAAGTTTATCAATTGTAATGCTATGGTCACTTTACTTCAATTTATAATGAAAAAAAATACTTAACTTTTATTTTATAATGTAAAAGTCATTTAGACTGAAATTACGAAAATCAGATCATTGGCATGTGTAATACACGTGTAACATCAATACATATTAGCAAAAACTGACACATCATCAGCTTACTCAAGGCCTGTGTGGCATAACATAAAAAATTACAATCATAATTTTTTTTAACTCATCCCGCCCCCTTCTTTCTCCTCTCCCCTTCTCTCTCCATACCCCTCTTATCGATCTCCACTATCTCGATCTCTCCTCTCCCCATCTCTGTCTGAAATCGAACAAAGTCGTCGATCTCTCCCCTCCCCATCTTTGTTGCAAATCTAACAAACCCCTCTCTCTACTGTTATTCAAAAACAAGTTCTCTAACCTGCTCAGGATTCAATCTTTTCTTAGATATCTTGCTATCTGAAGATCTAATCTCCTCTTTCTCATCTTCTTCTCTTATTTTATGGCTACTCATTCTTCTTCATTTGAAATTAATTCATATTATATTAACATTGAAGGAAGAGGTCCTGTTATTCCTCACCGTGGTTGCCAAGTTTAAGCCATAATGAAGACTTTCAAAACTGTAGATAATCCAATGAGAATGATTTTCACTTGTTATCTTACTTGGGTAAGATTCAAATTGAGATTTAAACTAGGGTTTCCATTCACTGTAATTTATATGGGTTTTCTCTATTATAGAAAAATGGAGGATGTGAATTTTTTAGATGGTATGATGCACCATTGTCAAATAGGGCAAATCATGTAATAAATGGTTTGCTAAGAAAAATTTCACAATCGGAAAGTGAGTTGGCTATAAAGAATCAGAGAGGATGGGAGAGGGAGTTAGCTATAAAGAATCAGAGGGGACATGAGAAGTGCAGGAGATGCTCTTTTATTTGCTGGATTATAGTTGCTATTATTGTTTTTTTTGTTGTAATAATTTTTATGTAGTACTAGAATAATAGAAAATTCTGATGAGTATTATATGTAATTTATGCAGTTTATAATTCAAAAATTTAAATTGGAGCATTGTAGTTACTGTGTTATTTTTTCGATTTTGCTTGGCTGGTGTGATTATGTATGCGTGATGACAAAAAAATTGTGATCAGGTATGCTTGAGTTAACAACTATGCAAAGAAATATTACAATTTTTCAATAAGTTATTTACAAAATGAACAAAGTAAATATGCATGTAATACCAAATCAAATACTGCATAAACATCAACTGGTAAATAGACGTTAATATGAATTCATTGATGTCAATGTTTTATGTACACCATCTGCAGTGCAATTCCAAACACAGCTGCATAATTTCGAAGCAAAGGAAAAAGAGAAAAATTGTGTAAACAGCTACATCATTTAACTTCTGTATTTAACGCAAAAAGCAATAGCTCAAGTCTATAAACATGGTTGTGCAACACATTTACATCAGCTTAAGTCAAAACAAAATGAAAAAAAAAACTTTAAAGGAGAGCACATCATCATCAGATTTGCGTTTTCATGTTCAAGAGTCTTTATGTGCAGAATTTTGATGATGAGTTGAACTTTGTCCTTTGTACCTTAATGGAACAACTCTACCCCTCTTTACTTACTTAGGTTTAATTGATTTGAATTTAATCTTTTTCAAGGTTCACTTGATGCATTTAAAACAACTCTTGAATGTATTGGTTGAGTCTCAATTTCCTACAGCAAATAAAAGCAATTAGGTTGGTTACAACAAGCTGCACCATTAAAATAAATAAATAAATTGAATATTGAACAAACATATTAACTTAATTACCTAAGTACTAACATTGGATTAGTGTTGTTTATTTTGATCATGCGATGAGTTCTTAGTTTGAGAACCATGTCTTTTAGCATTATGTCTAATCTCACCACCTACCTTACACTTAACGCTGATGATTCCCCTTTTGGATAATTTTTGGGTTCTACCAGATTCAGCTGTGCTCACAGATTTTCTTTGCTTGGCTTTTTTCTCGTTCCTCAGGCTGTTTCCTCTTACACTTAGGCTTTCTCCCTCTTTTCTTTTTCTTAGACTCGGGGGGAATTACATCATCTCCATTACTCACTTCAAGCCATAAGTCTTTAGGATTAGTTGGGATAATAAAATAGGAGTATACTTTCTTGAATGTGTCAACACTATAGTAATCACTCACATAAATATAAAGGTCATCATTATTTGCAATGAGTCTAGCTATTGCATGTGCACATGGCAACCCTATCAACTCCCATCTCCTACAAGTACAAGTCATAGCAACTAAATCAACTATGTAAGGCTCCCATAGATCTTTGACCTGGACCTTTGTACCACCTGATTTGTCAACCTTATAGCAACCAGTAGCTTCTCTAACTTTTTTAAACTTCTTTTTGATCTTTGGACAGATTCTACCATTATAATTTTTTATCCATTCACTCTTCTTATATAACCTTTTCATCAACTTAGATTTGATCATTTCCAACATTGTTATAATTGGCATGTCCCTCTCTTTTAATATATACCTTCATAAATAAATATACAAAATAATGGAATAACTAATTAATAAAAATTTTGAAGCAGCAATGAACATTCAAAATATAATAGTGATAGCAAACAAATAGGATCAGCCATGATGCCAAATAAAAAAAATTACTACATGCTGCAAAATTAGTAAAAGCAAACTTAATAATAAAAATTGAGTTTTTTTAATCAAATTGCTTACATATTAAAGCACTCACATAGATTGTTCAAGAGCATATCACACTTGGTCTATGTCTTGAACAATGATTGTGTCCAGCTATCATATGGCCTATCAGGGTGCTTTAGCCATTTAAAAGAATCTAGATTTTCATTCTTTATACAAGTCATAGCCCTCTAAAATTATGGTTCATTGTTGGCCCTAGCAGCATTCCATATCAGATCCTTCAATGCTTTCCCTTTGAACTTTTCTCTAAAATTTTGATACATATGTCTGACACAATTTCTGTGTTCAGATTCTAGGAAAAGATCTTGGACGACACTAATCAGCCCGACATTATCAAATAACATTAATCAGGATAACATCATAAATATTATATAAAAATAGTTAGTAATTAAAATATGATGATAAATTTACCTTTTTTCAGTCAAACATTCATGTAATGTTGCTATTGTAAATTATTTCCAAGTCATAAGAAAATGTGCATAAAAACCAACTCCACATCTCTATTGATTCAACAACATCTATGACAGCATAAGCTATTGAAAAAATACAATCATCTGGATTTATCCCAACAGCTATCAATAAATTCCTACCAAATATGCCCTGAAGCCAACATGTATCAATGTTAATAATTGGCTTATATCCAGCTTTGAAAGCCTTTTTCAATGGACCCAAAAAAATATAAAAAAACCCTAAATTGGCTCTTTTGCCTCCGTAAGATAGCAGTAGTATTAGGTTTGACTCCATAAGTTCAACTTTATACCTCAATAGGAAAGTGAAATGTAAATTTTCATCACCATAAATCCATTTCAAAGCCATGTCCTTTGCTCTCCATGCTTTCATTCTTGAAATTATATATCCCAAATCATCATGAACACATTTCCTAATACCATTCAAACTCCAACTTGCATCACCCCAGAATTTATCATAAGATTTTCTTGCAATCTATTGTGATGTAAGATTTCTATTTTTGAATATCTTAGAGCATGAGTGCGAAAAATTGGATGTCTTGATTTGAACTATGGGATCATCCTTGCTAATCCTTGAAGCATGCAATCTAAATTTACACAATGGATCTTTACACCTATATATACAACTCAACTTATCATTTGTGGGAAACCATAAATCCCACATATTATTAATGCCCCAATTTCTATAAGCTTTTTTGAATTGATCAAAATTTTGGAACTTTATTCCATGAAGTAAAACAAGGTTATCCATATGTTTTTCTTCGTCAAATTCAGGATATTTAACCTTCTCAACACCTTCCTTATCACTATTAGGTCCTGAATCTAATTCTTCTAAGTCATAGTATTTAAATTCATTTTCGGAATCTACCTCACTTATGTGAATTTTAGGTGTATATTGGCTGCTTGCACCGTCAATTTCCCTACCCTTCTTATTGTCATCTTTTTATGAAAGTATAGCTTTTTGAAAGTGACACATCATCAGTTCAAAATGTTATAATCAGGATAATTAGACATGATATTTTCAAGTTCAACCTGCTTATGACCTACTATAGCTTTATAACCTTCAATTTCAAGCTCAACATTCTCCTCACTTAATGCCTCTGCATCAACTTCATGATCTAAATCAACCTGTTCCTCACTTATTGCCCCAAGCATAATTAGAAAGATCCTATAAGGAGTACAATCCTCCTCCAAATCTACTAACATATCCTCAGAGAAATGATCGACATATAAATCTATTTTTGTATTTTGCAATGGCTCAACTATTAAACACATCTCAAAAAGATTACTATCCCTATCTAAAGACCTCAACAAGCCCCCAAAAAAATTTCTAGGAGGCTTATAACAGTACCTCACATATCCATCAGCATGTAATATTTGCAACTATTTATCAAATAAACTAAGACTAACTGAATTGATTTCACACCAGTCAAAATAGCAAACTTCACCACCATAATATCCCTCTATACATGCAACTCCATTATAGAGTAAAATCAATGTAAAGTATTATTTAATAGCATCTTTGTTCACATGCAATAAATTGACCACAAGTAAGAAGTTTTTAAAAATAATAAAACAACTGCAAACTATTTTAACATAAGCTCAAGCAATATTTTCTTCACCATATTTTACATAACAATAAATATTTTATTCGCAGCAAATAAAGATCTTAGAGCTGGCATTAATGGAAAAAAAAGAAGCATATCATAGTTCACAAGTCACATATTCTCCATTTTAAATTTTTGCAATGTCACTACACTTTCCATCATCAGAGAAGATTCTAAGGAGATTCCTTAGAAATTGGAATCATCCTTTATCACCCACCACAAAATTCACACAACATTTAAATAATCACAAAGGAAATTACAAATAAAACCAACTGCCATTCGTTAAAATAAACAGGATGGACCATTTTTAACAACCAGATAGAGACGACATAGTGCTTTTAATTTGTAAAAGTAGTGCTTTTGTTCTTACAAAATTAAAAAAAATGACAACACTGAAAGAATGAACAAACATAAAAGCTTCAAAAGTTACTGCTTTTTATTTTTTTAGGGTTTTGTTCACACAAAGTAAAGCAAAAAATTAAGTGAAAAATTCTCGCTCCAACTCCCAACTCTATATTTATATCATTTCAAATACAATATAAAAATAAGAGAGAGAAAGACATGCCAAATAGAGAGTATCAAAGACAGAAAGATCAAAGAGAAATAGATCAAAGAAAAAAGTGAAGAGAGAGGGACCAAGAACAAAAAAGGGTAGATTAGAATTGGAGTGAGACACCATTCGGATCGGAGAGAGAGAGAGATAGGGGGAGATCTACGACTTTGTGAGATTTGAGATAGAGACATGGAGAGGGTAGATCAAGATGCTAGAGATTGACAAAGGGGGCGAGGAGAAAGAGGGGGAGAGGAGAAAGAAGGGGCGGGATGAGTTAAAAATTTTGGTTTGCTTGTAATTTTTTTATGTTATGCCACGTAGGCAATGAGTAAACTACTGATGTGTCACTTTTTACTAACGTGTACTGATATTATACGTGTATTACACACGCTGATGTCTGATTTTTTTCATTCCAATCTAAGTGACTTTTATGTTACAAAATAAAATATAAGTGATTTTTTCGTTACAAATCAAAGTAAAGTGACCACAAAGTTACAATCAATAGACTTTAGTGACAACTAATGAAATTAATCCCACACATAATGAAGAGAGCAAAGGGAACAAAAATCAAAAGAGGCACAACAGCAGCATAACTATGCCCAATCCCACAAGCCAAAGTTCCAAGCTTGAATTGAACAACATTAATCAAAGCCAACATCAAGAAAACACAACCACTAGCAGACCCAATATATTCTTAACGATGAAAATTAAGACAAAGTCTTATATAAGATTGAGACTACACAGAGATCTTTCAACGAGTGTGTAAAATTCCAAGGAAGGTTTTTCAATAATAATAATAAAAATAATAATAATAATAATAACTGGAAACAAATTCACCGAATAAACTTAGAACTTGTTCAATAAATAAGAATAAAGAAAGGCTTGATATTTCTTCCCTCCATCTCTATCTATTGGTCATAGCAATGGCTATTAATATTATATTCTAGGTCCTCGATCATAGCCAAGTACTTTGAATTGGGTTACCAATTCAGAAATTTTCCATAGAATGGTTCTTTCATTACAAATTCAATGAGGTTGTTGAATTATTATTATCAGTAGTATTTAAAAAAAATAAAAATGAATTTGTGTGACCGAAATTGCAAGCATCATAAGCAAAGAAGTTTCCTTTTTACTTAGAATTGAAAGAGTCAAAGTCTAGAAACATAGACCAAAGTTTTACAATATTGTTAATTATTTAAGTAAGTTAGGACTTGGTCATTCACCTGGTACAGGTAATTGCCAAAATCTTAACAATCCTATGATTTCTTTAAATTGCAGCGAAAAAGCTCCATGGAAGGAGAAAAGAAAGGAGTACACATGGAAGGAGACAATATTCTTAACAATGGTCCGGCTAGTGACACAAGCAGAGGAGGGGTCGGTGATGGAGGAGTTATTAGGATCAAAGGGAATCCAGGCGAGGTCGAGGAAAATGGCAAAAGTGAAGAGGGAGTTGACGTTGATAATGTCGTCAAAGGCGGTGATGTGGATGCTGGCGTTCATTGGCAATCGTGATTTGATCGAACAACAGAGGAGAGGGGACTTGTTGTGTCCGAGAGAGGTAAAGAGAGAAGAGGGATGGGGAAAAGAGAGAAGAAAGGAAAAGAAAAAAATTATTAAAGGAAAAAACAAATAATTAAAGGTAAAAAATTATTTAATTGTAGGTCCCATCTGATATGGAGGTTACATGGCCTCTCTAATCCTCCATATCCGCCACGTCATCTTGAGCTATATCCACGTCATTAGCCATGTCAGTGCCATTACCTATAAATTGATAGAATATAGACGGGGGGGGGCATTTTTGTACTCATTTTCTGGACCAAGGGTCATTTTTGCTAGAGAAAAAAGATTAGGAGCAATTAAGCTCTTCACTGACAACATAAGGGGCATTTTTTTTACCTTTTTCCTTTATTTATTAACAAAAAAAGTCTTATTTTCCCATTTTTTTACTATATGCCCACATTCGATTCACCACAAATATTTAAAAAAAATAACAATAATAATAATAACGCCAGAACCACCATTCATAGGTTCATTACTACATCTCTCTTCAAAATTCACAATTTCTAGCTTCTCTCTGTATATAATTATATATATATATAAATATATATTTTTATCTTTAAACTCAAACCAATTAAAGTCAAAAGGCAAAAAATAAAAATACAAAGAAAAAAATTGAAACCCTTCCCCTAAGCAAAGGGGTCTTGCAATAAATTTTCTTTATGGCCAAACTTAGCACGAAGAAGAACTCACCATCATCGGAATCTACAAAAGTAAAATAAAATCCAAGAAGAATGGCCAAAAGGAAAAACTCCACACGAAATGCCATAACTGCCCTTCAAATGTTAAACATTATTTTCAATTCAAACTACTTATTCTCACCTACTCTTTCACAACAACGTCAAAGCAAAAGCTTGAACTAGAAAGTTCGAGCTTTTGTCATTCAGCTAAAACTGGGTAAGAAGAAAAATAAGAGAAGAAATAGGTTAAAGCTCTCATTGAAGTCGCTGACATTGCTACTGCAGTGAAGTTATAGTGTGAGAGAAAAAAACCTAGGAGAGGATTAAGGAAAAAAAGACTTTCTTTTTCTTCTTTCTTTGAATGTTTTTTATTTGAATTTTTGGTGATTCATAAAAGAGAAAAAGAAGAATAATAGCTAAGATTAGCTTTGTTTTCACACTTATGAGAGTATATATGCATAGAGGTTTCGGTTTTCTATCTCTTGGCCATAAACTTGAATTTAAAAAAGAACTAGTGTTGGAAATTAGCACACATAAGTGCCAGTTTCACATATCTCTAATAGAAACTAACACCCTTATATTCCGATTTCTAACAATCCAGTCATTGTGCAGCATAGGCCCCACTCTGATGAATATCGACACCCCTTTACACTGGTTTTCGACATCCTAAAATTCTAATTATTTTTACTACAGTACCGGATTTCAAAATATTTTTAAAATCTACACCACTTTCAAAAAAATTCCTTTTCCCCTATTGACCAAAACTGTATACATATTCTTACGATTAGGGGTGTATACAGTACGATACAATTCGAAAATTTGTAAATTTTTGTATTGTCTTAAAATTTCGGATATTTTAAAAATTAAGTATTGTTATTGTCTTGAAAATTCAATAAGTCACTAAAACTGCATCTTTTTACTTGATTTTTAGTTATCATTTTGTGTTCTTTTAGGTCAGTTTTAGGGACTTTTCATTGGTTTCTTTATTTTGCTAATTGTAGGAACATATTTTAAAGAAGTTATACTTTTAAGGCTAAATGGAGCTGATCTGGAGAAGTACTTAACTTTGGAGTTGAAGCAGGGTGAAAAAAGCTATTGATTTTTCAAGAACGATGGTTCATTTGCCCTGAAGCCTTGCCCTAGGCAGGAAGACAAGGTCAATGTTCAAGCCTTGCCCAAGGGAGTTGACAATGGAGTTACAATTTAAATTTGTCTCCTATGCGAATTTGACCTATAGTCGCCACCTCTGCTCCAGATAATGTTTAGAAATATTAAGACTTTAATTTAGGAGACAAAGGGTAGTGTTTTTAGGAGTTAGAATTACTTTAGGAATTTTTATTTCATTTACTAAGTTTGGTTAGAACTCTTTCTCTTTTCCTATTTTGGAGGAATTTTTAAGAGGTAAGAGAGATCGGATTGGAAGATCTTATTCCTCTTGCATTTTCTGTTCCAATTCTGTAATCGAGCATAATTTGTTAGCTTTTAACTTTTATTTTGTAAATTCTTATAGCCATGCGTGGCTAAATTATTATTTTCAGTTAAAGATTAATTTCAGGCCAAGATTTCTTTTACTGTGAGATTGTTCCACTTAATTTCCATTTTTAATTTCATTCAGTATTCATGTTATTTACTGTGATTTAGGAAAACCATATTTGATTATTATTTGTTGAGTGTGTAATAAGAGTTCGTTGTCCATTTAATTGAATAGTATATTGCTAATTGAATTTGCTAAATCCGTAATTGTTTAGTGAAGTCAATAACAAGTAGCAATTAGTGTAGCTTCCTCACACGGGCTATGACGTTAAATAAATGCATGATTTAGTCTAAATCAATCTCGCTTGTAGATTGGTTGGCCTAGGTCAGGTCTTTCTATTTTGTAATGCTGTCAATAGATTAAATTCTTTCGCTTGTTAAAGAGTTGTTTATTGGCTATGAATTAATTACAATCTTACTTGGTTAATTCACTAATACGGAAAGATTAGGTTGAGAGCGCGAAGCCAACGACTATAACTAGCTCATTATTTGATTTTAAAAAATTATTTCTTTGTCGATGATCAATTAATTTAATCATGTGTTGCGAATATCTTTAACTAAAATTTATTATCTATTGATTTCATCTTATTAATTTTCTACATTCTTATTTAATTAATTTTAATTTACCGATTTTAATTTTTAGTATATAAAAAAAATCCCCCTATTTTTTTATTACTGAAAATCTGGTTGTTAATAATTAATTTAGTTCCAATTTATGTGGATTCGACCTTTTCTTGCCCTATTTACAATTTCTCTGCCTAGGATAAGATTGGTATTTATTTTTGGTAGCTTCGACATCCATCAAAATTCGAAACAATTCGGTACAGTTTTTATAAAAATTCAGTATAGTTCTGTTCGGTAGTTCAATTTTTTCAGTATTAAACAATACAATACAATACAATCTGGTATTTCGGATAATTCAATATTTTTAAAAATTTACAAAATAAATTTACACAATAATAAATACAAATACAATTAAAATATCTGAATAAGTACAATTAAAATTTAAGTTAAAGTAAAAAATTTAAAAATTAGTATTCGATAGTTTTTCTTTGCATTATATTAGCACCAATTTAAGAATTTTGAGTAATATATAAAAAAATAACATAGATTTTAAATAATTAGGCCATAAAAAATCAAACTATTAAATATATAATTTAAAAATTTATGCGAATGTAGTAGTTATCAAATCAAAATTTTTAAATTCTTCAGTTAATACCTCTGAAGCCCAAAACATAGCCGATTTCAACCAATTTTGACAACAAATGAGAATCTTAGCTATAATCGGATGGCAATGGCGAGAGGTGGAGCCAATTTGCTGGCTCAAATTTGGCGTTAGCGAATGAAAAAAATGCACAAGTCACCAAGAAGAGCAGAAAAAGGGCGATGGTGAGAGACTAATGGCAATGGCCAAAGGCGGAGTGCGATGGTGGGAAGTGGAGTGTGGTGGTAAAAGGCAAAGAGGCTGAAGGGACATAATCGAAAAAAGAAAAATAAAGAGGAAAAAGGAAAAGGATTGACCTAAATCTAATATTTTATTTTATATTTTTATCTCAAATAATTTAATTTTTAATATTTAAAAATTATTAATTACTTAAATTTAATTTTTAATTCCCTCCAAAAATTAAAAACAAAAAATATTCCCTCCTAAAAAAAATTTTAAATTTAATTTTTATTTCCTTCTAAAAAATTTAATTTTTTTTCTTTTATCATTTTTAAATATACAACTAAATTTTCATTATGTATAATAACTATAAAATTAAATTATTAATTTAAATATTCATATACGTATAGAGCCAAAAATAAATGAATATTATTTAATTGACAGTAAAAGTAAATAAAATTAATTGATAAGATAATTATATAATCATATAATTATATTAATTGATAAAATTTCATTATATATAATAACTACATAATTACATTATTAATTTACATACTCATATAGGTATTGTGCTAAAAATATATGAGTACTAGTTAAGTGATACTAAGAGTAAATAAAATTTATCGATAAAATGATTTTATACTCAAATAATTATATGAATTAGTAAATTTCATTATATGTAATAATTGTATATAATTATATTATTTATTTACGTGCTTGATTACTCATATATATATTGTGCCAAAAACAAATAAATACTAGTTGAGTGACACTAAAAGTAAATGAAATTAATTAACAAGGTAATTATATACTGTATATAATTATAATATTATATATAATAACTGTATATAATTACATTATTAATTTACATACTCATATAAATATTGTGTTAAAAATAAATAAGTACTAATTAAGTGATATTAAGAGTAAATAAAGTTAATTTGTAAGATAATTATATACTAATAGAACTATATAAATTGATAAATTTTAATATATATAATAATTGTATATAATTACATTATTAATTTACATACTTAATCACTGATATAGTTATTGTACCAAAAATAGAGAAGTACTAGTTGAGTGACATTAGAAATAAATAAAATTAATTTGTAATATGATTATTTGATAAATTGCTTAGTTTACATATCTATATAGATATTTGTACAAAAGAAAAATTAAGCAGTAGTTGAATGATATTAAAGTAATTTAAATTAAATACAAATTATTTTAGTTACATATTCATATTCATATAAGTACAATAATTATTATAAGAATTAAATTTATCTTATTAATAATTAAAATATTTAGTTTAATAAAATAATTAATTGTTATCTTAATTTTGTGCATTAAAATATATAATGCAAATAATTATGAAGTTAAATCTATATAGTACATATAAAATAGAAATTATAAATAATATTTATTTATAAATTGTTAGTATTATATATTATAATTAATAAATATCGATTCTTTTGGTAAAATTCGATTGCAGAGCAATTCAATTTTCAGTTCGGTTCGGTTCTAGATAAAATATCCAAATACATTTCTAATAAATTTAATAGTACAATTTGGTTTGGTTTTAGTCAAAAAGTTAATGGTACAACTCGGTTTTTAATTTTTTTGTTTGGTACTTTGGTTCAGTCAAAAAAATTCAAATCCATGTACACCTTCTTGCAATAAGCTACATGCTTTTTTTCTTTTTTATTTCTCCTTTTTTTAAAAAAATGGCTTGAGGCCTTGAGGGGGCGGGATGAGCGTTATTAGACACAACTTGAGGACCTTAAAGAAAAAAAAAGTTCATTATTCTCAAATTTTAGAATTTAGTCAAATGATTTTTGAGTTATCTTGTTATTTAATTTGTCTATGTATAATACTTAAGTCTAAGCTAATGGTAAAAAGCTAGTTTCTGAGATGGAATTATATCACATAATTAAAAATATGAAAAATTTTAAATTAATAATATTAATAGTTATAATTAAATATTATGATTTTTTTAAATAGAAATTATTTTATATATAAGTATCAAGTTGGATTCGAAGTTGAATTATTGGATCTTTTAATTTAAGTAAAAACAACTAAAAAGTTTAGTGGGAGTCTTATTTGAGGGCTGCAATGACTAAAAAGTTTGATTTCATTCGTAACAGGCACATTATCTAAACACGGAATACCTCCATAGTTTTTGTTGCGACCTTAGCAAGTACACTAGATCGACAAGTAATAAAGTGGGGTATAGTTAGGACTCGTAAATATCGAACCCAAGGAAAATGTGTGTGAAAACTGTGGAAATTAATTGTATGCTAAAGAATTCCCAATTTAGTGTGTATGAGTTATTAATTTGTATAGTACAAACTTTAAAAGATAAAATATGCAATGAAGGGAAATTTAATTCTAATAACAGTGAATTGAGTATGTATTTAATTTAGAAAAAATTAACAAGTATGAAAATGTATAGAGATTAAAACGTTGCTTAGGTTCACTCATCCACCCCATACTCACTGTGAATTAATTTTATCTTAAAGTATACATAAATGAATTTGGGATAACCCTCTTAACCCAAGCTTACCATTCTGGAGCCAGCTATTCTAGTTGCTAAACTTCCCATTCCGGAGCCAGCCCAACAACTAGCCTATGCACGAGTCTAACATCCTAAGTTTGGGTTGCCTTCCTATTCCGGAGCCAAACAACCCAAATCTCATCCATTTCACTCTACACTTTAGTTCTAAAATCACAATTACTGCACATTTAGAATCTCATTCTGGAGCCATCTAAAATAATACAACATTCATGAAAGAAAAATTGAGCAAGATTATTCATAGACTTCAATCCACTAGACTCAATACACATCCATAGATATATGATGAGCATCATTCATCCATGTATGGAAATTAACTCAATAGATTGAAAATTCATGAAATATAAATAAGTAACAGTGAAATAGACCATTCATTCATGTAAAAATCAAAATATGCTCAATATTCACATTGTGAGTAGGGGATTCAAAGCTTCCCCAAGCAACAAAGATAACTACTCACTATCCGTAATGTAAAAAATGAACAAAGTAAGAGTGAAAACTATAAAACCCATTTGAAGCTGAAGATTTGAAGTTGATGAAGCTCATTCTCTTCTTCTCCAAATAGCGCTTTGATTGTGATTTGTAATCTTCAAAACTAGAAACTAAAACTATAACTATCTTTGTGTTTTTGAATTAAAAATAAGCTAAAAGAGTGATTTTTACAAGTAAAACTCTAATACTAAGTATGAAAAACCCTCAAAATATGAAAAATTGTATTTTCTTCTCTACCTAAACACTCTAAGTACGAAACCCTAGAAAAGACCCATTCTAAGCAGAAAATTTTGTAACTTTTATAGAGCTATCCAAGAGGCCACGGCTGGGATACTTTTATCTCAGTTGCGACAGAATGAGACAAAGTGATAATTTCCATGGGCACGGCTGGGACAGTTTGTCTCAGCTGCGACGAGCTTCTGGATTAAAAGGCATTTACAGGCTACACTTTGCCACGACTGGGACACTTTGTCTCAGCCGCAACCTTTAACGAAATGGTGCGCTTTGATTCCTGGATTGGGCACGATTGGGACACTTTGTCTCAGCCGTGGCCATTAGTGAAACAGTGAGTTTTGCCATCTATATTGGACACGGCTGGGACAGTTTGTCTCAGCCATGCCTTAGCATAATTTCGTGCATAAAGTGAAATTTAAGACCATTAATCACCCAAAAACTTTGAATTTATCAAAATAACTAAAATAAACATAAGAAACAATATTTTAGCATTAAAACACTAAAAGCATGCAAGATGAGACACTAAAACACACAAAATTATCCAGAAAATAAACATTAAAAACAAGATTATCAACTACCCCACACTTAGCTTTTTGCTCGCCCTCAAGCAAACGAATCATCCACAATCTTGAAAGTTCAAACTCCAAATCAGAACAAGCAAATTCAGAGAGATTCTAGCAACACTTAGTAGAAAACATTCAGATGAAGAATTCAATTAAAAAGACTTAAACTTATCTATACCATACAATTTCTTGTGTGTGTGTGCGAGGCTAAAACATATTTATTTTCTTTTAAAAACCAAAACTACTAGTGAATTTCAACAATTAAGCAAACAGAGAATTACAACAATTTTGCGATTGCAAATCAGAACAGTCATAAGCCTCTCCTTTAGCACCTGAACCACAAGGGTCATCTCCATTAAACAACTCAAAACAAAATAGGATCACCAGGGCTTACTTTAAGGTTGTAGTGGGGATAAGGCAAAGGTTTCAAAAAATTTTGATAAGGTCAGTAAGACAGAATTAGCCACACTATCCATAAATACAAACCACCTAACTTTCTCAAGAAAATAACTCCTTCAAAATCCATGCTTTATCATTGTAAGAAGGGAAAACTAATCTCAGGACATTAGTTGAATTCCCAAAATTGTAGGAAGCAAGATAAATGACACCTCCTATAAATGCTAGGTACCCCACACTTATTTTCTACAGCATAATAACTGATTTTTTTAACAGAGAAATTTTTCGTTCACTTACTAAGAAGGGCACCAAAAGCACTAATTGTTTATCAATCTTGTCCCAAAATATTTAGAATGTTTAAGCTCAATAATCCCTAAAAAAACTTCAACTTCCCTTTGCTTCTCAACTAATAATCAAAAATTTATCGGACCTAACATGCAAATTTCATTTCCCAACCTAGAGTGGCCAATTCCAAAGTGGGACAGAAAAAGGCATTTTAGGTTGCATGGTTTAGAATAAGTGTAATAAAAAAATTAAATAGTATGCTTTTAGCATACCAATTAAGCTCAAAGGGGCTAACAATAGTAAAATTTACTAAGGGTAGGTCAAATTTTATTTAAAAATTGGTTACCAAATAAGGCTGCCTGGGTCATATTCTAATCTTATCTGAGTTGAATATTCATTTCGAAGGGTGATGAGGAAGGTTCTAACTATTCCAGAATTTCTTCACTCGAATGCTTTTACTCACTGGTTTTAATTTCATAAAACTGAGCCTACTGTGCTCATTAAGTTAAAAATTTAATCATATATAATTAATCGAGATCAATTCAAAAGAAGAACTTCCCTGAACAATACTACTACTCTCTGGCTACTCAAACCTCCTAAAAACGCAGTTCAAATTTTAAGTTCAAATTGATTCAAAACAAGATTAACTGGCAAGCTCAGGCTAATTGCAAGAGTAATTAACAACTTAAGAAACTAAACTAAATCGACACTAAAGGAATGCAGAATGTAATGCAACTTTCAAAGACAAAAGAAAAGAACTAATACCAAAATCAAACATCCAAGATAAAAACTATGAAAAATATGGAAAACATGAAAGAAATTCGATTAGCAAACTACAGTCATAACACAACAGCAAAAACTAAAAACATGCCACAACTAGAAAGAAACAACATCAAAAGCAAATACAAAAAAAACTAAATCAAATAGTCTTCATCCTCAAACCCTCACCCCACACTTAAGACTTTTGTTGTCCCCAGCAAAAGACCAAAAGAGTATAAACAACAAGGGAGTGATGAGTGGAGGAAAAATCCCTGAAATCATGGCGAGGAAGGCGGCGGTGGAGGTCGAAACTGGTTGTCAAATCGGGATTGTAGCATCCCAAGAGCTGTAACAATATCGTCCATCCGCTGCGTAATAGATGTGAACCCGGAGTCCATCCTTTGAGAAATGTTGTCAAGTTTAGTATTAAGAGCAATGTACTGCTCAGAGGATAAGGAAGATGCTTCAGCTTCAGGTTGCTCCAATTCCATGGCTCCCTTGTGCACAGCTGCTCTATATAAAGCCCGGTCTGAAACCACCAAATGTCCTTACCCTGGAAGGCAAGGGTGGTCAATCAGTATAACCATATTCCGCAGCATTTTTCGATCAATGATCATGGGCTTATCAACTGCAACACCCAACCTCGTATGGTTAAGAAAATAGGCTAAAGTGGTTACGAACCCTCCCACTGCTAGCTTCGAATCTCACTTTGGGAATGAGCGCAAATCCAAAACCTTCTGGGCAATGAATGATGCCCCATTCAGCCTAATACCATTATGCATCGCATAAAGAATGGTGGCCTCACTTGCATTTACATTATCGGGCCCTTCAAGGTGGCTAAAGAAAGCCAAGGCCAAATATCAATGTATAATCCTCAATGGGTGATCCCTCAGATGATGCGCCTTGGTGTTCTTGGGGTTAAAGTATGTAGGATCCTCGGGATCACAAACTCCCATCCAGATTTCCTATTTGTTTAGATGAGTAATGTCTCGAGGAGCATGTTGATCAAAACCTAAGATTTCAGAAAATACATTGAAGGTCATCTGATACGGACTGCCGTCGAGCCAAAAACTCACATGGCCCAGATCATCATAGCTATCCACTCCCATTCTGAAATTAACTGTGCTAAAAAATCATAGACCAAATGAGGGTATACCTTTTCATTTCGCTCGTAGAAAACTTTCCAGCCTACACCATTAAATAATCTGTCTAATTCATTCTTGAAGCCTAACTCTACCATAACTTCTATATTGAGGCGAGGGGTGGCTAGATACTCCTGCTTGCAAAAGAGGGTCCACCACTCCGTAAATTCTGTGGGAACCCATACTGGAACCTTAACCTTTGAGGACCCCTGAGGGGCAGATGATGAAGCACCAGTGTCGGCACGAGATCGTTTGGGTGTCATTTTGCCTGCAACACAACACACAACATATAAGCATTAAAGACAAAACAAGGCACTTGCACAGTAAAATATATAACAAATAACCTATCTAAAACATAAGGAACAAATATAAACAAACACAAGTGGACTACTCATAAGAATACTGGAACCAAAACACAAATTAAAGCATATGCAATTGAGTTAGGGACAACCAAAAACTCAACAAACATGGCCCGAACACACACATTTGCCCAAATCCTATATTAATCTTCTCTACCATTCGTGAAGCATAAAAACATTGCAAATGTTTCTTGAGCATGAGTGTGAGGCAAACAAGGGAAAGCAACAAAGCAACTAAAGCAGAAAAATTTTCTTGCTTCTCTTGGGCAATTCATTGAATAGGTGGTGGGCAGATTTGTTTTGGAAACAAAAACAAGAAATAACCCGACCTAAATGCATGAGACTCACAAAATACATGCCAAAAATCATAACCGATTCAACAATTAATGTTAAAGAAGCAAGACATTGTGACAATTTAAGCAGAAAAGTTATCTTAATCTCTCTTTGGCATTTCATCGAACAGTTGATGGTCGGAGTTTGTTTGGCAACAAAATACAAATAAGGATGCATGAAACTAACCAAACACATGCCAACATTCATAACCATCCAAAAATTAAAAGAAAAGAAGCAAGAATTCATGACAATTAAATAGAAAAAAATTTGCTTACCTCTCTTTGGCATTTCATCAAACAGGTGGTGGGCGAATGTGTTTTGCAACAAATAAACAAACAAGAATGCATAAAACGAACTAAAAAATAAACCACAAACATCACAAGTCCAAGAATTAAAATGAAAGAGGAAAGAACATAGGGATGGGAACACAAAA
This sequence comes from Excoecaria agallocha, assembly GCA_037975025.1. NCBI lineage: Eukaryota > Viridiplantae > Streptophyta > Magnoliopsida > Malpighiales > Euphorbiaceae > Excoecaria > Excoecaria agallocha. The sequence goes on from CM075816.1 coordinate 29,077,992, forward strand.
TCGCAAATTTAACAAAGGAAAAAAATCAACATAACTCAAACAAAACAAAAATTAAACCAAAAACGAAGAGAGGAGAAAAGAGAGATTTACCTGATTCTTGAAGAGAGAGAGCGAGGATGGAAGCAAAAATGGAGAAGAAGGCCGAAAATTATGAAGAAAATTCAGAGGGAAGTGAAGAAATGAGAAAGAGGGGCCAAAGATCGATTTAAAAAACGAAAAAAATTCGAAAGTTACACAAAGAGGCACGGCTGGGACTAATTATCTCAGCCGGGACAAGGTTAAAATCAAAACTCCCCGTTTTGATAAAATGAAAGGCACGGCTAGGACTATTTATCTCTGTCGTGCCACCCTTCTGGATTTGAAATGAAACAAAAGGCACGGTTGGGACTAATTGTCTCGGTTGTGTCCCAATGAATTCCCCCATGTGATTTTTTTATTATATTTTTAAATTTTTAAATTTTTATTATTATTATTATTAAATTATTAAATTATTAAATTTTTAATTTTTTTTAAATGCCACGACTGGGACTAATTGTCTCAGTCGTGCCACTCTTCTGGATCTAAAACACGGAATTGGCCACGGCTAGGACTATTTGTCTCAGCCGTGCTACTCTTCTACCTCTCAAAAATTTTAAAGGGCCATGACTGGGACTAATTGTCTCAACCATGCCCAACTGAAAATTTGCCCTATTAAAACTCTTCCTCTCCTCAATGAAATTAACCTAACAACAACAACTAATAATCATACTCTAGACAAAAGAAACAACACTAAACATGATAAACTTGCAAGAAATTAAAGAGAAATTGAAAAGAAAAGTAATTGAGTTCAAGGATAAGAAAAAGTTCTGGGTTTAAAAAGTCGCCAGATCGACTTTCATAGCTCTCATGGATCATCTTCTAAAGTGAGGTTCACTGATGCAGCCTCATACTTGGAATCGGGATATGGCTTCAATTGGTGACCATTTACTTTGAACTCACGCCCATGACCTTCTTACGGATGTCTGATGGTTACTGCTCCATAGCTAGAGACTTCGACAACCTCAAATGGTCCTTTCCACCTTGATTTCAACTTCTTAGGAAACAACCTCCGTCTGCTATCATAAAGAAGTACCTTCATTCCCGGCATAAATTCCTTCTTGGCGACTTTACGATCATGCCACTTCTTTGTGTTCTCTTTGTACTTCTTTGCATGTTCACAGGCCTAGAATCGAAACTCTTCCAAATCGTTTAACTGCAAGAACCTACATTTTCCTACATTCTCAAGATTAAGATTTAAGAACTTAGTAGCTCAATAAGCCTTGTGCTCCAATTCCACTGGTAGATGATAGGACTTGCCAAACACTAACCTAAAAGGTGACATTCCTATTGGTGTCTTAAAGGCTGTCCTATATACCCACAAAGATTCATCTAGCTTAAGGTACCAATCTTTTCTAGATGCACTGACAGTCTTCTCCAAGATGGCTTTTAACTCTCGGTTGGACACCTCAATTTGACCATTGGCTTGAGCATGGTATGGGGTAGTGATTTTATGTCTCACTCCAAATTTTTTCAACAAGGTCTTGAATTGGTGGTTAAAAAAGTGTTTCCCACCATCACTAATGATAGCTCTTGGGACTCCATAACGGGTGAATATATTCTTCCTCAAGAATTCTAGGACAACATTTGCATCACAAGTCCTAGTAGCTACAGCTTCTACCCACTTACTCACATAATTTACTGCTACTAGGATATATTCAAACCCATAAGAAATCGAAAAAGGCCCCATAAAATCTATTCCCCACAAATCAAACATTTTAACCTCAAGCATATTGGTCAATGGCATCTCATCTCTTCTAGTTATATTTTCCACCCTTTGACATCAATCACAAGTTTGAATGAACAATTTAACATCATTAAATAAGGTGGGCCAATAAAATTCAGAAGAGAGAATTTTTGATACTGTTTTATTAGGTCCATGATGTTCACCAGCTTCTCCACTGTGATAGGCTCAAATAATTTCTGCTTGCTCTTCATTGGGGATACACCTTCTTAGCACTTGGTCAGCACAAAGATGGAAAAGGTAAGGATAATCCCAAATGTAATGCTTTACATTGGCTTGCAGCTTCTTTCTTTGTTGCGACGTGAAGTCCCTTGGTATATAACCACCTGCGAGAAAATTTGACACATTAGCAAACCAAGGTGCAAAGATTTCACAAAAAAATAATGCAAAAATACGTTCATCAGTTCTCAACATAATTATGCTCCAATCTTGATAAATGATCTGCCATATGATTCTCTGCTCCTTTTTTGTCTTTGATCTCTAAATTGAATTCTTGCAAGAGGAGTACCCATCTTATCAATCTTGGCTTGGATTCCTTCTTGGCAAAGAGATTCCTTAATGCTGCATGGTCAGACCACACCACAATTTTTGCTCCAAGTAGATATGATTGAAACTTCTCAAAGGCAAATACAATAGCAAGAAGCTCCTTTTCAGTTGTGGTATAATTAACTTGAACTCCTGTCAAAGTGTGACTTACATAATAAATTGTACAAAATACTTTCTCTTGCCTTTGTTCGAGTACTGCTCCCACTGCAAAATCACTTGCATTGCGCATTAGCTCAAAGGGAAAATTCCAATCCGGGGATATGATCACCGGAGCTGAAATAAGCCTTTGCTTCAACAATTCAAAAGCCAATAAACATTCATCATTAAATTCGAAAGGAGCATCTTTCATTAACAAATTAGATACAGGTTTTGCAATTTTGAAAAATCTTTTATGAACCGACTATAAAAACCTGCATGGCCTAGAAAACTCCTAACTCCCTTGACATTGGCTGGTGGTGGAAGTTTCTCTATAACTTCTATCTTTGCTTTATCTACCTCAATCCCCTTCTCAGAAATTTTGTGCCCTAAAATTATACCTTCCCTTACCATAAAATGGCATTTCTCCCAATTTAATACTAAGTTGGTCTTCTTACACCTACCCAATACTAAATCAAGATGCTCTAAACAACTCTCAAAGTCTAGCCCATAAATGATAAAGTCATCCATGAATACCTCCATAAATTTTTCTATAAAATCATGAAAGATTGCCATCATACACCGCTGAAACGTAGCCGGCACATTACACAAGCCAAAAGGCACCCCCCTATAGGCGAATGTGCCATAAGGGCAGGTAAAGGTTGTTTTCTCTTGATCTTCAGGGGCTATAGGGATTTGCAGGTATCCCGAACACCCATCTAAGAAGCAATAAAACCTATTCCTCGCTAACCTCTCTAACATTTGATCAATGAATGGCAATGGGAAATGATCTTTTCGGGTGGTATGGTTCAATCTCCTATAATCTATGCACATTCTCCAACCCGTAATTGTCCGAGTTGGAATGAGTTCATCTAATTCATTCTTTACCACTATCATTCCCCCCTTCTTAGGGACATATTGCATTGGGCTAACCCATTTACTATCAGAGATTAGATAGATTATACCTGAATCAAGTAGTTTGAGTACCTCTTTCTTTACCACCTCTTGCATAGGTGGATTGAGCCTTCTTTGGGGATGAGCTACTGGTTTGCAATCTTCCTTCATAGGAATTCAATGAGTGCAATAACTTGGATTAATGCCCTTTAGGTCCGCTGTCTCCCATCCTATAGCCTCTTTGTGCTTTTTCAATACCTTGAGCAGTATCTCCTCTTCAACACCTGTGAACAAAGAAGAGATAATTACTGGCATTTCTTCGTTTTCCAAAAATACATATTTTAAATGAGGAGAAAGAGGTATAAGCTTAGATTTCAACTCCCCTTCTTGTAAAGTAGTTCTCTCTTGCTTCAGATTCTCCTCTTCACATTCCTTCTCCACAACTGCTATCCATTTTTCTTTTACTCCATCCAACTCTTCACTCTCTAAAGAATGCATCAAGCTTAAATTCACTGGATCATTGAGCAACACTTTTTCTTGCATCTCCTCTACACATTCATCAATTTTATCCATGAAATAGACTGACTTTTCTAGATCACTTGATGGATATTTTTTAGACTTGTTTATATCTACCACAAATTATTCGTTGTTGAATCTAAGACTGACCTTTTGCCCATGGACATCAATTAGAGCTTTTGCAGTGTTCAGGAATGGCCTACCCAAAATAAGTGGTGTCTTCCTATCCTCTTCCATCTCCATGACCACGAAATCTACAGGGAAAATAAATTTTGCCACTTTCACTAGTAAGTCCTCAATAACTCCCTTCGGCTTTCTCATTGATCTATCCGTAAGTTGAAGTCTCATTCTTGTTTCTTTGAGATCTCCTAAGTTGAGTTTCCTGCATATGGAATAAGGCATCAAGTTAATGCTAGCTCCTAGATCACATAAAGCATTTCCAACAAAGGTCTCACCAATTTCACAAGGTAGAATAAAACTACCTGGATCTTTCAATTTTTTTGGGATCTTATTCATGATAATTGAACTACAGTTTTTCGTGAGTTGCACAATTCCATACCTTTCTAATTTCTTTTTGTTATAACAAAGTTCCTTCATAAATTTAGCATAATTGGGCATGTGTGCTAAGGCTTCGGCAAAAGGCAAGTTAATATGTAATTTCTTAAATATTTCTAGAAACCTAGCCAATTGCTCATTTCTAGAAACCTAGCCAATATCAAGATCCTCTATGTTCGGATTCACAATACTCTTTCCCTTGTCATTCCTTGAAGCATCCACATCTACCTCTACTCTAGAGTTAGAAATACTTACCTTTCGCGTTGGTTCCTCCAAATCAGTTGATGAAGTTGGTGATTTACCTCTTTCTTCCTCTCGTGCTGCTTCCTTGCCACTTCTCAAAGTGATTGCTTTGGCATCCTCCTTGGGATTGCAATCCATATTTGAAGGAAATGTCCCTGGTTGTCTATTTGACATTGAAGTTGCAATTTGACCCAATTGAGTCTTTAAATTTCTCATTGAAGCATCTTGGTTCCGATTCCATTGCTCTTGAGATTTCCATCTTGATTCTTGACTTGTCATGAATTGTTGTTAGCTATTCATGAAGCTGGTAAACATGTCTTCCAAGTTAGGCTTTTTTTCTTGAATGGGTGGTCTTGATTGGAATCCCGATGGGTGGTATGATTGAGGTTGGAAATGATTAAAGCTTTGCCATTGATGGTGGTTCGGTGGATAAGGAGCTTGGTAGTGATTGGTGGCTTGTGGTTGGTGGGGCTGAGCATGACTATGATAAGCATTTATGTGGTAAGGGGCTCTTGCTTGTGGTTGAGAAGGTGAAGCTTGTTGATTTCCATCCTTCCAAGAGAAATTTGGGTAATTTCTCTATCCCGGATTGTATGAATTGTTGTAGGGATCATTCCTTCTAAAATCGCCTAATGCATTTACATCTCCTACAACTCCTTCTTCTTGGATAACTTGCCCACTTTCACATGGCCAATGTCCTTGATTTACTACAGCCACATTTTGAACTTTCAAGCCACTCAACTCCTTCTTTACCAATTCTAGCTGGGCTTTTAACAATACCACTTCATCCACATTGTGTAAACCTTGTCTCCTTGGGACTAATCTAGGGGCAGTCCATTGAGTCATTTGTCGCCATCTTATCCAACAATTGAAAAGAGTCCTCAAGTAGCTTGTTTAAGAAAGATCCTGCTGATGCTGCATCCAATAATGACCTTGTTTGAGGTGTAACTCCAGGATAAAAGATGGTCATCAGTTGGTAAACTGCTATCTCATGATGCGGACAACTTCTCAATAATCTCCTAAACCTCTCCTAGGCCTCATGAAAAGGCTTTTCATTCATTTGATGGAAACCCATAATGCTATTTCGAATACTTGCAGTCTTCGTTGGAGGGAAAAATCTCATTCGAAATTTTTCTTGCATCTGATCCCATGTCTATATTGAATGTCGTGGTAACATTTGTAGCCGCTCTCTTGCTTTGTCAATCAATGTAAATGAAAACAGCTTCAATCTTACTGCATCCGTACTAACACTCAAAATTTGAATAGTGTCACTAACTTCCAAAAATATGTTGATATGCTGAGCTGGATCTTCTACTTCTGAACCAGAGAACTGATTCCTCTGTACCATAGTAATGGTGGCTGGCTTGAGCTCAAATTACACTCCTCTTGGTAATACAATTGTTCGATGATCTTCATTCCACCTTAGCACAGTGTAGTCTCTTATGGTTCTTTACCTAGGCATTTCTTCTCTTATTGCCCCTGGCATTTGTTCATGTGCCCTTAGCACTTGTTCATTCTCGGGAGGAAACTCATCAAGAGGAGGATCGTGCTCCATCTCGTTATCTCTATTAGCTCTCCTTCTTCAGGATCAAAAGGCAGTAATTGCTCTTGTCTTATTTTGTTCATGCACCAATTTCACCTGAAAAGAATTAAGAAAAATAAAATAAGGAAAAGAAAACACATACAAACAATAATCATAGCTTACTAACAACGCCAAATTCCCCGGCAACAGCGCCAAAAACTTGTTGCGACCCTAGCAAGTGCACTAGATCAACAAGTAATAAAGTGAGGTATAGTTAGGACCCGCAAATATCGAACCCAAGGGAAATGTGTGTGAAAACTGTGGAAATTAATTGTATGCTAAAGAATTCCCAATTTAGTGTGTATGAGTTGTTAATTTGTATAGTGCAAACTTTAAAAGCTAAAATATGCAATGAAGGAAAATTTAATTCTAATAACAGTGAATTGAGTATGTATTTAATTCAGAAAAAATTAATAAGTATGAAAATGTATAGAGATTAAAATGTTGCTTAGGTTCACTCATCCACCCCATACTCACTGTGAATTAATTTTATCTTAAAGTATACATGAATGAATTCGGGATAACCCTCTTAACCCAAACTTCCCATTCTGGAGCCAGCTATTCTAGTTGCTAAACTTTCCATTCCGGAGCCAACCCAATAACTAGCCTATGCACGGGTCTAACATCATAAGTTTGGGTTGCCTTCCCATTTCGAAGCCAAACAACCCAAATCTCACCCATTTCACTCCACACTCTATTCCTAAAATCACAATTACTGCACATTTAGAATCCCATTCCAAAGCTGTCTAAAATAATACAGCATTCATGAAAGAAAAACTGAGCAAGATTATTCATAGACTTCAATCCACTAGACTCAATACACATCCAAAGATATGTGATGAACATCATTCATCCATGTACGAAAATTAACTCAATAGATTGAAAATCCATGAAATATAAATAAGTAACAGTGAAATAGACCATTCATTCATGTAAAAATCAAAATATGCTCAATATTCACATTGTGAGTAGGGGATTTAAAGCTTCCCCAAGCAACAAAGATAACTACTCACTATCCATAATGTAAAAAATGAACAAAGTAAGAGTGAAAACTATAAAACCCATTTAAAGCTGAAGATTTGAAGTTGATGAAGCTCCTTCTCTTCTTCTCCAAACAGCACTTTGATTGTGATTTGTAATCTTCAAAACTAGAAACTAAAACTATAACTATCTTTGTGTTCTTGAAGTAAAAATAAGCTAAAAGAGTGATTTTTACAAGTAAAACTCTAATACTAAGTATGAAAAACCCTCAAAATATGAAAAAAAAGCGTTTTCTTCTCTACCTAAACACTCTAAGCACTAAACCTTAGAAAATACCCATTCTAAGCAAAAAATTTTGCAACTTTTATAGAGTTGTCCAAGAGGCCACGGCTGGGACACTTTTGTCTCAGCTGCGACAGAAGGAGACAAAGTGATAATTTCCATGGGCATGGCTGGGACAGTTTGTCTCAGTCGCGACAAGCTTCTGGATCAAAAGGTATTTACAGGCTGAATATTGCCACGGCTGGGACACTTTGTCTCAACCGCGACCTTTAACGAAATGGTGCACTTTGATTCCTGGATTGGGCACGACTGGGACACTTTGTCACACCGTGGCCATTAGTGAAATGGTGAGTTTTGCCATCTGCATTGGACATGGCTGGAACAGTTTGTCTTAGCCGTACCTTAGCAAAATTTCGTGCATAAAGTGAAATTTAAGACCATTAATCACCCAAAAACTTTGAATTTATCAAAATAACTAAAATAAACATAAGAAACAATATTTTAGCATTAAAACACTAAAAGCATGCAAGATGAGACACTAAAACACACAAAATTATCCAGAAAATAAACATTAAAAACAAGATTATCAGTATTCATACTAAAAATTCAGCAAAAGATCTATAAAAGATGGTAACAATGGACAAAATACTCAACATACTAGTAAGGGAATTCGGCTTACAACAAAAAAGGGAGTAAGAGGCGCAAGAAACTGATTAGTTACGCATAGGAATATATACATAAATATATATATACACACACTTCAAATCTAATCCTTATTTAATTAGATCAGATCTAGACCCGTTTAAATCTTAATTCCACTTGTGAAGAAATCAAATGAGTAAACATAAGCATTATACAATAAAACAAAAAATGCCATTAATTACTAAATAAATGTTCATGAAAATAGCCCAAATTACATGTAGGCTCTAGGATACATCACTAACAAAGTTTGGTCACATACTTCCTTCCACATGCTACAATATGAGCAATATAATAAGTCCTTTAAGTGACATATACTCATTACACCATTGTCCACTATAATATCTTATTCAATTTTAAATAATTTCAAAAACATATTATTGTATATATTTAAAAAAATACAACAGTATATGTTATAAACACGTTGAAATCAAGTGCCATGCTATCATAAAAATATATTCATACTAATAAGTTTAGAAATTTCATAGAGGCGAGAGCCTTTGTCATCAAAAGGGGAGGAGTCTATAGTGAGCAAGGTAAGAAACATCCGACCGGATGAATGGCGTACGAACCTACAAGGAAGAGGCTAGCCTAGTTTGACCAAACATTATCACTCTGATACTTAAGTTAGAAAAAGGTTAGAGAGAGTTTTGAGAATGTTAGAAATGTGAGGCTTAAGATTCTGTGTAGAATTAGGCCACATAGGAGGCTTATCTCAGTGTCAGAATAGGCTGACAGTAATGTGATGCTCTGTAGGTAGCGATTTAATGGAAGCGTGTGTCAGATGGCTTCCATATGGCAGGGACTCATCTTGTCCAATGGGACAACCTCGGTTCACGTATCTTGGCTGCCTATGCGAGGAGGTTCAAGTGTTTTTGGGCCCATGCAAGGCTGGACTTCTTAAGGGACACCTTTTGGGTTAGGCTTGTTGGAGAATAATAATGAGCATTATCATTTGTCCCCTTCTAAATAGTCCAGTTGGTTCTATGATGATCGGAGTATAGGGTCCGAATTTCTATGCAATCAATTAGGATCAAACAGTTATTTGTCAAAATTGGCTAATGCTTCAGTGTGACCTAGTTTGGCACATGCTTTGATGGAAATCTTGGATAGAGAATACTTCGATTCGGGGCATGAAAACAATCATCAGTCATGTGATAGGGATTTAAATATGTCAATCGAGAAAGCATCGATAGAGAGTTAGGATAAAGTCATCAGTCATGTGACTAGGATTTAAATACGTCGATCGAAAAAGCATCGTTTAGGAGTTAGGATAAAGTCATTAGTCATATGACTGGGATTTAAATACGTCGATTCGAAAAGCATCGAATGGGAATTAGGATAAAGTCATCAGTCATGTGACTGGCATTTAAATATATTGATTGAGAAAGCATTGATCTAGAGTTAGGATAAAGTCATCAATCATGTGACTAGCATTCAAATATGTCGATCGAGAAAGCATCAATCGGGATTTCTTCAGTCGGGATTCAATTTCCTCCCCTTTTTTTATTCCAATTGACGGATCAAATCGGAGGATGGAAGAAGCCGAGTAGCCGAGTCTTTAAGGAATGGTTGTGTCAAGATTTCACTTGTCATAAACCCTATCATTCAAGCTTCTACCGTCCACTTTAAGCCCCAAATCCATTGGCTTTTGAATTTTTATTTTGATTTCCTTTGATTTTTGCACACAGTTTATTCTTTTAGATACAGATAATTAGTTTGAGAGTTATTTTCTAACCTTTAGAGACGTTTTTTCTATACTGGGGGGATTCTGGAATTTCTTTCTTTGAGCCTTTTGGCTTCCCATTGTGGGATCTCATAGGGCTTTGTGCCTTTGTGGTAATTCATCAAATGGGCTTTTAGGTCTTGGAGTCTTGTTCATGGATTTAATTTCCTATCTTTTTTACCTCTTCTGGCCCATTTTCGTTAGTTTTAGTTCTCGTAGGTCGACTTTTAGGGTCCAAGACCGAAAGAGGCTCACTATAACTCATAAATTGGCTATTTCGTAATAAAAAGGATCAAGCCTAAATTATTATTGGTAATCAACCAATAAAAGCATCTACTAATGGGCCTAAAAAAGATAGATATCATACAGTCACTACCCAACGAAACGAAGAAAAATGATTCTCGACCTTTTGATACCCAAACAGAGATTGGTGTTCAGAACATCACTCTTATTAGGCACCTTAGTTATGTGTTATTTTATAATTGAGTTTTAAATTTTAATCCACTTTCCTCTCTCACGTGATGCAAAGCTATAAAATTAAATAAACATCCCAAGCAAATAGTAAAAAATGATAAATAAATGAATAAATAAATTCAAACTACTTAAGCTTATTACAGAAGCAAATTATCCAACAATAAGAATAGAATAACATAAATACATAAATTAGGATATTCATTTGAGTTAGGAACATTGGTTCCCTCATACATATTTTACGAAAATGCTTTTTTATACTTTGTTTGGCTTTGAATGAAAAATTGGATATTGGTCCAACTTTTGAAAGAAAATCTAAGTTAATTAATAGAAATCGTTTTGAGTACCTTTTCCTTTTTATATGCGCACAAAAATCCTTTTTACTTACTATTACATCTCCAAAATAAAACACATCCAAAAATAACAAAATAATAAATAAGAAAAATAAAAATAAAATGGAATAAATAACATAAATAACCAAATGGCATATGGTGATCATTAGCCAATTGGGGTATGAATCCTAAAGCAAAATGCCTCACAAAGTCTCCTGAAAGCAAAAGAATTTACATACTCACACAAAACCACGAAAAGGGTAAATAAATTAGCATTTATGGAGAGAACACAAATAAATAATAAAATACAAAAAAAGGGAACTGTATGTACAAAATTAAAGTATGAACAAAATCAAAATCATACAGGATGATGAATAAACATTTTCGAGATCAAAGGAGTAATACAAGTACAATAAAATGCATGAAAAAAGGCATAAAAGTCAGCCATAGATGCCCCTGGAAGGTGATGGATGGCCACAGCTGAAAGAGGGACAAGACGATGAGGAATTCCCGTGATGTCCCATATGTCACTTTGACAGACGGCCATCTGTGGGAGCTTATTCTCGTCCGTCACTTACAGAACAGTGCAAAATGCAGGAAATAATACCCAAAAATCACACAAATTTGCAACTAACCCTAAATACTCAACTATTAAGTCTTAAAACATGCCAAAATAAGACTATGACCCTACATAATGCATTAAACACATTAAAACTCATTAAATTCTAGAATTGCATGATAAAAATAAAGCTTGAAATAATATAACAATGGAAGAAATCTTAGCTTGATCACATCATTAGCATGCACATTGATCCATATACGTACATCATCAAATTTTAAACATGTAAATAAACAAAACACAGCATATAAACACATTTATTCTCAACAATAATCAACATGATCATACATGATAATTTTTTTAGAGAGAGAAAATAAAAGAGAAGCCTAAAATATTACCCTCAAAAGATATTCTGACTCTAAATTCCCTGAAGTCCATATCTCCATTCCAATTGTATTCTTTGTGTTCCAAAAACTTGAATGATTCTTTGTGTGTGTGTGTGTATGTGTGTTTAGATCAAAAGAGTTGTGAGAGGATTTTATTCTAAGAGAGAGAAAAATTAGTTTTCTTCTCCTCCAAAGATTGCCTCTGTATCAAGAATTGATTCCCCTCTGGAAACCCTAAAATATTTTTGTTTTATACCTAGGGTAGAGTTGGAGTTTAATTTCAACTCTATCTTCCTAAATCTAAAGATATTGATCTCCTAAAATCCAGATAAAAAATCCTCTCAAAACTCTATCTTCCTATTTTTAATTTTCAGAGACATGAGAAATCTGGATTTTTAACCACAAACGGTCATCACTCATGACAAACGATCGTCCCTCGGGAAAAAATCTCAAAATTCACAAAAATACTCCTAATCTAACCTGGACAGGAGAGAGACGGCCACAGATGACCATCCCTCTCATGACAGACGATCATTTATCACCACTAAAAGCCAAAATCAAGGTTTTTCATGCTTTTTTGTTAAAACCATTTGAAAACACTTAAAAAATCATAAAATCTTTGAGAAAACTATGAGAAATTCACAAATAAAACTTTGAGATTCGCACCTGTTGTCAAAAATATATTATTTTCTCATCATCGGATAACCCTAATCTAGGCTGCATCGGATCACGGTGTCTACAATCGCCGGATGGGTGTATTGTTATTTTTTTCTCTTTACTTTCTTCTCCAGCTGGAATTTTGGCATCAGGCTATTTTATGAAAGTTTGATTGTCATTTAGAAAAAATTCTTTTATAGTAAGAATTTGCTCGGTTCTAAAAGCGTAAAAAGACTCGAGATGATCTTTTCCCATAAATCAGCTCTTGTTATACCTTATAAATTTTATAAATGAGCATATTAACATGATTTCTATGTAAGAAAAGGGTGGAATTACCTAAGTAAGTTGGCCTTTTGTTTTGTTAGGGGTCGCTCAATTGTGTCCTGTGCTTTATTTGGCAAAGATAGAATTTGCATCGATGTCCTATCTATTATTGTCCTATGTTTGCTTGATCTAGTCGTGTTTTGATGCCATAGAGCTTTCTCGGCATTGGTGCTATGTTGGGTTGATCATTTACCTTTCAGTGTTTAACATCTTTTGGAGTGTTGAATCACGTTAACTTTCCAGCGTGAGTATATATCCAAGCAGGGCGTGAGGGAGCAGAGATCCTGCTTCCTTACTTTTTAAGTTTTTACGGTCTTTTTGCAATTATTTTATGATAATTTTCCTCACCATGTGATTGCAATTCCTTGGAAAAGCCAAAGCTATTCCGAGCTTAAGTTTCCTTTCTTTCGTGTTGACTTCTTGCTTGGCTTCTGATAAATGTGAATTATGTATAGTTTTTAGTATGTTTTAAGTGTTGTTATTTAGTTAATTTGGTTTATTTTTGGTTAATTTAGAGTTAAAATGTTAATTTGTATGTTTTTAAAGTTAATCCAAAGTTTTGGTATTTTTCAGGAATATTTTGCTAAGGAAAGGGCTGAATTGCATAAAGACAAGTTATTATGGGCCATAACTGTAAATTTGGAAAGTCATTCAAGAAAATAAGCATGAAGTCCAGAAGGCTTTCACATGGCCACGTGAATGTTAAAAAGTAAAATACACGTGAGCATGTGAATGATATGAAGAGAAGACCCATGGCCACATGAAAGTGTATGAAGAAAAACATATGGCCATGTGAGAATAAATGAAGAAAAAGCATAAGAAGGAGACATAACCACGTGAAGATTCACTAAGGAGTTCACGTGGTCGTGTGTCCCTCTTACTGAAGAATGCGTGCCCATATGAGAATTTACAAGGGAAGAGACGTGGCCGCATGCAAGTTTCTCCCATCCAACAAAGGATTTTTCCAAGCTTCCCGTTTAAAGAGAATTTGCTTCCTATTTTATTTCTGGAGTTTAAGAAGGATTCTACCACTAATTTGGCCTATAAAAAGGAGCCTGAAGCACCAAAGGATAAGATTCATTAAGCAAATTATCGACATTAGTTTTACGCAGTTTTTAGTTTTGTTGGTTTTATTATTTTCTTTAAGGCTTTGTTTTGATTTTAAGCATGTCTAGTGAGTAGTTTTCTTTAACTTTTGCTAAAGCATACTTGAATCCTTAACTTTTATTGTTATGACTTAAATTTATGCTTCAATTTAATGCAAGTTTGTTTATTTTTTAGTTCGTAAACATAGTCTTATCTTTATTTAATTTAAATTGATTGTTAACTTAATTAAACATTGGTTAAGTAATTGGTTGAGTTGATTATTGATATGCATGTTCTTGGATTAATTTATTTAGGTTGATGCATGATTATAATCTGAATAAGCTATAATTTTGTGTTGATTGAAGTAAATTAAGATTGAGAAAAGTGTAACTAAGAATAGGTGGAAGTTAAATTACTTGAGAAAATATTTAATAGACATTTAGGAGGATTAATTCAGATCTTTATGCTAAGTGTTGAGTTTATTTGAATAGGAAAGTTTTAATGCTTGGAATGATAATCTTGAGTAAAGTTATTTGGGTTTATTAATCTGAATTTTTCATAATCACTTATGTATTTTTCTTTTGATTAAGTCATAATAATATTGGTTAAGGTGGATAGTCCTTTAGTGAAAGTTATTTTTAATATTGATTTTTACCTTAATCACTTGCTTGTTTTTGTTTTATCTTTTTCAACTCTTTTAACTGTTTTATTTTATCTTTAGTTTTAAAAGTCTGTTTTTAGTTTTTTTTAATTTTAATCATCACAACTTTTGGGATTTCTCTTCTTTCTTCTTCACACAAATTTGGTTTTAAAATTAAAATCAATCATACAAACACAAGTTTCCCTTGGGTTCGATATTTTGGGTCATAATTATATTTTTCTATATTACTTAGCCGATCTAGTACACTTGCTAGACACCGGTCAAGTTTTTGGCGCCGTTGTCAAGGACACATTGGCGTTTGTTTATTTATTTTGATTTTAAAGTGATTTCTGTGTGTTCTTCTTTTCTTCACTTATTTTATGATTTTTGTTTTAATTTTTTTTATTTAGGTGTTATTGGTCTATGGTGAGAAACAGCCTCATTTTACTCGTAGACTCTGAGATTGAGAGGACATTCCATAAGATTAGAAGACTAAGAGGCAACATAAATGACCCAGAAATAGAACAACCTATGAATGATCCTTCACCACCTAGGATTGAAGAGCAAGACGTACCCCATCAAGCCCCCGGGAATGGATATAGACCTGGAACCATTAGGAATTATGCTATTCCTAGGTGAAATGAAGAACATATAACCATTAGGATTCCTCACCACCAGCCTTTTGAGATTAAACCTGCTACCATCATGATGGTACAAAGAAATCAATTTTCGGGTTCGGACATAGGGGATCCTGCACAATATTTAGATATGTTCTTAGAAGTTAGTAACACTGTGCAAATTCCTAATGTATCGACTGATGCAATTAGGCTAAAACTTTTTCCATTCACCCTCATAGGAAAAGCTAGGGATTGGCTACAAATGTTACCTAATAAATCTATCCATTCTTGACAACAAATGCAAGAAAAATTCTTGTGCAAGTTTTTTCCATCTACTAAAACAGCCCTCATTAGAAAACAAATCAATGATTTCCAACAATTTTATGAGGAGCCATTCTACGAAGCATGGAAAAGATTTAGGAGACTTTTAAAAAGCTATCCACATCATGAGTTTCCTGTTTATCAACTAATGCACATTTTTTATGCAGGTGCCAATCAATCAACAAGATCTTTGTTGGATCAACCTCAAACGGTAGCTTTATGAACCAAATTCCAGAAGATGCATTTTTGCTTCTTGATGAGATGGCTACCAATGATGCTCAATGGGCAACCTCTAGAGCAGCTCAAAAGAAATAGGGAGTTTATAATATTGATGAAGTAGCTATGTTAAAAGCTCAAATGGAATTAATGAGAAAAGAACATTTAAGAGAAATAAATGAGCTTAAAGTTAAGAATATTTTCATGTTATCTAATGAAGTTAATGCTTATGCAGGAATTCAAGGATCTCCGGGAATAAAGAATGATGAAGGAATGGTAGAAGAAGTAAATGCCTTAAATCCATATAGTAATTCCTACAACCCGGGATGAAGGAACCATCCAAATTTTTCATGAAGGGAAGGTAATCAAGCTTCTTCTTCTAACCCTAATCCTAAACCTCCTTTTAACCATAATCAACTTCCAAATAATCATCCCCCATACCAAAATCAATCTCCACCACATTACCCAAATCAATATCCATCACAATCATACCATTAACCACCCGATTTTCAAAAATCTCAACCTCTCCCTCCTCAAGAAAAGAAATCCAGCATAGAAGAAATGATTGCCAACTTCATGACATCCCAAAACTCAATCTTGGCAAGTCAAGATGCTAGATAAAAATCACAAGATATTTGGATGAGGAACCAAGAGGCATTCATTAGGAATCTAGAGAACCAAATGGGGCCACTTGCTAGTTCATTATCCAACCGAACTCAAGGAACGTTTCCATCTAATGTAGACCGAAATCCCAAGGAGGAAGCTAAAGCAATCACTTTAAGGAGTGGAAAGGAGTTAGAAAAAAACTGAAAGTGGTAAGACTTCTTCCCCAAGGGTGAAACCGACAACGGAGGTAAGTATTCCTAACTCTAAAACTATTGAGAAAGGGCCTCCTACGGTTAAGAAGGATAAAGGTAAAGAAAAACTTGTTTCTATGGTGCTTGATGAGTCTCAATTACCTTTTCCTATTCTAGCTAGAAAAGAAAGGCAAAATGAACAATTAAATAGATTTTTAGATATGTTTAAGAAGCTACATATAAATTTACCATTTGCTGAAGCTTTATTACACATGCCTAAATATGCTAAATTTATGAAAGAACTTTACACTAATAAGAAAAAGTTTGAAGGCATAAGAATGGTCCAATTATCCGGTAATTGTAGTGCTATATTGACCAATAAAATTCCTGAAAATTAGAAGATCCTAGTAGTTTTACATTGCCTTGTGAATTAGGAGAAAGTTTTGTTGGGTATGCTTGATGTGATTTGGGTGCCAGTATTAACTTGATGCCTTATTCAATTTGTAGAAAATTAAACCTAGGTGATTTAAAGGAAACCCGAATGACACTTCAATTGGCAAATAGATCAGTGAAGAAACCAAAGGGAATTATTGAGGACCTATTGATAAAAGTAGGAAATTTCATCTTTTTGGTTGATTTTGTGGTCATGGATATGGAGGAAGATAGAAAGGTACCATTGATAGTGGGAAGACCATTCTTGAACACAGCAAAATCTCTAATTGATGTTCATGGACAAACAGTTACTTTGAGGTTCAACAAGGAGGAAATGATTTTCAATGTCAATAAGGTTTTAAAACATCCCTCGTATGATTTTGAAGAGTCCATTTACTTTGTTAATGAAGTTTAAGAATGTGTCAACACAAAGCAAGAGGAGATCATTCTTAATGATGAGCTTCAAGGATGCTTAATGCATCCCAAGGAAATAAAAGAGTTGGAAGCAAAGGAGTAGAAGTTGGCACAAAATCTAGAAAAAAAGCACAGTGAAAATGAGGAAACAGAGGATGAACCGTCCCCTCCTAAGGGAGATTCTAAACTTAAAACACTTTCAGCTCATTTGAAATATGTATTTTTAAAGGATAATGCTAAACCAGTAATTATTTCATCTTTATTGACAGGTTTGGAAGAAGAAATGCTCATTAAAGTCCTCAAGAAACACAAAGGAGCAATTGGTTGGGCAACATCTGACTTGAAAGGGATTAGCCCTAGCTATTGTACACATCGGATACCCATGGAAGATAATTTCAAATTGGTGGTACAACTCTAATGAAGGCTCAACCCAACTATGCAAGAAGTAGTGAAAAAGGAAGTATTGAAATTACTTGATGCAGGTATAATTTATCCTATTTCTGATAGTAATTGGATAAGTCCTATTCAATGTGTGCCTAAAAAGGGGGGAATGACTGTAGTAATCAATGAAAATAATGAGTTAATTCCTACACGCACTATAACGAGATGGAGAGTATGTATTGACTATATGAGGTTAAACAATGCCACTAGGAAAGACCATTTTTCATTACCCTTTATTGACCAAATGTTAGAAAGATTGGCAGGAAATAAATTTTATTATTTCTTATATGGATATTCAGGGTATATGCAAATACCTATAGCCCCGAAAGACTAAGAAAAGACTACATTTACATGTCCATATGGAATTTTTGCATATAGAAGAATGCCTTTAGGTCTTTGTAATGCACCTGCCACATTTCAACGATGCATGATGGCCATATTTCATGATTTTATTGAAAAATTTATGGAAGTTTTCATGGATGATTTTATAATTTATGGTCAGGATTTTGAATCTTGTTTGAATAATCTTGCATTGGTCTTAAAAAGGTGTCAAGAGACTAACCTTGTTCTAAATTGAGAAAAATGTCATTTCATGGTTAGAAAAGGAATTGTCTTAGGGTATAAAATTTCTGAAAAAGGCATTGAGGTTGATAAAGCTAAAGTTGATGTGATAGAAAAATTACCCCCACCGACTAGTGTTAAGGGCATTAGGAGTTTCCTTGGTCATGTCGGGTTTTATCATCGATTTATTAAGGACTTTTCTAAAATTACTAAGCCACTTTCTAATTTGTTGCTTAAAGATGTTGCATTTAACTTTGATGCTGAGTGTTTGCAGGCTTTTAATCTATTAAAACAAAAGTTAGTAAGTGCATCGATCATAACATCACCCGATTAGAGTTTACCGTTTGAAATTATGTGTGATACAAGTAATTATGTAGTTGGAGCGATTTTAGGACAATGAAAGGAAAAGATTTTCTATATCATATACTATGCAAGCCATAAACTTACCGAAGCCTAAGTAAATTACACCACTTCAGAGAAAGAACTCTTGGCGATAGTCTTTTCATTCGAAAAATTCAGATCTTATCTCCTCAGGTCCAAAGTGACGATATGGTCAGACTATGCGGCATTGAGGCACTTTTTTGCAAAGAAAGATTCCAAACCGAAGCTTATCCGATGGGTTTTACTACTCAAAGAATTTGATGTTGAGATTAAAGATAAAAAAGGAGTAGAAAATTTTATAGCTGACCATCTATCTAGATTGGATCCTGCTAGCATAAAAAAGGGAGAAATTTCTGACTTGTTTCTCGATGAACATATTTGTGCTTGTTACACTTATGAAACTTCAGTTCCATGGTACGTTAATATAGCTAATTTTCTTGCAGGTCGCTATCTTCCTAAGGAGTTTACTTAGCAACAAAAGAAAAAGCTAAAAGCGGATGCCAAGAATTACCTTTGGGACGATCCGTATCTCATAAAAATCTGTTCGGATCAAGTGCTAAGACGATGTGTACTGGAATCGAAACAAGAAGCTATGATGCAACAATTCCATAGAGGCAAAGTTGGAGGTCATCACGGACCAAATCGGACAGTTCAAAAAATTATTCAATCAAGTTTTTTTTGGCCTACTTTATTTGCAGATGTAAAATCTTTTATAAAAATTTGTGATAGATGCCAACGAGTAGGAAATATATCCAAAAGAGATGAGATGCCCATGAACAATATGCTAGAAGTAGAAATTTTTTGTATGAGGAATAGACTTCATGGGACCATTTCAATATTCATTTGGTTTTGAGTATATCTTGGTAGTAGTGGATTATATGAGTAAATGGGTAGAAGCAATAGCTACTAGGACATGTGATGCAAAAATTGTGTTTGAATTCATTAGGAAAAATATTTTCACTAGATTCGGAACACCTAGAGCTATTATAAGTGATGGTGGCAAACATTTTGTTAACCATCAATTTAAAACTTTACTTCGAAAATTTTTTGTTAAGCACAAAATCACAACCCTATACCACCCTCAAGCAAATGGACAAGTGAAAGTGTCTAATAGGGAGTCGAAATCAATCTTAGAGAAAATAGTAAACAATTCTAGAAAAGATTGGTCTCTTAGGTTAGATGAGGCTTTATGAGCCTATCGGACTGTGTTCAAAACCCCTATAGGCATGTCTCCCTTTAGAATTGTCTTTGGAAAAACATGTCATCTCCCAGTAGAATTAGAACATAAAGCATATTGGGCTACAAAATTGCTTAACTTTGATTTAAGAAATGCAGGAGAAAAGAGAAAATTGCAGCTCAATGAACTTGATGAAATTCGACAATGGTCGTATGACAATGTAGCACTTTACAAGGAAAAGACCAAACATTGGCATGATAAACACTTAAGGGTAAAAGATTCCGTTCCTGGTATGCTCGTGTTTTTATATAATAGTCGTCTTCGTTTGTTTCCAGGAAAACTGAAATCGAAGTGGCTCGGGCCATGTCATGTCAAGCAATAAACTCAAAGTAGTGACGATCAAAAATCTAAAAGATGGTCGTGAATTAAAGATCAACAGACATCGGCTCAAACCATATCAATTGGGACAACAAGAGGTTGCTGAGGCAACCATGGTTTTTCAATATGTTTAAAAACTGGTTTGGAAGTCTAGCTAGAGACTCTAAAATCAGAACTTCACTCTTCTCTCTATTTTTGCAGTTTATTTTTTCAGTTTTGTGTGATTTTGTGTTTTCGATTCATGATTCAAGGAAAAGAGTGAGTTACAAGTATTTTTCAAAATACAGATGTGTTAAATGAATGGTATTTGGTTTTTACACAAACTATGTTTTAAATTTTTAAGAGGAACAATCCAATTTTAGGAAGGCTAAACAAGTTTTGTGTCATATGTGTTTTAAAATGGGAGATTTGGTTAAATTAATAAAAAATCATGGGGTGTTTTCGGAGGTCAAGTTTTTGAAATCAATATTTCAAACAAACAGCAAGCTATTTTAGGGTTAATTTTCACCCGCGGCCACGTGATAATTTCTCTTATAGATCACGTGGCCACGCATCTAGCTTCTGCCTCCCACAAACCTTCACCCGCGCCCACATAAAGTTTTTCCCTTAGACATCGCGTGCCCATACACAAGGCCATTGTTTCATTTGCCAAAATCACCTCTTGAGTGCACACACCCATGTGAATCTCTTGTAGAAATTAACGTGGCCACATATAGCACGTCTGCACTGGCAGCTCACACACACACGCCCATGTAAGGATTTCCCCTTACAAAACCCACGCCCACGCACCAGGATTCTGCCTCCCATAACATTCTTGCATGGCCACGTGTGGGAATGCCCACACCCACGCGTGACCACGTGATCCTCTTTTGCCTCCATAATAAAAACGCACTCTTCTTTTTTCTTCTTCTTCTTCTATTTCCACATCTTCATCTTCTTTTGCTCTCACCCACACCCATGTCTTCCCTACCCACACAAATCCTTCGCAGCCACGCCCACCACCCACCACCACGATTCTCTTCTCCGGCCACCATTCTCTCTCTCCTTGCCCCTTTCCTCTCTCCTCTCTCCATTTTTTCTTCTTTTTTCATTATTTTCTTCATTTTTATAGGGTTTTAGCACTCACACACCTCATTCACACATTGTGCAAATTTGATTGGGTCTTCACTCTCAAGTGAGTATCTACTCTCTTTACCTCTTAAATTATGGTTTAATGCCATTCATTGATATGATTTGTTGCCATTTTTGCCTTTACATGTTTATTTTTTTAGGTTATTTTGCATATAAGATCTAGCAATCATACTAGTTTCTTTTGCAAATATGAGCTGTTGTGGATCAAATGTGCATGTCATAGATGTTAAATATTCAATTGGGTAGAAAATGCTCTTTATTATGCACTTCAATTTGATGTTCAAACATGTGCACATAACATGTTCGGTGAAATGTCCCAAAGAGTTTATCTTTAATTTAACTTATTTTTAACTCTTTGGTTGACTTCTTTTTTATCCTTATTGATGATTCATCACTTCTTTCACCTCTTGCTTGTTTGTTTCATGACCTTATTCATGCATGTTGAGCTTTTTTTTTTGACATTGTCATGGTGCCATTCTTTTAGATAATTATTGTGCATAACATTGATTCATAACCATGTACCTTGTATCTATCATCTCTTCATTATTCCTTTCATTCCAAATGTGCTTTCCATGTTATTTTTCCATTCGCTTTCTTGCCTTAGATATATTGTTGTTCTTGGTTTGTCATATTCCACTCACATTATTTCTTATTTTTTTTCAATGGCACCCAAGCGAACCAAGTATCCCTATATAGCAAGCTCTTCCGGTATACATATCTCATCTTATGTAGATAGGGCTAAGGTGAATAAGTTTGATTATTTCAGCAATTATACTATTGTCCAGCCTGCCTACTTAAGTCAATACTTCCTAAATATTCCTGCTAGAAATCTATGGGATAATGAGGTACACCCATTGCTTCAACGTATTGGATGGACACAGTTTATTGGCAAGAAACCTAAGGTGTATCCAGATATGGCACGAAACTTTTTATATTCATTTGAATGCTACTTTAAGGAAGATGCTAATACGGGTACAATAGGCTTTAAGTTTGGAAAGAAGGGATACTCATTGACTTTTAGGCAGTTTTCAAAATTTTTAGGAGTTATGCCGGATGCCCCAGTCGAATTAGCTGATGCATCTCCTGTGGACAATTGGGAAAGAATCGGAGATCTTAAGCAAAATGAGCCGTGGATAGGAGGACAATGTAAGGTCTATGCTTTAAGGAATCATGCTTTAAGGATCATCCATCGATTTTTGACGAAAAGTATGTATAACAATTTGAAAAATGCAAGTACTATTGGTGTTTCTCAAGCCATGGTCCTCCGATGCATGGTAGATGGCATAGTTATCAATGGAGCGGCAATTATAGCTAATCGGATTAAGGAATTAAAGAAAATACCGGGAAATATCGATAACATTTTCATTGGTTGGATAGCTACGGTTTTGGCTATTGCAGTAGGGCATCCTGTCTATGGAGAACCACTTCCAGGAGATCTATCATGTATTGACAATAAGATGCTAAAGAGGATGAAAATTCTAATTCCTAGGCCTTATGGTCATTGGGCAACTCGAAAAGAATATTTAAGAGAAAACAACATTAGGATTGAGGAACCATAAGAGGAGCCAAATGAAAAACCTGCACCAGCTAAAAATCCACCTGTCAATGAGCCAACAACACCAAAATGGGAAGTTCATTTTAACCAGCTAAGTCAGCGGTTGGATTTACAGCAAATTCGTTTGGATACTTTGCAAGACACTGTTTTGGGCCTCATGAACACAGTAGAGACATTTGTGCAGCAATATTAGGAGCGCAACCCACCGCCACCTCCACCTCCACCTCCATCAGCATAGTTCGCCTTTATTTGCTGTGGATAGCAAAATTTTGAGGAAGGGTAGCATTCTTTCAGGGAGATTGACTTTTAACTTTCCTCATCTTCTTTTTCATGAATCAGTTTTTATTATTTTGTGTTTTGTGTTTTGTTTTGTTTTGTTTATGTCTCTCTTGCTTTCTTAAGTTTGTAAAACATATTGAAAACTTATATAGTTCACTTTTTCATTTAGTTTTGATGAGAACTTAGTTTGCCCCGGTTTCCTTCAAAACTTTGAACAAGTTGAACTTGGATATAAGAATATGCATGTTTAGAACCTTTGCTTAGCAAGAGAATAAATATGTTGTTTAATAAATCTTTAGATAGTTTAATCTTTAGTTTGATAAATATTTGTTAGTTTCCAAATCCTTGAAAGCACTTAGACCAATTTTGAACTAAGAAAAAACAATACAATAAAGTAGTGAAGTAAGAAAATTTAGAGCACTAAAACCTTTCTCATCACCCTTCAAAGCATATAAGCAACTCAAACAACTTAGAAAATGATCTAGGCAAAAATTGTTTTTGATAAGCTTTCTAAAAGACTATTGTCCTACCCTTGTGAAATTATATCTTTTGGAAGCCAATTTGAGCCTAAAAGGGTATGCTTAATGCCTACCATTAATATTTTCTTGTTACACTCAATGTTTCACCATTTAACCTAAAAAGCCTTTGTCTCACCATATGGAATTGGCCACTTTAGGAATAAATGGATTTATGTAGAGATTAATGATTGTATTGGGTGTAGTGAGAAAAATTTTAGTAAAAGTCATTGATGAAGTCAAGTGAGAGATTTACCTTGTATTTACCTAGAGAATATCTTGTAAAAAAAATCGTTTGAAAAATTGAGAAAAAGAAAAGTTAGCAATTATGAAAAAATCTAAGTGTGGGGTAGTATAAGGAAGAAAAATTTTGGCGACTTCTTAAAAAAGGGTATGATTTGGGTACATTTTCTCTTAAAAGAAGTTTT
This sequence comes from Excoecaria agallocha, assembly GCA_037975025.1. NCBI lineage: Eukaryota > Viridiplantae > Streptophyta > Magnoliopsida > Malpighiales > Euphorbiaceae > Excoecaria > Excoecaria agallocha. The sequence goes on from CM075816.1 coordinate 29,102,068, forward strand.
GTATTAAGAAAGCTAAGCAAGTGTGTGCCAATTATGCATTGATCAAGCTAATGGGATTAGTAATCCATTTTGTCTTAGAGTGGCTATTCATTTTGATTATCTTATGTCCATTCTTTGATAACCATATCCTTAGCCCCATTACAACCCTTAAAAGACCTATGTGATTTTAAGCTTGTTTTGAGTTGTTTAGAAGAGATGACCTTCGAATTTCGGTACTAAAGGATAGGCTTATGGTGTATCTAGAGTTTCAAGCACGAAGCTGATTGTATGCTTATGCATTCATATATTCTATACTTCACTATCTAATTGTGTTGATATGTTGATTTACAAAATATTTAAAGATGATTTGGTCTTGCACACACTCAAGAAAATTAACTTATATTATCCTGATTGAAGTTATCCTATTTAAAGATTATATTAAGTGTTTTTGTTAAAATGCTAAGTTTAGTTGTAAATGTATAGTTCTATGTTCAAGCTTGATTGTTTTGAGGGTTGGATTGTTGTAATTTGCTTGAGGGCAAGCAAGGTTTAAGTGTGGGGTATTTGATAAATGTGAATTATGTAGAGTTTTTAGTATGTTTTAAGTGTTATTATTTAGTTAATTTGGTTTAATTTTGGTTAATTTAGAGTTAAAATGTTAATTTGTATGTTTTTAAAGTTAATCCAAAGTTTTGGTGTTTTTCATGAATATTTTGCTAAGAAAAGGGCTGAATTGCATAAAGACAAGTTATTGTGGGCCAAAACTGTAAATTTGGAAAGTCATTCAAGAAAATAAGCATGAAGTCCAAAAGGCTTTCACATAGCCACGTGAATGTTAAGAAGTAAAATACACGTGACCACGTGAATGATATAAAGAGAAGACCCATGGCCACGTGAAAGTGTATGAAGAAAAAAACATGGCCATGTGAGAATAAATGAAGAAGAGGCATAAGGAGGAGGTGTGACCACGTGAAGATTGACTAAGGTGTTCACGTGGCCGTGTGTCCCTCTTGCTGAAGAATGTGTGCCCACATGAGAATTTACAAAGGAAGAGACGTGGCCGCGTGTAAGTTTCTTCCATCCGACGAAGAATTTTTCCAAGCTTCCCGTTTAAAGAGGATTTGCTTCCTATTTTATTTCTAGAGTTTGAGAAGGATTCTACCACTAATTTGGCCTATAAAAAGGAGCCTGAAGCACCAAAGGAGAGGATTCATTAAGCAAATTATCAACATTAGTTTTGCGCAGTTTTTAGTTTTGTTGGTTTTATTATTTTCTTTAAGGCTTTGTTTTGATTTTAAGAATGTCTAGTGAGTATTTTTCTTTAACTTTTGCTAAAGGATACTTGAATTCTTAACTTTTATTGTTATGACTTAAGCTTGTGCTTCAATTTAAAGCAAGTTTGATTATTTATTAGTTCTTAAACATAGTCTTATCTTTATTCAATTTAAATTGATTGTTAACTTAATTAAACATTGGTTAAGTAATTGGTTGAGTTGATTATTGATATGCATGTTCTTGAATTAATTTATTTAGGTTGATGCATGATTATAATCTGAATAAGCTATAATTTTATGTTGATTGAAGTAAATTAAGATTGAGAAAAGTGTAACTAAGAATAGGTGGAAGTTAAATTACTTGAGAAAAGATTTAATAGACATCTAGGAGGATTAATTCAGATCTTTATGCTAAGTGTTGAGTTTATCTAAATAGGAGAATTTTAATGCTTGGAATGATAATCTTGAGTAAAGTTATCTGGGTTTATTAATCTGAATTTTTCATTATCACTTGTGTGTTTTTCTTTTGATTAAGTCATAATAATATTAGTTAAGGTGGATAGTCCTTTAGTGAAAGTTTTTTTTAATATTGATTTTTACCTTAATCACTTGCTTGTGTTTGTTTTATCTTTTTCAACTCTTTTAACTATTTTATTTTATCTTTAATTTTAAAAGTCGGTTTCTAGTTTTTTTTAATTTTAATCATCACAACTTTTGGGATTTCTCTTCTTCCTTCTTCACAAAAATTTGGTTTTAAAATTAAAATCAATCATACAAACACAAGTTTTCCTTGGGTTCGATATTTTGGGTCATAATTATATTTCCCTATATTACTTAGCCGATCTAGTACACTTGCTAGACACCGGTCAGCTTCTTTTAAGTAAGGGAAATTTTCTTGGTTAGGGAACTAAAGGCAACTTCAAGAGTGATTACACATCAACCACAGGGTTGAGATTTGAAGTTAATACTTTGATGAGGCCAGTAGTCATTTGCTGATTGGGAATACGCTGTTCAGGGACAAACTATCAATCACACAACTAGGGGTCCATACATTAAAGGAAATGTCTTCCCTTTTTCTGTAAGCTGATTGCTTGGTTTGATCAAGTCAACAAGATAACTTAATCATTAAATGTGGATATTTGGATCATTGTATCTTTTGACAATGTTACTTGGAAAGGAGCACCAAATAATTGCCTTCTTTAATTTTTTGTTGCTTCATTTCTCGAGCTTTTACTGCGGTAATTTGACCTCTTCAATTTTGACTCCTTATTTATTATTGCCACATGACTTGTTTTAAAAGTTGTTTGTGAGGTGATTTTTGTAGGAGTTCCTATAAATAGGCATATCTTTTCATATTTTCTTAGAATGTTCGGGAACCTTTGTTTTTCATCTTCTTCTTTCTTTCCCATGAAGCTGTCTGATCATTTGGGAACTTTTGGGCCTCTTTATTTTTCTAACTCTCCCATTTTAGCAAGATGAATGAATTGCTAAGTTTTCTCAAGCATTGCATCACCTATCAGTGGTAGGTGATTTGCTCTTTTGCCCCTCATCTCCTCTTCCAGCTTTTAATTTTGCACTCTCATAAAGCCATGGTTGGTGATGTAAGTCTGTATTTTCTTCTTCATTTTTTAGGTTCTAACATGAACTTCAAAAGGGAGAGGTTATAGCATTATAGGGGATTGATAAGAAGTGGTATTGTGGCAGCAAGTTGTTGATGTAGGGACTTTCTACAATGTATTTTTCCTTGTAAAAAATTTTATGTTTGATGTATCCTCGTACTTTGAAAATTTTAATAAAATTCCTAGTTTCCAATTTGTAGCATTGTTTCTGCTCTTTTACTGTTCGCCCTTTATTATAAATAGCTATGTTGATAATTTTGAGAATTTTGGTTGTCGCCTTTATGATATAGCCTGATCAATGTTTTTTTGAAAGACAAAAGGTCTTTTCTTCGATCGGATAATCATGATCAAGAGGCCTGAGCGAGAGTGGCTTTATTGCATATCACACTATCAATGTTTAAAAGTGCTTTATTACCAATAGTAATTCGATTACTTTAATCAAGTCACAAATCATCGATTTTAAATCAAGATATGCAATGCATTGGCTTTCAAATTGATCAAGAATACATCAATCAGAGCAGTGAAATCTTCATCAATCATTTTGATTGGAATTGCTTTTTTCTTTACTTCTTTTCTTATGCGATGATCAAATTTTAAGGGGGAGATGTTGAAGTTCGATCATAAAGTAAATCTACTAATCAAATAATAATAATTATACTTCCAATCGGCTTGCTCACTAGGCAGTGAGGTACACTTTGCTTTTGAACATATGATTGATTTCATCAACTGGGAAAGCATTAGTTGGTGGAATCAGTTATTTAATTGTCGTGATAATAACAATTTCATCAATCATTTCGGTTGGAATTACATTTCATGACAAGTGCCAATAAAACTAGAAGAATCCGGACATTTGAAGGCCAATTCGTACATCAACCATCAGTTGCGATTTCTTGTTCTTTTGATTGGAGTCTATCCTTGATTCAGGAGCACATCGATCTGATATTACTGACTTATTAACCTTCTGGTTGGGATCAGTTCCTTCAATCAGGATTACTCGAATCAATAGGGCATCAGCCTGGCTAATGTACTTCTTGGTCGAAGTACAATGATGACTAATGTTGTGGTGCCATCTGATCATGAGGTGAAGGACTTTTAGGGCCTTCTTCGCCTTTCATTCTGATTGAATTTTCTCCTCCTTTACACTTTTCCCTGTCACTTTTGCCCTTGGATGAGTTTGATTGATCCCTTTGTGTGTCGAGATGTTTCGTCGATTAGGTGCCTATAACCATAGGATACAACTTTGCAGCCTTTTTCCAATGCTCGAGCTACAACAATGTTTGCAGTCAAAAGTGTGAGGTGTGCCATCTTCTTTTGTGTTTTTCTCCCCGCCTTACTTACTTAGCAAATGGAGGGAGAGGCAACCCTACCATTCCTCCCTGTATCTTTTATAGTAGGGGAGTTATGGAAGTCTCAGGCATCAATAGTGTAATGTGTCAAAAGAAAGACATTTTGTTTTCTTTTAGACTTTGTGCACGCTATTTCGTTCTTTTTCAGACTTAGATTTTCTTCTCTCCAATTTGACTTCTTTTGATTGGGGGGTTTGAAATCAAAAATTGGAAGATTTTCGATCAACCTCAGAGGGAAGTCTTGAAGTTGCCCAACCACATTCTTCTTTATATTGAGATGGTCGGGTTTTTCCTTTCATAGTTTCCTTCTCCATACGTCCTTCCTGCCAGGCAGATATGATAGCCTTTCAAAGGTGTCTAAAAGCTTCGTCTAGTTGTGGAGGCACGTTGTGGCTTACTTGCGGCAAAGGTGTTCCCTATGCCGTGGTTCTTTCTTTGTTGAGCTTGAGAAACAATTGTCCAATGTGGCAGAGAGATCGATACTCAATGCTATAGGCAATAGGCCTTTCGACCGATTTGCTTATGCATGGGGGTACAAGAAGTGAGTCTTATGCCTCTTTCTATGCCTTTTATGGGGAAAAGTGCTGGAAGGCCTAAGCATCATTACATGGCATATCAGGAGGGGAATATTTTGTCCTTCTTCGGTCTTGGCATAAATTATTTTATCTTTTTTCGGTCTTGGGACTTTTCTCAACGTAGTTTTGGAGACTTCTGTGAAGCCTTCGAACTTGGCCACACAGGACGGTAATTATAGCTAACTAGGTACTTGCGAGGTTTATATTATTCACTAGTGAGTTTGGATCTTGCTTTGATTATGGTCGGATTTGACATTTCAGTTCAAACATCGACTCTCAACAAAAGCACCAAATGATAAGTTTGGAAATTTCAAAGAGGCGAGAGACTTTATCATCAAAGAAGGAGGAGTCGATAATGAGCAAGGCGAGAAGCATCTGGTCGGATGAATGGCATACAAACCTATAAGAAAAAGGCTAGCTTGATTGGACCAGACGTTAGTACTGCGATGCTTAAGTTAAAAAAAGCTTAGAAAGAGTTATGAGGCTATTAGAAATGTGAGGTGTGAGATCCTATGTAAAATTAGAAGGAATCTAGTATTTATAGAGAAAATAAAGAGCCGCATAGGAGGCTTATCTTGGTGTCGGAATAGGCTGACGATGATGTAATGGTCTGCAAGAGATAATTTGATGGAAGCATGTGTCAGAGGGCTTCCGTATGGCAGGAACTCGTTTTATTCTATTGGACAGTCTCGGTCCGCATATCCTAACTGCCTATGTAAGGATTTTCAGATGTGTGGGCAGCCTCAAGGTTGAGTTTCCTAAAGGACACCTTTTGTGTTGGGCTTGTGAGAATAATAGTGCGCATTATCAATAACCATAACCCATTTTATGTAAATTTTCTTTGAATATCTTAGATTGTATCAATTAACATTATTAGGCATAAATTAAATTTATAATTTTGAATTTAGTGATTTATTAACACAAAATTATATTATGAATATTAATTCATATTTTATTAAATTAAAGAGAGGCTAGTAATAAAAGTTTTATTATCTAATTCTTTCCAACAATAGTATATGTGGAAAACAAACCGAGTAAGATTGGTTTGAGTTGAATCATCATGGGTTGACTTGTGATCAAATATGGTCATTAATGGAATCAGATTTTATAATATTATTTTTTATAATTTTTACAGTGATTTTTTTAAAAATAAAGAAACTCATTTATACCTATAAAAATAATCTTTAAATATGCATATTATAAAAAAATATATAAATAGATTAGATAAATTGTCATGTAATAGATTGGATTAAATCGGATCATTTAATGGGCCAAATTAGTCAAATTAAATCAGATCATTTAACGGACCAAGTAAGTTGAGGCATTGTAAAATCTAATCAAATTTGGATGGAAAGTTACTAATTGCATAAATCGAATTCATGGATGAAATTAAAATTTAACAAATCTAAACAATAAATATTTATAATAACACATATTATACAATATGATTAAAATTTAATCACATTTAGTTTTACGGTTTTATTGGATTTGAAACTTGACGAAAAATCTTAGTTCATTTTAAAAGCATAAAATTCAACATAATTAGGATGCAAATGATGAATGAAAGTCTAACGAGAACAATGAAGGGTTGCAATTCACCTTATTGTGTATAACTTAATTAGTTATTAATTTAATCATATTTAGTTTTACATAAAACTGATTTAGAAAGAAATTTCCTTTACGAACATAGTTTATAATTATGCAATTAATAATTCAAGTGGGCATTAAACAAAATAGTTGGCCTAACGATTGTGCTATAGACATAGTGAAATCTTTCGGAAGCAATCTCCAAATCCTTATTACTTTTGGATTAGCAGACAAAATTAATTTGTAGAAGAGTATTAGATTTCAATAATTTAAAATTAGGTGGAAGATGAAGTCTTGAACTACATCTCTAATTAGTTTGGCTTTAAAAGGAAAGGTTCAGAATAATCATTTGGACCAAGCTAATTCTACTTCTGGCCTCGTGATGTTGAATTAAGCCTATCTAATTAAATTATTATTTTTTATTTATTATTGCATGAAATGAACCATATTGCTACAAATAAATAAATATATAAACTAAAGCCGTCACAAAATTCCAAAAATTATGTCATAAATATGGAAAATTCATCCACCTCCATCAAATTAGTCATCCTACCTACCGCACTCTCTGAAATATTCGTCCCTTCATATGGTGAAATTTGGATATATATTAACAGTAAATAATAATATTCAATTTGGAGCCAAATTAGTAAAAGGGTAAATCTGGTATATTACCCCCACTGACCAAATTTTGGCCACAGTTTTTGCCGACAGTTGATATAATCCATTTAATCCTAATCCAATGCTTTGATTTTGTTGATTAGTTACTTGTGAAAAATCAAATATAGATAAGAAATCATTTAACGACATGATAACCGACTTGTGCATAAAAACCCCAACTTCTAATCACAATAATTCAGTTTAGAAAAGTCACACCTCAAGACTATCAACACTCACTCTCTCTGTTCGTGTGTACAATATCTACAGCAAAACGGTGGTTCATAAGCTCATCATTTGAAGGGTCACGTCCTACCAGTAATTGCCCCACTAAATTTCATTCTCTTCGCAACTGGTCCCTCCAATGAACTACTATTATGGAACTGAAATGATATATCATGCTGGTAGGGGCAATAAGACCCATTACGGCATCCTTTGGGACTTCTGTAGTACATGCATGGCTTCTGAAACTTGGCCCTTAATTCCTTATTTTGAATGTAATTAGTTTGATTACCGAACTCCTTCTTTTCACTTCCATGTTCCCTGATAAGATTCTTAATATAGTTTATATCCTTTACCGGGTTGCTTTCCATATTACTTTTAGGGGTACCATTCAGTTTCGGTTCGACCTGCATAGCACCTAAACCAGGTGGCACCACGTTGGCTCTCAATTCAACTGATGATTTTGGAGCTGTAATAGGCTGGGAAGTCGCAGCACTTGCTCCAAATCGCACCTGATCAGGCATGGAACACAAGTTTGATACTGACGTGGTGATGGATTCTGGCCTAGGTAAAGAAACTGCTGTAACAGTTTCTGCCTGTGGTGGCACCCTACTTACTGTCATTTGCACCTCACCCAGTGAAGGGCACAAACTTGCGGGCATTGACATTGCCGTAGACTTATGGCAAGATGCAGGTATTGAACTAGGCGTCTGTGTTGTTTTGGGTACCAACCTTCCATCGACCTGAGCTTGTGATGGAATTGTGCGAGATGCGGAAATTAATCTACTTGCTGGCCTTGATGTGGGTGCCTGAGCATCATTCATTAGTTTCTCGATCATTTTTGGGTCACTAAATATTTTGATGAGTAAATCAGTGTCAATCAAGCTTCCATCTGCACTTTTCTTAAGTGCAGCTAATGCAGCAGAAGCAGCTGTAATTAGATCAGCACCCACATCAGGTAATAGTCCAATTGTTGGTTTTTTACCGGCCGGTGGCAGTAGATCTTGGGGAATTGCAGGTGATTGGGAGGATATGCCAGTGTTCTGAGGTGCTAATAACTCAGATGCTATGTCTTCTTCTTCCTCCTCAATAGGAGAGAGCGGAATGATGGGAGTGAGGCTATCATCATAACGTTCTCCTCCTATATCCAATGAAATAGAAGGGCTAGAAAAGGATGGGCAACACTCTGTCAAATGGCGATTAACAGTATTAGCAAAAATTAAAGTTGAAGGATTAGGAGATTTACCATGGAGGAATAGCTGAAGCATGGGGAAAAACCGCTTCTAGTACTCTCATTTCCCTGAATTTTTGAGCCTCAGCCTCCTGGCTTTCTTCACCAGCTGCCACTTTCCAGGTCTGATTCATAACAAACTGTTTTGGGGGACAAAAATGACAAAATTTTACAACTCAATTTGCTTCACAACTTTACGTGCCAAGCTATAAAGATCACCATCACCACAACGGCAATATCAAGAGAGGGAGAAATAGAAATATATGCTTACTTTGGGAGGGCACTTCCATTGAATCTTAGGGACTTGACATGATTCCTCTTTCAAAGGATTCAAATAGTGACTGCCTTCAAATCCAGGGGGAAGGTCATTAAATTCCTTACCATTCAAGTGATGTACCACAAGTGATGTCTTTTTCTGAAGATGATCTTGAGTTTGCATCCCAACTTTTGAAGGACAATCCTCCGCTAGAAATAGCCTCACCTATTCAAACACAGACCATAACACAACTGGTTACACAAAAAAGAATTGCTTTACCACAAGACCAAACAATCTAAATAGTTCATTCAAAATCTCCTATAACCTAATTATTCCAAAATATATATACTGAAAACTAACTAGCAGAGAATGCACAAAGGAAGAATGACACTAATTATTTCAGCTCTGGAAAACATTTAAGTTTCACAGCAGTCCTTAAACACCATAACATGTAATTTGATTTTTCCAAACCTGTAGAGCCTCAAGGGAACACAAATTTTAAACCTTCATTTCAACAATCAGCCAACACCAATATGATAGCATAAACAATGTTATCTGCCAAATTAAATTCCATTTCAGGCACAACTCGAACTTTAGGAAGAATAATAATAATAAATAAATAAATACATAATTAGACATGCAATATATCCTTTGAAGCTAGAAGTTAAGACTACAACCAAAGCAAAGACTGCTTTATAATTCTACAATATTTGACTGTTTTTTTAATAACAACATTGCTACTGGTAAGAGACGTAATTTCGAACTTGGAAATTAATATCTCATAATGCCTAACAGAGGAACCGGAAATGCTAAGCATATCAGCAGACATAAAAATCGGATCCTGCCCACTACCATTTTACAGTCATGGATTTTAGAAGGTACACCTCGAAAATTACTTGAAAATGGGAAGCTATTTCCAAGAATTATTTTGTCCAAATTATGCTAGTTTGCAAAATGCCAAACCTTCTCATGGTGAGTCCATTTACTTCCACCATTGCAAGAACAATATTAACAGTAGCATCTATTCAGCCTATAAATCAAAAAGCATTTTCCATATTCCCAATTTTCTGTTCTGAAGAAAATTCCCAATGTCCCATTGGAAACACAATACTAATATCATAAAGACTTCGGCAAATTCCCTGTGTACACACATCAGACTTCAGTAAATGACAAAAGCCTGTGCCCAAAGACATTTTCAGAGGTAAAAGAAGATCCTGATATTTATGTCCAAACAAAAATGAGAATAACAACATAGTTATCACATGTAGAACCGCATCAGGTTAGCAGTCTCTGACATCATTAAAAGGAAAAGAAATATATATACCGATATAAATTATCCCAAAAACCTTAAATGAATTCTTTTGCTACAGGAGAAACTAATTCTACAAACAAGATCGAACATTTTAACTTCAAATCAAAACCAAAGGTAAGGGAACTTTAAAGCCCGGTCAACATTCCAAGTTAAGCAGATGATTTTAACGTTAGTAGAAAATCTTAGCTCAGCTCTAATAACGTGCAACTTAATTTGAGCCTCAAAATTAAAGTATTTACATTCTTCCCCTGAGCCTCAAAACTTAATGTTGGTATATTCTATCCCCTAGAATGATTTGTATATTTTGAAATCCTCTGTTATTATTCATTTCTTTTTGCAGGATAACCCCTGAATATTTTATGCTTTTATTATATTCGCGAGCTCGCTTAACCAGGAAGTCAAGAACTGTCAATGAAAGATACCAGAAAATTTAAATTTTATTATTTCCAATTTTTCTTTAATATTATCACATCACTGCTTTTTTCACTTTGTTACGTTTATTTTTTTTTTCCTTACTTTTTATCTTTTTCTTTTCGAGCCAGCTCTTATTTTATTTTGAGATTAATTTCACACTATAAAATATTAAAGACCCATTAAAAAATTGCCCATTTTAATTTAAGTCTTAAATACTATTTCTTCTTATTTTCTAGAAAAGAGAAGAAAAGTCTTATGATATTTCAACAACTCTGAATTAATGGCTCATTGACATTGAAGGGCGTCCCCATGAATTCCATTAAAAGGTTAAATTGGTAACTGGCAACCTCATGATCAAAGAATTTTATAAGACTTTAATGTTATAATTTAATCCCGCTTGCGATTTAATTCATTTGCAAATCAGAATCTTATCGGAGAAACTTAATTGTTTTAAAGCCAAAAAAAAAATCTTAACATGTTCTTCAATAATATTAATTTTATAATTTTAAATTACTGGAAAAAGAAGTGAAGATCAAATTTCCCGCAGTGTGTAATGGCTAATGTGAAACCAGAAAATAATAACAACTCGGCCATTGAATCACACACCGCTAGCATGTTAAAGAGTTCCTCTAGCACCACTCTCGCCATTCAATCCATTAATTTCTCTAAATTGAACGGTGGAAACTGGGTGCTGAAGTTTAATCCTCATATCCAGATTAATATATAAATTTCCACTAATATTCAGCAAACAGCGCCAACAGATTCTATAATCAGAAAAATAATCGTAGAAAGAAATTAAAAGGAATGTATAGAAAATCAACAGCTTCAAAGAGATTAGATTAGGGTATCGAAAAAAATCGTGGGTGGTATACCTGACAGAGATTAAGGCCTGGAGCCCACGTTACCCTGTTCGATTTCCTCGATCGCTGCATATCTTAAAGAATGATTTCAGAGATATCAAAAAAAAAGAATGATTTCAGATCTCTAAGAGAAATTAATCAGATCTAAATGTTCCGAAAAAAGAAACAAAATTAAATCGAGAGATCTAAAGCCTAACCCTAAAGATATAATATTACAATAAAAGGCAGAGGAGAGGCGTCCTCGGAAAAAAAAAAGAGATGGAGAAAAGAGAATATGGAGGCTGATACAAAACCCTAAAGAAACTTCAGTTTTGTAGAGTGATTGACAGAGTTGTTATTTATACATTTATAACCATGATATTGATGTACACCATTATGGGAGTCGAAACGTGTAACAGCTCATCATATGAAACGTTGCGTCGGTGGTATGCTCAGCTATTGTACTCCGTTGCAGTTGGGATAAATTCTTTTCTGGTTACCATTGGTAATTAATTTTAAAAAAAATATATATAATTATATTATATTTAGTAAATAATAATATAATATTAAAAAGTAGTGAACTGTTCAATATTAATTAATAAATATAATTTTTATAAATGCATGTAACATAAAATTGTTATACATTTATAAATTATAATAATAATATCTATATTATTTTTTTACCTAAAATACGGGACATTTTAATTCCTTTTGACTGATATAATTGTATTATGGATATGAAAGTATCCAAACGGTTTACAATCTCTTTAAATTCTTTTGGTCTCCCACCACCTTAAAAATCAAATAAGTGGGATCTTACTTATTTATATAGCGCAAGAGATATTTCAATTTGTTAAATATCCAACATCCACTAATTAGTACAATTTGTAAGAAAATAATGAAAACAAACTCCATCTTCTTCTTTTAAGGATTCATGCACACGAGTCCCATAAATTGCCACAATACAATCCTATTTTTAATATAATTTATTATTTTAATATATTTTTTGATGAGCTATTATTTTAATATATTACATAAACACTAAAAATAATATAAATAATAATTACATATTAATAATAATATGATTAATAATACCTTGAAATTAGGACTGGTCATGCACCGGTTAACTAGTCCATGAACCAAAAATAAGACCGTTAATATCAATTTTTTCAAAACACTAAATATTAACTAGTATGTTATAATCGATTAATCAATTCATGAGTTTCAATTTTTTTCAATTTGGTTAACCACTACAATTATAAAATACTTAAAATGTTCAAGGTACTTAAAATAAAAATTAGATACCATATATAATTCAATATAATATTCAAATTACAAATATAATCTTAAAATGTTCAAAGTACTTGAATATTAAAATGACAAACCAAACTCATAATATTCAAACTAATTCAACAAGTAAATTTCAAATAAAAATACAATTCAACATAAGTTTTTGTAATGTCAAGTTGCATAATCAACTTCTTAGTCATCAATTTGAATGACATTATAGTCAATTATATCACATGCTAACTTTGCAATTTAAAAAAAAAAACTATATATATATATATATATATATATATTAATTAGTGTTGAAACTAACAGTAGAAAAATCAAAATAAGGAAGAATGTACCTATCTCCAACCTTTAAGTTGTTTTATAGCTTGTTCAATTAAAGTTGGTTTACTATTTGATCTAAACCAATCTTGTCCACAAATGAGTGTTTTCACAATTTTAAAAGTTAGACTAGGCCGAAATGAGTCAAGAATACGGCTTCCTGTGCTAAAAGCATATTCTAATGCAAAAGTTAACACAAACATTGCTAATACATCTCAAGCCATGGCAAAAAGTACTTGATACATTGATAAATTATCTTCCACCAATTTAATATATCAAAACCTTATTTATTTTCCTCAAGCAACTCATTATAATACCTACCAAACTCAGTTTTTACTTCCACACTAACTTGAGATACCTTTTGTTTTTTTTTCAAAACTGCTCAAATAATATTAGCAATAGCTCTAGATTTAACCTCATTTTTCTTAACCTCAACTATTTGAATTGCTTCTACCTAGGTGGATGACACTATGATGCACCATAAGAATTGTATATAGTGGGTAAAACTTTTCTAAATTTTTCTTTTAGTTTTCCACCATTCTCAGAACCATAACAATGATCAATAATGACATCAATAGATTCTAATTTGAAATGAGGATCAGGCACTAGAACAACAAACGACATTATATTCATATTATCAACATTTACTCAATACTTATTAAATTTCTTTTTCATTTTAATAGCCATTTCCCTCAAACCCAAATGGACACTTTTGTATCATGAAGAAATCAACAAGCCAATACCATAAATTTGTCTCAAGTATTCATTCCCAATGACATAAGGTGAACTAAACAAATTCACAATTGTTTCATAAACACACATCAAGAAAAGGAAGTATATTTTTAACATATTACCAGTCACCCCTCTCAGATAAACTACTCTTACTCAAAAGATCATCACATACTTTTTATCAATATGGTCAAGCAAGTTAAAAGTCTTTTCAAAGTTGATAGCAAACTTTAACATCAAATAAGTTGAGTTGCACCTAGTTTTCACATCGACAGATACAATATTCAGAGTGACTAACAACTTTTTTTAGCATAATCTTTTAAACTTACTCAACCTAGAAGGAGAATATGTGTATTGTTATACATGCAAACTTACACAGAAGAAGATTTTTAAAAAAAAATATATTTATTAATTTTATATTTTTTACGATATAAAATTTATTATCTCTTACAAAAATTGCACAGACTATATTAATTTTTCTTTTTTATTTTAATTTATATTATTTGATTCTTTCTTATTTTTCACTAAAAAAATCTAATTCTATTTTTTTTGTAACATTAATTAGACTTGTCAAAAGGATAAGGCCAGGCAAACTTAGATGATTAAATTAGTTCTGCATTAGGTCAAAATTTGGATCAATAATCTTAGGATATTTTTCAAATCAAATCACTTCAAGTTCAATTTAAGTCCTTAGATCAAATACTTTCTTGTTTTATAATATATATATTTCTTTTTATTTTTTTGAATGCAAATTAAATTTTCATTAATAAACTGAGAAGTACATTTAAGAAATACAAATAAACTTATAAAATTTAAAAGTACATAAGATGTATGAAACTAATAAAATAATTATAGTATATCTTTGAATTTTTTCGACGAAAATAATGGATAATAGTAACATGCCATGGATAATCTGGCTTTTAGTGAAAAATTCAATCCATCTATTGTTATCCATAGGAAAACTCATTGTAGAAGAATGAAAATTTTCATAAAGAAAGACAACAACCTTCTCATTGAGATGACAAACTTGCATAACAAAAAATTTAAATTGCAATCAATATTAACTAAATGAACTAGATGTATAAAAGTACAAATAAGATCTAGGCAAAAATGAAAATCAAATCTAAAATAAAAAATTTTAGATTTGAATTTATTGAAACCAAAAACACAAAAAAAAAATTAAATACAAGTAAAAAATAATGAATAAAAATTAAAAATTCAGATTTATACCTATCTAAAAAAATATTATAAAATTAAAGAAAATAACAAGATGAAAGAGAAGAAGAGCCGATGCATATAAATGAATTAATGGTAGCCCCAAATTTAGATAAAGAAGATGAAAGTCTTTGAATTCAGAGAGAAAAAGGAAGCTAGGATTTTTTTTTATTAAATAGAAAAATAGTTAGCTGGACTACCAATTATTTGAAGTACATATAGTTTAGTTTCTTTTTATTTTTAAATCATTGAAACTTCTAAAATTATAAGAATTGAAATTAAAAAAAAACATAATTGGTCTCGTAATTGTTATGAAAAAAAATCTTAGTTTAGAACAAAATGGCCTGCTCGCCCGATATTTAGACCACGATGATGAGCATTATATGCAAGGTTAAACGTGTGTTGTGAAAAGTTTAGTTCCATTCTGTTATTGAGTTTGAGCTAATGCTTATGTGGTCTATGAGTTAATATATATGCGGTCCATGAGTTAATATCTATGCGGTCCATGGCTTTCTTGTGCTCAATGTTGTAATTGCAATGCCACCCTGGATGGTCTCAGTATGTTGATGGATGTCTCTTTTAAAATTCTTTTCTACCCAGTAACGCATGTAGTAGCTTTTGAAATCTTTCCTAATAATTTTAACATGTAACAAACAATATTATCAATTCAAAATAGCTCATTGTATTATCAAATTCATTGTAAAATTAACCAATGAATTATCCATTATGGTAATTTATAATACATATAATTTTATAAAGCCCATTTCACCAAACAATAGCCCACATGAGACATGTCTCATCGGACATGTTTGCCTATCAAATTAAGTCTGTCAGCCGCCACTAAATTCGATCGATTTGATAGGCCATACTGTGTCAGTCATATTGACACACTCAATAGGGTATAGAAAATCAAATCACTGTAATACTATACCCTCTGCCTACCAACTACTTTCACTCTTATATCTTTACTTAGTAGGCCTTATCTCTTATAAATAGCCCAATTCTCTAAAGGCTCTGGGTATTATACTCTTGAGACTCTCTCCACTTTTCTCTCTAAGTCTTTTACTGACTTAAATTTTGAAGTGCTAAAACTCGAACCGACCAGGATAGCCTTCTTACAGGCTATAGATTGCTCATAATTTGATCGACTTACAAATCACTCTTTATTTTGGTATTCTCTGAATTATCATTTAGTGCTTTCATTGAGAGGAACAATAGCAACTATGTCAAAACACTCAAAATCTAAAAACAAGGGATCAATCCAATAGAGATAAAAGGCAACTGAGATCCCGATTAGGAAAGAATTAAATAAATCTCTACCGAGATCTCCAATAAAACCTCCTACTAGCAATCTCTTGCCAAGGTTTAATAATGAGTTCATGGCCTGGCCAGACTCTATGTTGATGACAGCCAAAGATCTTAGGGCTATCCTAAGTGATTTTACAAAATAAATGTTAGAGACAATAAAGAAATACAAATGGCCCCAAACCTTTGATAGAGATATGGAGGTAGAAAGCCACAAAATACACAGGTCAAGAAATGTAGGAATAAGGATTAAAGAGGGGAGAAGTAGTATAGGAACTTGCTCAAAATTCTAAGAATTCAATCTGTAAAAAGGAAAGGGAAAATGTACAAAGAAAATGATGTTGATTACAATGCAACAAGGTGATCTCACTTGGTTGATATATATGATGATCTCAACCAGATGTACACTCCCAATAGGAAACATCACTCGACTTGTACACTAATATGATCAACTTTATTGGAGATAAAATGATGATTAAGGATTTATTTATACTCCCAAAAGGAGACTAATGAAAAAATGCAAAGGAGGAGAATGAAGATGGCTTGCTAGATAAGAACAAACAATAGTTCTTATAGCAAGTCAAAAATTTTAGCCTTGGTCACCTAAAGAAACTAGTTTTCGAAGGGAACACAATCTCGCCCTTCAGTCAAGAGATCAGGAAAGCTAAACTATCAAGCAGATTTAAAGAAATAAAGATGCCTAGACATACAGGTAAATCTGATATGAAATGCCATATTTTTAAATATTTGACTCATATATAGATATACTCTTTCGACAATAAGGTATTATATAGTGTATTCTCAATAACTCTTACAAGTGATGCCTTAGATCGGTACTATAATCTGCCTTCAGAATTACTCCACACCTTTAAGCAACTCAAATATTTATTCATCACAAGATTCCTTGTGCAAATTAAAACTCCTAAGACCATTAATGACTTATGCAACTTGGTGCAGAGGCCCGATGAAAGTCTAAGAAACTACATCAATGAGTTTTAAGCTTTGGCAACAAAAATAAAGAATTTGCATCTTGATACAACAAAAAATACCTTAGAGAAAAACACAAGATGTCCACAGCTGTTCGACTCCATCATCACGCATTAATCGATAGATTTCGCAGATCTAATGGATAGTGCAAATCAGTTTATCCAACTAGATGATGTGCGAAGGGCAAAAGGAAGTCTCTTAGAGACTGATAGATTCAACTAATTAGGTGGAATGATTAAAGAAATAGAAGCCTACAAATCAAAAAAAAACAAAAAGAGGAATAAAAGTCCCAAAATGGGAAGCTCTTCAAAGAAGCATGGAAGAAGAAAGAAGAATGAGCATGGTAGGTTCGAATGTCATGCAGGCAATATGGCCAAAACTTTCACCCCATTTAACACTCCTCCATCACAAGTTCTGATATGGATAAAGGAGAAGCATGCAAAATTGAATTTGCCCAAGAAATTATCAGATTAGTCATATACCTCTAAAGATAAAAGTAAATATTGTTAGTTTACAAGGATGTCGGTCAGACCATAGATGATTGCACTGCATTGAAAAAGGAGATCAAAAGACTCCAGTAGAGAGGCTCCTTAAAAAGATTTGTACGCCCAATTCGATAAGCTCTTATAAACCACCTTACAAAGGAAAAGGCCAATCGAATTATGATGATGACGACATTTGAAGAAGAAGGCTTAAGGACTCCGATAGATCACGATAGAGATTGGGAGTCATAAATATAATTGCAGGTGGCTCTCCAAAAGGAAGAAAAGCAAGGACATATATTTTTCAGCTGCATAGAAATGCTACAGCTAGTGACCATTTCCTCTGAAGATGCAGGAGACTTAAAATTTTCTCATGAGGATGCTTTAATGGTGAAGGCAAGCATTGCCAACTTATTTGTAAAAATAATTTTAGTAGATAATGAGAGTGTAGTTAATTTCCTTACTCTTGAAGCTATCAAAAGATAAGGCTCCCAATAGAAGAGTTAAAGCCATGTACCACCCCATTAACCAGACTTGGCAATGCCATTATCGTAGTGAATAGATCAAACAAACCATTTATGAAGCTTAGGGATGAAGCAGTAATACGCACACGTCGAATGACTTTTATGGTGATAGACATGAGTTTTGCACACAAAACGATCTTTGGGAATCTTTTATTGTTCAAAACTGGAGTAGTTACTAGCATTCGATATATAGTTATAAAAATTTCTACAAGCAACAAAGTGACGATCCTAAGAAGAAATCAAAAGGCCTCTAAGAAAGCCTACCTTGCAATGGTAGATGAGTCCAAACAAAAATATATAGTGGGACCAAGAGTGGAGAAAGAAGAAGGGGCCAATGCCATGGATGAATCATGAGGGAAAACTCACCACCAGAGAACTTGCCAAGGGCATGATTATTTAGATCGAATCAAAAATGTCAGAAAATGTAGAGAAATAAGTGATATAGATCTTGATGATTAACCAAGCTTCTTTTACTTGGAAGCTCAAGGATATTCCAAGTATAGACCCCGAAATCATAACACACAAATTAAATATAGCTCTAAATTTCCTGCCTCTGAAGTGGAAGTTAAAGAGGCATGCGCCAGACCAAAAAATGTTCATTTATGAGGAGGTTAATTGGCTACTGAAAGACAGAACCATCAGAGAAGTCAAATACCCTGAATGCTTAACGAATGTTGTACTCATAAAGAAGAAGTATGGAAAACTACAAATGTATGTTTATTTCGCCAATCTAAATAAAGTTTCCCCAAAAAATAGTTACCTGCTCCCCAAGATTGACCAGCATGTTAATACCATGGCTTGTTGCACCATCTACTCTTTATTAGATATATGTTGGTTATCATTAGATCCTGATGTGGTTGTTTGACTAGGAGAAGATAAGTTTTATCACTTACGATGGAACCTTTGTTACAAGGTTACCATTCAGACTGAAGAATGCAGGAGCAACTTATCAGTGTTTAATGAATAAGATTTTTAAGAAGTAAGTCAGCAAAAATATGGAGGTATATATGGATGAAATGATTGTAAAAAGTAAAAGCCCTAAAGAGCATGTAGCCAACCTAAATAAGGTATTTGCCACTCTCAACCAATTTCAAATGAAGTTGAATCTAAAGAAATGTATTTTTGGAGTGCCTTTAGGAAAACTATTAGGCTTTATAGTCTCACAAAGAGGGATTAAGGTCAATCCAGAGAAGATCAAACCCATCTTAGACATGTAACCCCCAATCAGCGTGAAAGAAACTCAGAAGCTGAATAGGATAATCAAAACTTTAGGAAAATTCATCTCTTCCTCTACCAAGTGTTGCGCTCCTTTCGTTAAAAAGTTGAGAAAGAATGATGTCTTTACATGGGATGAAGATTGCTAAAAAGTTTTCAAGGAGTTGCAGTAATTTTTGACGAACCCACTATTACTGAGTCGACCGGTCCCAGGTGAAAAGCTTTACTTGTATCTGTCTACTTTAGGAGAAGCTATAATGGTTGTTCTAGTTTAAATGGAATGGAGTTAATAGTTGCTGATATATTATGTTAGCTAAGTTCTAAGAGAACCAAAATTAAAGAAGAGTTTGATCAAATAATTGATCATTGCCATGGTGATATACACAAAAAAACTAAGGCAATACTTTAAAGGGTAGACGATCATTATTTGATCAGACAACTTTTGAGGAAAATTCTACAGATGCCCGACAAAAAGGCAAAATGGTGGGATATGCAATCAATCTGTAGTCCTTTAATGTGAGATATGAACCCAAGAATGCAATCAAAGCACATGTTCTTGCAAATTTTATGGTGGAATATATGGAAGAAAGAAAAGTCAAATGACCTAAGAAAACGACTTAGGAAATGATAGTAGATAGAGCCTCAAACAGCCAAAGAAGAGTGCAAGCATTATCATCAATGGCCCCCTTAGCATAACTATCAAGCAGGTAATAAGGTTAAGCTTTGAAACATCCAACAACATTACAAAATATGAAGTGCTCTTACAAGGTTTGAGGTTGGTTAAAACTATCTAACTGAAAAGCCTCAGGATCAAAAGTGACTCACAGTTAGTGACAAGTCAAGTTCTTAAAAGCTTTAAAGCCAAAGGGGAGAACATGAAGAAATATCTAACAAAGGTTAGAACAAAGCTCAAGAAGCTGGAGAATGCTAGAATAGTATGGAGCTTGGAGAAAACACCGAGAGAAAAAACTTGGTTTAGCTAATCGGCTTGCTAAAATTATTGCTTCAAATGAAGAATTGATTGAAGAAGATATCACTACATTAGAAATGTTTGAGTCTTCCCTCAACAAGGTCAAATTAATAGAGATAGATTAAGGGGCGAACACATGAATGACTCCAATAATTCGATACCTACGACGGGGAGAATTGCTTGAAGATGAAGCTAAAGCCAGAAAGATCATGAGAAAGTCACTTAATTACTCCATAATTGGGGACAAATTATACAAGAAGACATTCAGTGATCCCTGGTCTCAAAGGACGATGAAGATTATATAATAAGGGAAATCCACGAAGGAATTTGTGGTGCTTATGAATCTAGCAGGGCAATAATCAGAAAGGTTCTGCAGACTGGATATTTTTGGCCCAATATTTTTAAAGATCCCCAAGAAAGGGTCAAAAGGTGTCAGCATTGCCAAATCCATGGCAGAATAATAAGATAACCAGTGTTAGAGCAGTAGCTGATTGGAATCTCTTAGTTGTTTGATCAATAGGGATTGGACATCCTAGGTCTATTTCCACAAGGCAAGTGACAAATGAAGTTTCTAGTTATAGCAATTAACCACTTTTCCAAGTAGATAAAAGTTGAGTTGCTAGCCACAATGAATGTCGAAAAAGGGAAGAACTTTGCATGGAAAAAAATTATCTGCAGGTATGGCCTACTAAGGATCTTTATCACTGATAATAGCAAACAATTTGACAACACAACATTCAGATCCTTCTACAGCGATCTAAAGATCTATTTGAGATGGACTTTAGTCACCCATCCTCGGAGCAATGGCAGGATATAAATCTCCCATAAGATGATCCTTGAAGGATTAATAAAAAGGTTAGAGGAGACCAAAGGCAACAAGACTGAAGAGCTGCAAAGTATCATGTGGTCCTACCAAACGTCGCTAAGAACTGGAACCGTATAAACTCCTTTCTAACTTGTCTACATATCACAAGTCATCAGACTGGTGGAAATCAGCATTCCCTTTTATCAGTTAACTTTCAACTCCAATCGAGATAATGAGCAAGAAAGAAAACAAGATCTAGACTTAGTAGAAGAAAGGAGAAAAGATGCTTATGTGAAGATAGCAACTTACAATAGAGGATAGCCAAGTAATACAAAGCAAAGTCAAGACAAGATCCTTTAACTTTGGTGACTTGGTATTTAGGAAGACTAATATTGGATAAAAAAAATACAAAGGTAGGAAAGCTTATGCCTAATTGGAAAGGGCCCTACAAAATCTCCAAATTTCTGAGCAAAAGCACCTATAATTAAGCTCAAAGCCCTAGAATGGTCGAACATATCCAGATCATAGAATGCTAAAGTCTTGAAAAAATATATGGCATAATTTGCCACTTTGAGTTGTAATATCACATTTTTTTGACTGAAATAGTGGATGAAGAAAATCCCAATTGTGACTAAATTGATCAACAAAAATAATACTTTACTAAATGATCGTCCTTACTCTCATTTCAAACATTTTTATTCCAAGTTCAAATAGCCACTATCGTTAATAAAATGATCAAATTGTGATGCTTACTAACTTAACGAATTTAAATCTAAGTTAAAATGATAATAGTCCATATAATGATTAGATTTAAAACCTATCAACTTTTGAAATAAAATTTAAAGGCATTTCATTCGAAAAACTTAGAAAGATAGAAATATGGGAGCAATTGGATACAAAGGTACAATTTTCATTAATGATTGAAATTTTTAAATACAAACTGTGTAAAAGAAAAAAACAAGTACACAATTCTAAAACTACTCTAATCATTCCTAGGCGTACCCATCTCCATCTCTAATTGAAGGACTACTATCTTCCTCATTTTCCTTTTTAGAGGGAGCTTCGATCTGGTTAGTAGGATCCTCTAGAAAGCTAAAATCCTCACTCGAGTAATATTGCTCGTAAGAAAGCAAAATTCAAATGATGAGATCGTCCTGAGCTCGAGCCGTTTGGTCTAACAACTGATTCTTTTACACCAATAGCTCTTTTTAATGTGACTTGTAGAGACGATCCAATCTAGCTTGAAAGCCTTCATTAACAGACTCCACAGAGGCCACTTTGACTTTAAGCTCACCAATCTAAACTAACAGGCTCGCCACCTGAGTGGAATACTCCAATCAAATCACCTGAAGGTAAGCTTCATATTTCTTCTTAAGCTTTTCATGCTCTATCTTAAGATCCTAATGATGGAATATGACATGGTATGAGTGTGATGATAACGCAGCGGAAAAACAAAAAATTTCATCGTACATACCATACAAATCCAAAGCAAGAATCGAAACATGCAATTTTAGAGTTTTGAAACTTACAATAGATGATGCCTTTTATTCTTTGATTTTGTGATGTCCAGCAACCAAGATGCCTTTATCCACCTTAGATCTCGATCACCAATGCCAAGGAATAGCCTTTTTCACCAATTCCTCTATTTTCACACACACAATTGCACCGTCGGCTTAAAATCGAGATTGCTAGCTCTCTATTTAAGTATTATGTAATGGCTATGGATTAAAGCTACAAAATCTGATTTTGTACTTCTTTTAGATTGCTATTACTACCCAATAACACAAGAGAGTGAGGAACTATCCTTTCTCTTTGTGAGAAATTGGGCCAAAAGAATTGAAAGAGAGAGAGATGAAGGTCACGCAATTTTCACAGAAAACCCTAGGTTTTTGCGCCAACTCTTCTGTGTCTCACCTAGGGTTTTATTTCTTTTATATCATTATCTCTTAGGCAAGTGTTTTGATCTGAATTTCCTACCTTAAGATAATCAATCCAAACTCTATCACTTCCTAAAGATAAGTAATACATTTTGAATTAAACTCCTTTGAATTTAAAATTCAAATTAGAAATAAAACATAAGACATTTAAATGAATAAAATCACTTAACATAAATAAAGTGCATGTGCCGAAATTCCTTGAATTTCATCTTGGAATTTCGACCACAACATGAGTTATTTAAGTGATCTAATTCAATTTAAATTCTATTAGGCTTTAATACTCAATTAACTTAATTAACACAAGATAATTAATTAATTGAAATTAAACTTTGTGGGATGAATTTCTCTCTCTCATGGACCAAGGCCCAATAGCAATATTATAACCCATTACATACATTAATTTGACTTTAATTAAAAGCCCAAATTAATGCTCAATACTTAATTTAAATATTTTAAGCCCAATGCTTTGTGTGCGATCCTATAGGTCCATTTAATATTGGCAATGAATTAATAAATTAATTCAAAGGCTATATATATTCTCTAGCAAGATATTATATCATTCCAAAATTAAATGAAAATGCATATGGCATTTAGTGACCTAATGCAATTTCACATAGTCCCTTACCCATAAATATCATAATTAATATAAGGCATGGAACTAGTCATCCTTATATATATTAATTCATTTCTTGATATTCTAATGACACTGAATTCTCAAATAAATAATGATTACTCATTATTTCATCTCGGTATGGCCATACACTTCTCAGTTCACTGATCAAGTGGCCGATGATATTTTCTCTCTTATTGAGAGGGGTAATCCCTTCACTTCTCTCATGCTCTCTAACATGAATCAATGTATACCCAATCATACCCGTACTTGTCACTCTGTTACGAGCACGTTAGGTGTATGTCAAAGTACACAGTAATTCATAAAGAGTTTCATAGAGATTTCAGGTCTAAGAACTCCGATACAAAACTTGCATATGAGAAACACTTATGACTTGTACCATGTAGTGTTCTCATGAGCGGATCGAATCCAAATACCATGTTCTTTAACATGTATCTATGATCTCTGATTGACACTCTTGTCCTAATGATCCGTAAGACAGAACTCATAAGATCAGAGAGAGCATACTAGTCTTAATTCATTTGTTATTCCCATAACAATGACTGACTAGGGATATTTAGAATGATGTCTCATTTGTTTCAAGGTCTTACAATCCATGTGCCTCACACATGATAACTTAAACCGAAACAACACTCTTGGATAGTTTTATCAATTGATATGCACAGGAATACAAAGGATAAAACAAATGCCTCATTTTATTAATTTCAAGTGTTTCGTTACAATGCATTGGGTCTAGGACTTACACTAACACCTAACGCTCTTTGCTGAGCATTTTGACATTAGCCTTAAGCTTGCTTTTTGATTAGGTCATTTAGGACAATTGTCTTGCTAGCCCAGACTTTCTCCATAAAGGCGCATAACCCTTTGAGCAGCCTATTACAACAAATGAAGTCATGAATATCAAATCTGAAAGGATTTTAAAAAGAAAAAAGAAGAGAAAAGGGAAAAGAAGTTAGAGATTTTATAAAAGCGAAGTAGCGATTGAACTCGCTGTACTCCTTTATCGATGACCAGATTGTTACCATATCCCTTATGTCCTTTTTGAACATAAAGCCAAAACTTGTGAAGTCTAATACCTAACTATCCCAAAAGGAATAGTCAGGACTGAATTCTAGTATAAGAAAATCTTCATGGTTAGGAACTCGATCGATGGAGAGGAAGCACCGAATAGAGGAACACTGGCCAAAAAAATGCTAGCCAAAGCCTCAAGACCCCTAAGTATTGTTTGCTTAGAGGAGATAAGGGAACTAACTTCAACTAGCATGCTAGACCCTTCTGGTGATGGAGGAGTATATGAAGGCAAATCGAACCTTTCTGCAGGAGAAGGGGCGATTAGAGCTATTAAGGGATTGGGTATAGAAGCACCCTCAGCATTAGATGATTGAGCCTTTAACACGAACCTCCTTGACTTCAAAGTCCTTTCATCTTGAGTAGAGGACTATAAAGATTGCTTCCTCCTTTGAGCTTTTCGAGCTCTTTTATCCTCCTGGATCTTCTGTCCATTTGGCTAACTCCCTTGATAGCATTGGATCCATCAAATCTGCAAAATTAAAATCAACAGTCAAAAATCATAAAAAGAAAAGGAAGCATAGTAATAAGACACATGCACAAATAGAAGCTCATGTTCAACCTTAGTTCCATAAGATCTAGACAACCCCAAAAGACCAAGGGGCCTAGACTGATCGAAAGCACTAAAAGGACCAATATAATCCCTGGCTAATAGAAGGTCTATAGAGTTAAGATCCTTCTTTTGTCTTACAATGTAGCCCATAAGGGTATGTTTGAAGCAAACATGTCAAGCCCCAAAGACATATCTATAAGATTCTTGGGTTGGGTCGATTGGTTGATGCTCATGACAAAATCGCCCTTCTGTCCGATCAAAAAATATTTGTCTTTATATCTTTTTAAAGAAGAAGAAAGGGCGAAGAGCTTTCTCTTGTGCCTACTAGTAAAATAAAAGTCTGGATATATAAAAGAAGTGTATGAACACTTCTAGAGAAAGAGTAATGCATAAATTATTTCACACTGCTTTAAAGCCGGCTATAGTCTTTCATCCATTTGGATTTATTTGGTTTGGAGCCAATATTTATCCCTCTAAGATGCTAATGTCGAAATGACTCAGAGGGAACTGCAAACCAGCACCTAAGCTGGGCTGAAAGTGTATGAACCATTCCCTAGGGTTCTCGGGTAACACCCTAAATTTTAATTACTCGAGAAACTATCAGACCGACCCAATTTTTATCTAGATTTGGTAATAAAATAAATATAAAATAATGAGTTTAAAAAAAAGAATTATAGGTTGAATTATACTTGATTTGGGGGTTTAAATGCACACAAGAAAAAAAATTGGGTTTAATCATTAAATTGCATAAATTAAAGGGATCAAATGGGACATTTGCCAAACATATGTCGTTTTGGCTTTAGTTTCTCTTTCCCTTCTTTTGCTGGAATAATTGGGATTTACCTCCCAAAAAGCCCCTACCGCCTTTTCCCTTCTTCTTTTCCCCTTACCCTTCTTTTCCCTGATCACGTTCTCATCGTCACCACTCCCTGCCGCCGTTGGACTTTTCAACGTCGCCATCATAGCCCACCAATGTCATTGCTTTCTCCCTCCTCTCCCTTGCGTGACAGCCCCTTCTCCTTCTTTTGCCTTTTTCTTCTTTCCCTATTTGGTTCTTCATGATTTTAACCCCTTTGCTAAAACTTTCTTTACTGAGTTCATGAGAAAAAGAAGATGAGATGAGCAAAAGGGGCAAAGAGGTGCAAGAAAAAGGATGAAGTAAAGCTTGTGGAAGTATAAATTGAAGGGATTAGTGCCAAATTTTGGTATGTGTTCAAGCAAATTTATTTTTTCTTAATTTTTACATTATGTTAGTTAAAAAAAATTTGGAGTGAGAATTATTATTTGGTGGTATTGATGTTAAGAATATTTAATTAGATGTTAAATATTAAGTTTTAGGCTAAATAAGGATTATGCATGTGATTAATTTTGGATCTAAGGATTAATAGGTATACTTCATAATTAGTATAAGTTGAGCATGACTTTGAAATAATTAATATAATTATAATAGAATTATAATTGGGTTATTATGATGATGTAAAGCCATTATGTTTCTTATTTCTTGAAGAAATTGAAATTGTTGGTAAAATATGCCTTATGTTTGAAAGGAAAATTGAATCCAATCATTGTAATGGTTAATTAAATTAAATGACTAAGTAGATGACTCTAAGTTGAGGTAGGATTGTTAATAAAAGACATATGGATGATAGTAAATGTTTATATTTACTTAATAGTAAGATATGTGTATATACATACATGGGCTTATACTCGTGGATGTTTTATAAATTGACTAATAAGCTGTAAAGATGTCATGGTAAGCTATGACTTAACAAGGTGTTTAAATTGGTAACGGTGAATGTATGCTGATGCAAAATTAAGACATGAATTTAGTTAATTATGGAATAAGTAACATATAGAAAAAATACCATTAGTCTAATTAATGAAATTTAGAAATTTATCATATTTGCCCTTAGTAAAACTAAACAGGAATTAAAATAATGAGATAAGATTGGCATGCTAATTAGGAAATTTAGCAGTACTGCACCTTGATATGTATTACCAGGTTCAATGGCTCTGCAAGCTCTTTTGATGAATGTAATTGATCCGAATTGTGGGTTGAATGGCTCCGATAGCTCGATCCCTATATACACACGCACGCGCACACACACACACACATATATATGGTTAATGGAAAAATCATGTATGTTAAAAATGAGAAAATTGTTGTAAAGGGGATAAATGGCTCCAAGAACTCAGTCTCGTATTTAGATCTCGTTTATCCAGCTCGACGTAATTTCGCTAGATTTTCTTAGGGCAAATACAAAATATAAATATTAAGTACTTATTTAAATAAATTGAAGACTTTTGATAAGGAAATAATTAATTGATTATCCTGTGACTATAATATTAATTAAACTTTAATTTAGAGAAATATAAAGAAAAATACGAATTATATATGTTTAAATTTCTTACTATAGATTTTATGATTGTTCTGTTTGCAAGTAAATGAAAATGCATATGTTTGATAATTTATAAAATTTTAAGTATGCTTTAGTTAAATATTTTATATTATTGGAAAAATAAAAATTTTTGAACAACACTAAGCAATATGCTTAGTGTGTGGTTCTATTTCTACGTGTGGTTCTATTTCATTTAAGTCACATCAGAAAAGTGAAAGAATTTTGAGGTAAACATGCCTCGATCCTTTTTATTCTCTTTAAGATATTTTAACATGTACGTTGTGTTTTAGAGATGTAAATGATATGTAAATATTTATTGACATTAGCATTGTAAATTAAATTGAAAGTGGTAGAAATTAAACGTGTTGTGTTTTACATATTTGTTGGATTTGAGTTTTGAAATATTAGAGGAAGGGCAATAAATGTTTGTGTTGGGATTTGAACTTGAGATGGATAGTAGGATGGACTATAATAGAAGTGTTTCGAGCACTTTCTTTTTCAGGGGATTTTTAAAGAATTTTGGGAAAAACTCTGCCAAATTTTTTATAAATTAAATAATATCTTGGCTAATAATAAGGCCTTTGAATAGAGATTTGTTTGACCCGTACTAAAGGCACCTAAACCCAAGTGTGTCGTCCAGTATCCGGATCTTTTAACTATCAGGGTATAGGGTGTTATGTTTAGTGGTATCAGAGCTAAGTTTAGGTAATTATGAACTATGTAATCAAATAAATAAAAAGAGAATTTGTGTATATGCTAAGTGGAAGTTAAATGTGAATATGATGTGATTCTGATGTAGATGTACCATTATTGTTTGTTATAGATAACAGATGGAATTGAGCTTGAGAGGAAAAATCAAGGAAATAGAAAGCCACGCTTCAGCCAGTGATGTAGACAAGGGTGCGAAGGAGTAGCCAGCTCAATCGATACCACCACCTGCCGCTCAGCAAATGCCAAATTCGACATAATTCCTTACAACAATGATAGAACTTATGAGAAAACAAATAGCTACTACACCTCCTGTGCAAGCTCAACCACCCCTTCCACTATAGAGGCTCATACTAGAAACAGCAAAGAAATTAGGAGCATTAGCCTTCAAAGGAGAGTCATCAGTCACTGTTCTAGATGCCGAATTCTGGTTGATCAAGATCAAGAGGATTTTTTATCTCCTACACCTCACACCTAAAGAAAAGTGGAGTGTGCAGATGGTTTGCTTCAAGGACCAGCATACCAATGATGGGAATCCACAAAAAGATTTGTTGCGCCATAAAATCTTAATTGGGAGTACTTTATATCTCAGTTTAGGGATAAGTATGTGGGAGATGCGTACATAAAAGAGATGAAAGATGCTTTCCTCCACCTGAAATAAGGGCCTAGATCAGTATCAGAGTATGAGAAAGAATTTGATAGATTGAGTGCCTATGCTAAGAGGTTCATTCCTACCATGGCAGATAGATGTCAGAGATTTAATGTGGGTCTTTATCACGAAATGAAGAAACTCCTGTTAATATCACCAATTAGGGACTATGGAGAGCTGGTAAAGGCAGCTTTAAGAATGGAAAAGGCTAACATGAAAGAACAAAAATGGAGGAATAGAGGCCAACATAAGAAGGGTTAAGGATAAGTCGGGTCTTCTTCATCAGCAAATAAAAAGCAGAAAGGGGTAAAGTCCCAGACTCAAACACCATCGTAGACATCTTTTCGTTAATTAGGGTAGGGCCAGAGGTCATCCTTTCGGTCAAGGCAACTAGCCTCATCTATGGCCAGTACTGTAGGTGGATCAAGCTAAGGAGAGACTCCTCCATGTGAACACTACAGGAAAAGGCACGGAGGTCAGTGTTACAGAAAAATGGAAGTTTGTCTTCGATGTGGGTCTATGGAGCACTTCAAAAAGGATTGTCTTGGCAAGCAATATTCACCAGCTAATCAACCAAAAAGGTCAGTTCCTAAGGCTTCCAAGGGTAGAGGTAGAGGTAGAGGCAGAGGAGCTGGTTCTGGTGCTGAGGGATAGAGAGCCCCATCAAAGATAGTGGAGAGGCCTGACACCCACACTTCAGTACGTGCATATGCCATGCGGGCTCAGGATGATGAGGATGCGCCAGATATGATTGTGGGTACTTTTGTTATCTTTGATATGCCTATACATGCATTGATTGATTTGGGGTATACTTATTCATACATATGCATTCCATTGCCTGATGATAACCGATTACATGTTGACACCCTTAAACGTTAAATTATGGTCACAAATCCTCTAGGTCATAGCGTAGTGGTGAATAAACTCTATAAAAATTATCCTATAAGCATACAAAGCTGTGAATTTTTGAGTGATTTAATTGGGTTACCCTTCCACGAATTTGATGTGATTCTTGGTATGGATTGGTTATTTATACATCATGTGATGGTAGATTGTCATCTTAAAAGAGTTACTCTTAGAACACCTGGTAACGATGAGATCACGGTTGTGGGCGAAAGGTCAAATTTTCTTTCAAATGTCATATCACCCACAGCAGCAAAAAGGCTTGTTAGAAAGGGGTGTACAACCTACCTAGCTTGTGTGCTTGAAGCTAAAAAAGACAATCTTAAAATTCAAGACATAGCGACTATACGTGATTTCCAAGATATTTTTCCTAATGAACTACTAAGGCTACCACCAGAAAGAAAAGTGAAAATTTTCATTGATCTGCTGCCTAGTACTACTCCCATATCCATTGCACCATACCAGATGGCACCCACAGAACTTAAAGAATTAAAAATTCAACTAGAAGAACTACTTGAAAAGGATTTTATACGCCCTAGTGTGTCTCCTTGGGGTGCACCGATATTGTTTATTAAGAAGAAAGATTGGTCTCTCAGACTTTGCATATATTACAGGTAATTAAACAAGGTGACTGTGAAAAATAAGTATCCACTACCTAGGATGAGTCATAGACTACAACTTTGTAGAAGAAACCAAAACTAATTATGCCTTTAAATCCTTTGTAATGGAGCTGGAAAATGAGTGATCACTCCTGCCTTATCATTTGGAGTAGTTTTCACTCTTGTACGAATATCTTGAGATTTAGAAGGTCAAATAAAGTGATTTTTAATGATTTAGAAACTAAAGACATAGGAAAATAACTTTTTAAAAGACTACTTTGCCAAAAAATTATATTTACTATGTCAAAAATTCGTCAAAAGTAAGGGTGAGTATGGACCGGTTAATCAATCCATTAATAATTTTATTAAATCAGTCCATTAATTTCGATTAACTTCTATATCGGTTTTAGTTTTTAACTCGATTTTTCATATCGATTTATTAGTTAACCACTAAAAAATTTTAATATATAAATTTAATAAATTATACAATTTGTAATATTATTTTTAATAGTTAAAAATGCTTTAGAAATAAAAAATATGAATTAAATACAATATTCATTAAAAGAATCAAAATAAAAATAAAATTTTTATAATTAGTTATAAAAATTAAATATATTCAATATAAAATTAACAACAGAGTGCTAATTATGCACATATAATAATAATAATAATAATAATAATAATAATAATAATAATAATAATAATAATAATAATAATAATAATATAATTTTAATGTTTATTTACTAAAAATATGTATTTTAATAATATTTTACAAAGTTATATATCATAATATTTATAAATTACACAAATATTAAAAAATATAAGTATAAAATTTAAAATATAATATATATATATATATATATATATATAATTGGTTCGATTTTGAATGGGTTAATCGTCGATTTTTAAAAGTAAAAACTATAAACCTAAAGTTTAGTTCGGTTAACCGAAATTTTGATTTTTTTTGTTCACCCCTAGTCAAAAGTTAAGGCAAAAGGGTTGCCAGTGAGAAACAAATCAACCTGACTGGACTAACTAATCAACCCGACTAGGATAATAATCTCTGGATCGAGCATAAGTAAAGAATCCGATAAGGACAGACCATGTCCCTACCAGGTCACTCTCCATTTTAGCCTAAACTTGAGTTTTACATCCTGAAACCTTAGCGAAACTTACCCGAACTTTTCCAAACATTTTTAAAGCATTTTAGATATAAAAAATAAGGCATAATGTAACATAAGATGCATGCAATACATGTTGAAATATTGAAATATAGTTATAAATAAACTTAACCATAGAAAAACATATGCACATGAGTTAGTTATGTTGTTGCTATGTCAACACATCAATTGTATAGATGTGTATCCATGTGCCTAAATTTTAAGAGTACAATTGATGGCATATGTATATGAACATGTATAAACATATGAATATGTAAAATTAATGAATGTGAATGAACATGGATAAGTGTATAGATAGTTCTACGTGTTGTACAATAAATGATAACCATGTTGAATTGTATCTCAAATATAATTGAATATGAACTATATAGTGATATTGTTGCGTACCCTATTATGCGTATTAACTTTATGATCCTAAATGCATTAAAAGTGATATTCTTAAGTGAGTAAAGATTTATTGTGCGCCTGAATTTCATATAGTAGTAGATAGATAGACGTGCTTATAAGGGATAGCGATTGCAGCTGCTAGTGTTGGTATTGAAGGGTGTCTAGTGTTTCAATACCTATTGATATCCAATGAACCAAGACTATTATATCTCTAGTGTTTGATATTGTTTGCCAGTATCTAGTGTTTGCTTCTGTTATCCACCATTAATAGAAATTCAGGCGAAGAAAGTGATCTAGTTGATGAATATTGATGAATGATCAGTGGTGTATATGTTTTAGTACCTCATTGTAATGTTAGTGTTTCTCATTGATATTGTTAGTGTAAATGATAAATTATGTTGAGGTGTTACTTAATGCATGAGACTACTACTGTGAATGTATGTGTATCGTGTTATGACAAAGTATGCTAGTCATTAAATGCTATTATGTAATATTCATAGGCATATTATACTATTTGTGCTTGAGACTTCGTTAAAAAGTCTATTGCATTATTTTACTTTCCATTAAGCCATTGCTTAACACTGGTATTCTCCCTGTGTAGGTACACAGGTATAGAGTAAAAGTACTGATTTTCAAGTCAACATTTACAAGCCACTAGGAGTAAAGCTTGAAGATTAATTTTGGTGTATAATCATTTTTGTATTATATGATGTAAAGGATAAGTATTATATGTAATGAACAAGTAATGTAAATATTTTATAAGCATTTTGAGTTAATATGTGTTTTTGTATATATTGCAAAATGGAAATTGTATGTAATTGAGTAAGGTAAATTTAAATTTGAGAACGCATGTCTAGTAGTTATATAAATACATTTATTTAGATCAAATAAGAAAATTTTATTATTAAATTTTAGTAAAATTTTTGATTAATTCTACACATGATCAATAAAAAATCATAAAAAAAATTATTATACAAAAATACTTGAATTTATCTATTTTAGTTTGAAAATTTATTTTATCCAAAAAAAATTAAAATTTACTGGAATATACAATTGGCATAAAAACTCATCCATTAGCAAATTAACTTATTAATTAGCTGCTATTTTTCATAAGAAACGTAACATGGCCCTTAGTGGAATTGAACTTGGGACCTTGTGGGCTTTCTTTAGTTTCACACCACTCATCACACTTGTATATTTTGATATTTTAAAACTAAAAAAATATATATGTATAAAACTTCGATCGGTTCGGTTTCTTTAATTTTTCAATTTTAAGAACCGAATCAAATAAACTGATTTTTAATTTCGGTTCAGAACCGAACGAATCAAAATAATCGAACCAAATATATCAAATTTAATTCGGTTCGATTCGATTCGGTTCTGCACACCCCTAATTAAATCATATTAAACATACCCCAAAACTCTCAAAATATGCATAGGGATTTTATTCAAAGGAACTCGACAGAAATACAATAATTTCCTCACACACACACAAGTAATTTAGTTTTTCTTTTATCTTTAATTTTAGTAGCTGAGTGGAGAAAGAGAAAAATAATAGAGGAAAGAAACTTTATCATTAAAATGGTAATTGCATGTCAAGTGAGTGAACTCATTTTGTCACAAATTGAAATTTCAATTTTTATTATAAAGTCTAAAATTGAGAGATAATAGTCCAATTATAAAATGTAAAATCCTTGTATTTATTGGCATAAAAAATTCTACGACTTTTTGTGACAAACTACAATTGGTGGCAGTAAATGTGATGGATGGTAACTTGCTATATCACTCTTCTAATTATGTTTTCTTTCAAATTATAGTTTTGCATTAATTTCTGGGCTTTTTTTTTATTGCTTTCCATAAGGCTACAAAAAAATGGCATCCTAGTTGGGCCTAGTAAATATTTATATTTAAAGATAAGAAAATAAGTGTCCTTAATAATAGAGCCGGTGCAAAGAATGCAAGAGAGAATATATAGATTTGCACATAAGAGTGATGCGTTTTTAAATAAAACCAATCAAAACTGCTTTCGAGACAATCAAATCACAGTTCAATTGGCCAATTCCACCAATTTTATTCAGATTTTAACATTTTTTTAATTTTACTCTTAACATTTTATTATGATTTTTTTTTATTCAACTAACCAATTCGATCCAAATTTCAAAAACTTGATTTGAAGTCGTGAAAGGCAATGAGGGAGATAGAAGTGATAAACCATTTCCAAGGACGATGACCATTGACCAATTTTATTTCACGTAAAAGTAAAAATTTTCCAAAGGGATTAGGGGAATTTTTATATTTTTACTATTTCACAGGGGGTAATTTTGCCTCTATTGTTTATTTTTAGCCCTTTGTGAGCCTAAAGTATTTTTTTTTTGAAGTGTTTTTATCCCTGAAATTAGATTTAAAGTGTGATTTTGCCCTTCAAACTAACGAACTTGCCACATGTCTAATAAAATTAATAGCATATAATGAGATCGCGACACATTAACACACACATGACTATAACTTTGGTGACATATTCTCCTCTCTTGACTTGACCTATTTCTTCCAGCGATTGGATATCTATAGGAACTCTAATCAAACTAAATTTTAGAAGACAATTAGAGGACACATATTTCTTTATTTTGAATGGTGGAGATCATTTTTTGAAAGTTTAGAAGTTGAGGTTTTGTTGTAGAAATCAGATTATTTTCTAGGTATTTTATATAGAAATCAGCATCATTTTTTTATGATTTGATAGTCACTTGCTATTAGATCGGATTGGTTTTTAATAAGAATGGTCAAAACTTATTTTCTTCAATTTGAACGATGAAGATTATTTTTTAAGGTCTATAAGTTAAGGTTTTATTGCAAAAAACGGACTGTTTTTAGGATATTATATACAGTAACCAACTTCATATTCTTTGATGATTAGGTAGTTATTTGTCATTAAATTGGATTAATTTTTTGTGAGTATAATTGGAATAGCTTATTTTTTAATTTAAATAGTGGCGATTGCATTTTGATAATTATAATTTTGTTCGGTTTACTTTGGATAGAAGTTGCAATTAAGGGGAAAAATTTTCTCTCCTCATTCTTTTTTCTCTCTAATTTTTGAAAATCAATAATAGATAATTAAGGTGCAAAATTTTTAAATTTGCTATTAATTTTTATTTACTATTTTTAATTGTTTTGGAATTTTGTATTGGAATATTTGAGAGCCGGTGATTTTTAAAGAAAAAGAAGAGTAAGAGGAGAGAGAAGAGGAAGAGATATAAGAGTTTTTCTTGGAAAATTTAGATGAATAATTTTTTTTTGGAAAACAAACACTTCTTGTTTTTTTATTTTTTTAAAATTTTCAGTATGTGTGTTACGTTATCAATTTTTAAATTAAAAAATTATAATGACTAAAAAAGAAAAATACATGTGGCAAATAATTAGCAAAGAGAGTTTGTTGATATATCGTTTATTGATTGGCTATTATTTGTGCCATTAGTCACATCAATATTTCGTTGCTTTGGGTATTTTATTGCAATTTTACGAAATCTCTATTTATTTTAAATTCTCAAATTGGTATTCACATATATACAATTATATCAATTTGCCTTTTGAATTTGTAATTGAAATCCATTTTGGAATAACGAATATTAGAATCCAACTATAATTTTAGTATCATCAAGTTAATTTAAATTTCGGCAAATTGAAAACAATTTTTTCTTGTGATATGTTTAAAGTATTTGTCAACGGTGGTTGAGCCAAATAGTGAAAAATTCAGATTTTTTAAACGAGATTTTAATTTTAATTTTTATCCATATATGGAGCATAATTCATAAGAAGTGCATCTTTCAATTAGGAATCTGGCACTTCTCAACTATAAATTAATCGATTATGTAAATTAAAAAAATTTAAATTGATCATCCAACAAAATATCAACATAAACTCTTATGGGAATATAATTTTAGTGAAAAAAATTACACGTCTCATTCTTATTAACATTATAGAGAATATAAAAACTTAAGGGATTAAATGGTTTAAAAAAAATAAAAGAGAAAAATGATCAATGCTTACAAATTGAAGTGCATGGTGATGTATTAAGTAAAAATTTTATTGAAGGCAGGATAAGATAGAATGTATTCTGTGTGAAAACTTTCTAAACATAAATGTATAGTCTAATGTGAAATAATAATAGAGATGAAAATAAAACTTTTAAATCTAAAATTTATTTAAATTAATAGTCAAAAAGAGAAAACTTCATTCTACATAAATGCAAATCTCAATAAATGCCTTGAAAGTCAGAATAAGAAAAGCTTCCTCTTCTTGCGTCCATGCTAAGTTAGTTGACCGAGGCCAAATTTGTCACAATTTTTTTTTTTAAGACGAAGAGGATGCAACATTAACAAAATTTCACAT
Organism: Excoecaria agallocha; assembly: GCA_037975025.1. NCBI lineage: Eukaryota > Viridiplantae > Streptophyta > Magnoliopsida > Malpighiales > Euphorbiaceae > Excoecaria > Excoecaria agallocha. The sequence continues at coordinate 29,138,626 of CM075816.1, forward strand.
CTCTTTTTTTTTTTAATACAAATTAAATTTTCATTAATAATATAAATAATAAATCTAAAAAATATAAATAAATTTATAAAATTTAAAAATATATAAAATATACGAAACTAATAAAATTGATGCATTATATTTTTAAATTTTTTCGACGAAAATAGCAAATAATAATAACACGCTGTCGACAATCTGACTTTTAACGAAAAACTAAATTTATATGCTATTTTTAAGAAAACTTATTTCAAAAGAACGAAAACTTCTATTAAAAAAATATAATAACATTCAAATTTAAAGAATAAACTTGCATAATAAAAAATTTAAATTACATTCAATATTAGTTAAAGGAATCAGATTTATAAAAATACAAAAAGAAACTGAGCAAAAATGAAAATTAGATCTAAAATAAAAAATTTCAGATCTAACTTTATTGAAATCAAAAAATTAAAACTCAAATAATGAATAATGAATAAAATTAAAACTTTAGATCTATATTGATTTGAAAATTATTATAAAAAAAATAAAAAATACACAAAAAATTAAAAAATACAAATATGAATTTAATAAAAACAAAATAAAGATAAGATTAGAAGACAAGAGGAGTTGACGCCTGTAAATAGATTAAAGGCAGCCTCAAAACTAGAAAAAGAAAATGAAAGTTTTTGAAACTAGAGAGAAAAGGAAGCCTGAGTTTTCAGAGTTAAATTATGGTTTTCTTGTTTTTATTGCTAGTATTCTATCACATATCTCATTTAATTATGCAAAGTACATTTCAAAAAAATACAAGAAGAGATTTAAATTAACTAAACTACAAATAATTATTTAATACAAAATACAAAATTATAATTGTTAAAATATATATTGAGTCATAATTTATTATCCAAAAATTTTTAATATAAAAATTTTTTATCATAAATTTTCTTAAAATAAAAATATAATATAATATGAAAAAATATATAAATTTTAGAAAAAATATATATATAAAGAATTTTAAGTTCAAAAAATAGATATATAATTGTTAGCTAACATTTGACTGCAATTTATAAATATAATTGAAAATCGTAATCAATGCACCTATTAATTGAAAATTTTAGTCAAATTTCATTGTATAGAAATTAATTTTCCATAGGGACTAATTTTTCAGTTGAGATGTAACTATAGAGTAATCCAAAACGTGATGACTTTATGTTTTACTTTCTCCGTTCTATTTTATAAAATTATTTTTTTTATTTTATTTTATTTTAAATATTTTTTTTAAAATTTTAAAAATAAATTTATATATATAACTCAATTTATTATATATTTTATTAAATAATTTTCTTTTTTATCACTATTTATTTTTAAATAAAATTAAATGAAAATTTTAAAAATATAAACAGTATTTATTTCAATAATTATAATTTTTTTATAAAATTGAAATATTTTAATTTTTTTAATTTTTATAAAAAATAAAAAATTATTTTTTAAAATGCAACGTAGCAGGTATTAAATTTTATGTGACTTGAGGTTAAAAAAAATTCAAAAATTACCCATATTTCAGAATTGCAAAAGGATAGAATGGACAATTCCGTGAAAAATCAAAATTTTAGTGATCTCCTCTTTCATCCGCATTGACCAAACTGACCTTTCCTCGGGCATGGCAATCCCCTCTATTAAACCCCTCCCTCCATTAACCATTGCTATGTAGCTTCCAATTCTCAATTCCCCAATCAAACTTTAATCTTTACTGTAACCCAGTTCTTCAATGGCAACAGATAACAACACTCTTGGATCCGGATCCGGATCCGCCAATTCCACAACCGTCAATGGCGAGTCTGCTGCTCCACAAAAGCGCAAAATAGCATTGATCACCGGCATAACAGGCCAAGACGGCTCTTACTTGACGGAATTTCTCCTTGATAAGGGTTATGAAGTTCATGGTCTGATCCGTCGATCGTCTAATTTCAATACGCAGCGTATTAATCACATCTACATCGATCCACACAATGCGCACAAAGCTCGCATGAAGTTACACTACGCTGATCTCACCGACGCCTCCTCCCTTCGGCGGTGGGTCGACACCATTCTCCCCGACGAGGTCTACAATCTCGCTGCTCAATCTCACGTTGCTGTTTCCTTTGAAGTTCCTGATTACACTGCTGATGTGGTGGCTACCGGCGCTCTCCGACTCCTTGAAGCTGTCAGATCTCATATCTCCGCCACGGGGAGAAACCATATACGATATTATCAAGCCGGGTCTTCTGAAATGTTCGGATCCACACCTCCTCCCCAATCCGAATCTTCCCCATTTCACCCTAGATCTCCATACGCTGCATCAAAATGCGCGGCTCATTGGTACACGGTGAATTACCGTGAAGCATATGGATTGTTTGCTTGTAATGGAATATTGTTCAATCATGAATCGCCAAGGCGTGGTGAAAATTTTGTGACAAGGAAAATTACAAGAGCTGTAGGGAGAATTACGGTGGGATTGCAGAGTAAGCTGTTTTTGGGTAATTTGCAGGCGTCCAGGGATTGGGGATTTGCAGGAGATTATGTGGAGGCAATGTGGATGATGCTGCAGCAGGAGAAGGCGGACGATTATGTGGTGGCGACGGAGGAGGCGCACACGGTGGAAGAATTCTTGGAAGTGGCGTTTGGTTATGTGGGTTTGAATTGGAAAGATCATGTGGTGATTGACAAGAGGTATTTTAGGCCAGCAGAAGTGGATAATTTGAAAGGGGATTCGAGCAAAGCTAGAAAAGTTCTTGGGTGGAAGCCTAAGGTTGGATTTGAGAAGCTTGTGAAGATGATGGTTGATGAAGATATTGAATTAGCTAAGAGGGAGAAAGTTCTTGTTGATGCTGGTTACATGGATGCACAACAGCAGCCTTGATTTTTCTGCTTCAAAATCCATACAAGTTTCAAGTTTATTGGCTGTTAATATTGCTACAGTTAACGTAGTTTTCGCTGCAGAGTATTTAATATTTATGTTTGTTGTTCATTTTAATTTTAAAGCGTATTTCATTAATGTTCATTTGTTGTTTTACCAGGTGGGATAATTTCAAGTTCAGTCTTTCTTTGTTCCTCTTCGGTTCTTTTATTATTTTTTTTTTAAAGCAAGAAAAAATTTAAATAAAAGTGACTTTGTTATTGCTACTTCTTTTAATAAAATAGCTGAACAGTTAATAATTTCACTAAGAAAAAATTATATTTATTACAGTAGATCTTTATGCCTTTATTGCTAGGTAGGCTGCTGACCTGACTTTCGTAATTATTCAGTTCATAGACATGTATGATCCTATCATGTTTATATGAAACAGTAACTTTTGATTTACTGCCTGACAGAAATGAGACGGTCGCTTTTGATTTAACCAGACGATTAAGAGCAGCAACGATGCTAACAAAAACATCAACTAATTGAAATTTCTTGCGTTACTGCCATTATTGGTCAATAAAAATACTAAAAAAAAAATGAGCCGTTGTATTTCTGATGTTTATCAGATTTACTTATCAGTTAGGCTAAACTATTACCCTATACAAGAAAAGAGGAGCAGTGTAAATATGAACTTCAGTTGTCGTTTGAAAGCAGGCTTTGTTTTAGATGTAACGGAGAAGATGAGTTGGGGATTATCTCAGAGTTGGCAGTGGCCACAGCAAATGGTTTAATGGATAAGCGAAGAGATTCTGGCCCCTCCGTCATAATTCTTTTGCACAACGCATCACAATTGCTAATAACCTCAGTTAACCTCCCTTTCAGCTCCCCAATCTCTACCTGCAGTGCATGAACTGCATGCGGAATGCCAATCAGAATCTCGGCAGAAGGTACCATGAACTAAGATTTGCCATTTAGTGGCCTCCAATTGTGGCAGGCCAATGACTCTTTAGAGGAATACTGTTCCTCCCGCATTTTTCTGTAGAATGTGTGTTGAATTACCTTCTGATAGATGTTGTGAAGTGGTCTTCATTGCTGAGTCTGAGTAGTTAAACCGTTGAAGAAGTTTGGTACCCAAAGCATCCGCAACTTCTATCTTATTTTCAATCTCTTCCTGCCAAAAGGTTTTTACCATGTCATAATGCAAGCACCCTAAGTTTACTTTATAAATTAGCAAAACTACTCATATGGCTTTGATAACCATTATCCATAACAAACAAAACAAACCACTAAAAAGATTTCTAAATCTAACCGAATTTTCCTATGCTCAAAGTGAAGTCAGAACATTATAATCTATTAGTCTATTTATAACGGGGAAAAAGTGAAAATTATAATGGACTTTTGTTATTTGGAGATAAATAGCAGCTAGTTATTATTACAATATTTCCTGGTATCCAATCATAGTCTCTAATTATTCATCACTAGATTCAATCGAACTACAAGACAGAGAGTTGAATAGTTTCAAAGCCTCTTCTAAAATGGGATTGGAAGAGATCCTGGTTAACATGTTAGTTCTAATATAGCCTTTACTCAAGTTAAACGTGCCAGGCCAAAAAGAAAAGGGTAAGCATATTCTATTATCGTAATACAAACCATGTAATATTGGGGGAAAAACTTTTAATTAAACATAAAGCAACAGAGACTGGACTCCCAAATTTTTGATATATTACATGCCTTTACAATTCACAAGCATAATTATTGGATATACACTACTGTTCAGCTCACTGCACTAATAACATAAAAGGCAGACCTGCTTCTTGGCCGTTTGTTGAGCCTTCTCATCCTGCCACTCACGGTACATTGAGAAGAGCTCCAGTAGCACCTTTGGATCCACAGCAGCTTCATTGACCATTAAGAATAAAGGACATAAAATTTAGAATAACGGCAAAAAATGAAAGTATATTGGAAAAGAGATGAGAAGTTTACAACAACTGCCCCTTGAAGAATGCATATTACAATATCAGAAGTAAGTCATATATTGAATAGACCCCAATTTAAATATCATCTTTAGCTTGTTGGGACACTAATCTTGCCAGAAGATAACATATGAAAATAGGAAATAACACAAGCACATTGGTGATGATAAAAAAACCGTGTCCGTTACAGCAAGACGAATTGCCACCTGGATTTTATTTCATATTTATCACAGTGAATATTCATTTGAACATAAAATCCAATCCTGAAAAAGTATAGATGAGTGAAAAGCCTTTCAACATTATTGATTAACATCCCTGCAAAAGAGAGTTTGCACTCCCACTATCTGACAAAAGTGTCCTGAACTTTAAATCCTAAATGGCTGAAATCACATTGCTATTGGAAATGAGCTCCCTGAGGATGTTATGCAACTATCATGGCCATTTTGCACATGAATTTTTGTTTTAGAATACCAAATGAACATAATGCACAAACTTGAAAACCATAAAAGGACTGAAAGGGCATAGCAGAAGTAATTAAATAAATGTTTTACACTCCTTATATTTAGAATTTTGCATGTATAAAAAATAACATGTAAATATATGAATTCACAAATGTAACCAATGATATCTTTAGAGAGAAATAGTGCAGAAAACTATTGAAGAAAAACATTAAAAAAAAAAGAGTAGTAAACCAAAGAAAAGATAACGAGCCAAAGTAATGCCCCAGCTACAACAAATGTACAATTTTAAGTGCTTAGGAATTTAATTATTACAACCAGAATATCCTAAAACCCTAACCCTGATATCTCATATCTCCAAAAATGATCCTGAAAATTCTGTCTACATCAGCATTTCAGGCTACACGAATCACCTGACTCCTAGCACTTCCATTATGGCGACAAAACACACATTCTGGAGGTAATTCCATAAAGATAATGGGGAAAGCCCTTCCCTTTGCAACTGCATTCAGCCTATTTGAATTTTCCCTGACAGTATTTTATTCTTCTATAAATATTTTAGTGCAGCCATTGCATCATTTGATAAGAGAGCCTCACACAAATAGATTGCCAAGCAATGTAAGAATGCTTTGGAAGGAACGATTAACCCAAATTAATCAATGTCAATTTTCACAAAGAATCTCAATAATCTGGCTCTCAAATATAATGCGATGCGGTTCATAACTTTTCTTTTTCAATATTGATCAATTAAGGTATTTGAATGTATATGTGTACATAAATGCATTGCAAAACCATGAGAAGGAAAAAGAACAAAAGAATTTCTCGAGAAACCAAGGTAATTTATGATTTTTGATGGAAATGTCTAAATTATGCAGTAAAGAAACAGCAGATTTAAAGAAAAAAAATAAAAGCAATTTTATTAAAAAAAAGGGGAAATTGATAGAACTCAAATTTAATATGATAATCCTGAGTCATTGTGTGTTCCAGAAAATTGAATGACAAGTATCACGCTATCAGAAAAGAAGCAGATAATACCAATTAAGCAGAAAGAAATGACGAAGACAATTGACTTACAGGGAGCTGATGAAGATGATGACTTCCTGACTAAAATGTCAGTCAAGCTACTCTCTTCCGGTAAAGGTGACGTCAGAATTGGCCGCGACTGCAGTTAAAACAGATAAAACGAATCAGTACGAAAATGATATAACAAACAATTGCACAAAAAGATAATAATGAATTGCAGAGATGAACATACAATTTTAAGGGATTTGAGGCTCTCCAAAATGGGATCGACGCTTTGTGATCGCTCGGAGACGGTGGTGATCTGATCGGCCAAACCCTTAACACCGGCCAGTAGTAAAATGCAAAGCGTTAATTTGGATTAACGAGCAGTTAAGTTGAAAAAGAAGAGTCACCTGAGAATTTGAAAGAGCGGATTCTGAGGCGCCCATAATAGCTGCCTTTTAACTCTAGTCTCCAAACCTCAATTCCCACAGACCGTGACAATCTCCAATTCTTCTTCTCGATAAGAAAAAGCAGCACAAAAAAAAAAAACTGGAAATTTCTCCACTGCTGTAAACTTAAACCGGCAAATCCGCTCTTTTATACCAGTCGTTTAGCCACTCTTTGCGCGCCTATTAATAATTATATTTATAAAATTTAGTAATTTGTCATATTATTTAATCATTTAAATAGTCAATTAAATTTTAGTTTATGCAATTAATAATTAATAATATGTTAAAATAAGTTTTTTTATTAATTAAAATCTGTGCAATTTTATATTTGCTAAAATTTATAATTATATGTAATATATGTATTTCTGCTTCAAATTAAAAAAAAACATAGATCAATAATATTAACAGCAATTATGATTTAAAGTTTTTCATTTTTTGTTCTATAAAATTTCAAAAGCTGAAATTGGGAATAAATAATATCAAATTTATTGGGAGTAGTGTCTCCATTCAATTATAATTAAAATTTTATATAAAAGCAACTTCTAATAGAACGAATGTTTTGTTTTAAAATTTTATCTATTTTTTTAAGATAGAAATATGTATAATGTGTTGAATATATGATTTATTTCGTTAGTTAGTTAATTTTATATTTAAGTATACTTTTAAATTAGTTACAGGAATTTATATATAAAATTTTTTGTACATTGATTGATAATTTACGTGTGAGATAATAAAAAATATAAAGTTGATTATACTCCCTTTCAGAGGAGATATGTTCTTTAAAAAAAAAATTCAGTATATCTTTTTCGGCAAGTGTGAAGAGGTCACATTTTGTCCCTCTTCTTTTGACACCGCCCTCGTCGGAGCAACTCCCAGGCTAAGTTCGGCCAGTACCTAAATTTTCAAAGTTGACAAACCTCGTGTGAACTCACGCACCATTAGAACAATTGAGATCCCTTGTCCACTTGCTAGTATTTGTGGCGTGTGTAGATTCCTTGAGCCACCGTTTGTCACTAAATCTTGCCCAGACCTGTTCCCTGGTTTTTTTTTTTATTTCGACCAACAAATCTCCAATCACTTCTGACATCTTGGTTTTTTAGGCTTCTTGCGAACAAGTTATGCCACTCCTTTTTCTCTGCTATTCCTTGAGTTTTTCAATTTATTTTCGCCATTATGTTTAATACTGAGGAAGTGAAAAAATATTATACCACGAATGACAGCCCTTACTCTCAAATTAGTACTGTGAAATTAACTAGATGGCATAAATACATATTTAGCCTAGTCTATATCATGTTTACTATCTATCAAGGCTAGAAGGTTATAGGGTTATATTACTGGAGATAAGAAACCACCACCTGCTACTTACCCTACCTTTAGTTAATGAAACTCTTATAATTCATTGGTTACGTAATGGCTTATTAATTTTATATACCCCAATGTCTCCCATCAGTACTTACTGCTTGACACTGCAGAGAAGATATGGAAAGCCGCAAAAAGCACATATTTTTGGATGAAAAATGATGCTCAGATTTTTAAATTTCTCAACAAAATCCATGGCACTAAACAAGGTGAACTTACTATTTTATATTATTTTTCTGAGTTGAATAGTTTGTGGCAGGAATTGGATTATTATCAAGACTTTCAGAACAAATGTGTTGATGATGCGGTACTGATTCAAAATATTATTGAAAAGAAGCGTGTTTATGATTTTTTAGCTAGTTTAAATCCTAAGGTTGACCAATTAAGAATTCAAGTTATTGGCAGATCCCTTTTTTCCTCTTTTGAGGAGATGTATTCTTATATGAGACTAAAAGAAGTGCCATACTTTACATTACACAAGTTGAGAAGTCAGGCTTAACTACCCATATTACTCATGAGTAGCCGAAGGGTGTCACTCCTAATGAAGGCCATTTGCATATGGTTATTGTGAAAAATCAAGGCATACAAAGGAGACTTGCTGAAAGTTGCATAGGAGACCTACTAGGGGGTCAAGAGGGAAAACAAGCCAACCTAACAAGGGCTTAAACAAATATGTTAGAGGCAGTAGGATCATCTAAGGAGACAACTTTAGTTGAAAGTATCTCTTCTAATGAAATTCAACATTTCAAGTGTCTTTTATCTTAGCTCAACCCTTCCTCTAGTGCTATCTCTAATTTTGTCAAGTCAGGTAATGCTTTTGCTTATCTTGACTCTTGAATTATTGATTCTGGTATGAATAGACATACGGTATGCACTTTTAAAGGCTTTATTAACTACTCTCCTTGTCTATTGTTTGTATTCCAAATATTAAATTGTCTTATGTTCTTCATGTTTTTCATTTTCTGTCAATTTTTTTTGTCTATCAGTGCCATCACTAAGTCTTTAAAATATAAGATTAAGTTTTTTTCCTAATTATTATATCTTTCAGGATCTTCAAAGCCATCACTAAGTCTTTAAACTATAAGATTAAGTTTTTTTCCTAATTATTATATCTTTCAGGATCTTCAAACAGAAAAGATGATTGGTAGTGGTAGAGAGCATGATGGATTATACATGATGGAAAACAATCGAGGCTTAGCCCTTTTTAGAGGATATAAAAATGTCAACTAGGAAATAATACAATGGCATTAGCGGTTAGGGTATCCATCCTTTTTTGCCTTAAAAAATTGTATCCCGGTTCATTTTCTAAAACTCGATTTGATTTTTTATCTTGTGATGCTTGTGAGTATGCTAAATATACAAGAAACTCTTACCTTTAAGTGATAATAAAACCATTGTTCCTTTTATGCTTATTTATTCTGATGTTTGGGATCTACACAGATTGTCTCTTTGTTTAGGAATTGATGGTTTGTTACTTTTATTGATTGCTTCACTAGAATGAATTGGGTGTATTTAATTAAAGTAAAAAGTGATGTTTTCTCATGCTTTCAATATTTCCATAAAATGGTTAATACCTAATTTGATGTTACGATAAAAGTCTTGAGAAATGATAATGGAACAGAATATATGGATAGTGTAAGCAATCAATATGAATGTGTAGAACTTGTATTGGAATGATTTGTATAATAAATGACCATGTCTTTGTGTTTAGATTGTATGTATTCTTGTTAGATAAAGCATGATGTATGTGTGTGAGTGAGAGTGATATTTGAAAATAAGTATGGAAATGAATTTCTCTTGCATGATGTGTATAAACAAGACTAATGATGAATATAATTGATAAAGTGAGATTGTAAATAGAAAAAAAAAGACATTATGGTGCTAAGAATTATAGAAGTGACAATGAATAAAGAGAAGTAGTCGAGCTTGAAACTGAATATGATGTGTATACATATGTGTGTGTTTATCTAAAAAAAATTAAGAAGTTTAAATGAAACTAAAATTATTTATTGCCTATAGTAATTGGTAGGAAACATGGGTAGAATATAATTGGTCAGCCATAAGGATGGAATTTCAGCTGAGTAACTAGTAAATAGTGACTTATATAGTAAATTAATGAGATAGGTATAGAAAGGTCGTATTTATTAGGGCATTAAGGTTGTATTCAACAAGCCTATAAGGCTGTATCCAATAGGTTTAAAAAGTTGTAGTCCCATATATCCATATTACTTTGGGCAATATCTATAATGACATAATTAAATGAAATAAAGTACATTTATGTAGCTTAAAGAATTTATAATTGTAAGTGTGCTTGAGTGCATGAATTGAGAATTTGCAAATTGATATGATTAGGTTGAATCTTAAATCAATTATTTTGCATTGCTATTTACATCAGTATAGTATTTATCCATTGAGATTTATGTTATTTTGATTTAATGATAAGATTATTATGTTTAATGAAGTGAAAGTCCCCTTAAGATACTTGATTGAAAAACATACCTTGCTAGTTTTACTTGACGATTACTTGGATTATAAAATTTATCATGATGGTGACATTAGATTTTTAATTTGAAAATTTTATGTGTCTTAAAGAATATGCATGTTTCATGAAAACTAATTTGTTTGTTTATGAAAATTTAAGTATATAGTGTGAAAGACTACTTTACTCCACGGTGTGCAAGTATTATGAGACGGGTACTAATAAATTTTATGTGATGCTATGATTATACACACACACACACACACACATATGTTTGGATGAAATTTTATGTTTATATTTTCTCTACATGGAAGTAGTTTGGTAGTCACCACTAAGCTATAGTTTAGCATGTGGCTGTTCTTTTCCTAAGCATAGGTTGAAGATTTGTACTTTTAAAGTAGGAGAAATAATTTTATAGATAGATGAAGTTATCTCAAGGAGACACATTTGGATGCACCAGAAAGGACTATGGGTTATAAAATTTGGATTATGGATTCTATTTTGGCATGTATATTGACAAGGTCTAGTTTTGTAATTAATCATGTCATATTGATTGGAAATTATGGTAGTTTGTGACAAAATTGTCGAAAACATTTTGACCTGAGCTTGATACCTGCAAAAAAGGGTAAAGGATCTGTGGAGGTTTACGAATACTCTAACAGTCAAGTTAGTTACTTCGAATAGGAAAAATCATAGAAAATAGAGAGAATTCCATAAAAATAGAAAAAATCATTCCTGAATAAATAACTAATTCGGATATTTATAGGATAAGAATTTGCGTACCCTTAGGACTTTGAATGCCATAAAATTTTATATCAAACTAAATTACCTTTATTATCATAAGTCCCCCCAAGGTGTGCAACATTTATGTCAGCAGCATTTGAGGTGGCATCTTTAGGTGGTTGCCCCCTGGCATGTGTAGCCATTATGAACGAATAAGTCTTCATAGCTCGTGGCAAAACTGTTGATTTGAGCTAATGACAAAATAATGCTCATGGCGATATGTCGATTTAAGCTAATAGTAAAATAATGCTCGTGGTGATATGTCGATTTGAGCTAATAATAAAATAATGCTCGTGGCGATATGTCGATTTGAGCTAAGAGCAGAGGACTCATGGCGAAACTGTCGATTTGAGCTAAGAGTAGAAGACTCGTGGCGAAACTGCTGATTTGAGTCTTATAATGATAGTGCTCATAGCGATGTGTTGAGTTAAGCTAGTGAGATCGTGCTTATGGCAATATACCGAGTGAGCTAAGAAATGAGCTTGTAGCAAAAGTGTCCTGTGAGCTAAGAAAAGTGCTCATGGTGAGTGTGCTGAGTGAGCTATTAATGATACTTCTTCAAGTTGGAGATATTCTAAGAGTGCAATAGAATGAATTATAAAATATTGTAGAGTTTACATTGTCCGTTGTAGAGCTTTGGCTGCATAACTTTAAATTTTTGGTTGAAAAAATCGAGCATAAGTAATGCATTATACTTGAAAAATATATAAGCAGATGAAAATACTAATTATTTTTTAAGCCTAAATCAACATGCTTTGCTTTTCTCCTTGAAACTGAGTTGAGTAAGAACTCGGCTTATTTTAGCTGATGACAACTAATTTTTAAATATGCAAAAAATTTCAATTTGACTTTGCCTCTTAGGAGAACAAGTTAGCATATGTAGAGTATAAAAAAATGCAAATTTATGCTGTAAAAACATTTACCCAAGGCAATTAGTTAGTTGCATAAGCTATTATTTTCTGTCTTTAGAATAAGTTTGTATTTCATGTACCAAAATTTAACAAACAAAAATATGTTTGACTTCACAATAATAAAATCATAATGTATAATTGTGCCAAAAGACAAGTATAAGAGTGTAGTGAAATGTACTTATCAAAGGTATGTAAAAGCTGTAATAAGCTTTGAAATATGCTTGTTCCTTCGAGTCTATACTGAGAGTTGCCTCGAGCATCACTCATACTAGTCCAAAGATCCCCACAAAATATTGATCATTGGGTTTCAGTTGAACTTAACATGAATAAATTCAGAATTTTAGGAAGAGACTGCCTAAAAAATTGATGTATACGTCATCCGATTAAGAGAAAGAGTCTTATACGAAATTGTCTAATCCCAACAAGACACCCGCACCTCATCCCAAAAACATAATTAGAAATTAATAAATTTTGATAATTAGGAGTGAGAAAGACCCACATGCATGGTTAAGCCAAAGATAGAAATAAGCCAAATCAAGAATGAATGTTTGCTGTTAAAATCGCAGGTAACTTATGGTAGAAAAACTCGAATAAATTTGGTCAAGAAAAACTCAATCTCATGATTGAGAATTTAAATTGAGATTGAAAACTTATTATGAAAGACCATCTTGACATAATTCACAGTCTACTGGCATGATAAAATGCACATATAAATGCATATATAAGAAAGCTTTAACATTTAGTAATAGTTCTCAAGTAAAGAAGAGCAGCATAAGTATATTTGCCCAAGATTAGTATATGCATAAAGCTTTAGAATAAGATAAAAAGTAGTTAATGGTGGAGATAATCAAAAGCACTCAAATGTTACATCATATTGGCACCAATTTAAGCAATTAAATTACCTAATGTCAATTTTCTTCCTAATTAAGCTAAGGCCACTGATGGAGCCAGAAGATGCAAATTAGCTACAGTTAATAATTCAATCCTTGCTTCAACTTTTTTTTCGTACCCCACAAGTGTAGCACCTATTAAGTAGGATTCACACAGTTGACCAGCAAATTGTGCCATCAAATCATAATTATGCCTTCATAAAATGAGAGATACAGCAATAATTCACGGATACTCTCTACACCTACTACCATTGTACTGCATGAAATAAATATTATATATAAACCTCTAGAAGAATTAAATAAGTTGTGCAAGGATTAGCCAATAATTCTCAAAAACCTATACTTAAGTTGGACTGAACTGTTAATATTTTGATTTATGAATAGAAGTTATAGGTGAATGAGAGAGAATTAGATAGAAGATAAGGACAAAGAAGAGGAGAGAGAACATAAAAGTGTGAGCTAATGAAGAGAGCGACAATTGTATGCATTTCTTTTCGTGATTCAATCCAGCTATTAGAATTGCAATTTTGACTCAATGTATCTTACAATTTCCAAACTATTACAACTAATACATTTTGTAACTAAATTCTCTTGCTCCACAGAAAATAGAACTCACAATAATGGAAATAGACAAAATAGATTAGCAGCTCAACTCCCAGAATCTGTCTTATTCTCCTATGCAATATCAAAAAGCTACTAGTAGGATAGAAAGACTAGGAACCGACTCTCCTGACATTCTGCATGCCTTAGTGGAATAAACTATCAATTGGAGATATAGCAAACTGATGAAAGTTATTCCTTGTAAGTACTACAAATACAATCCATGAAGGAGCACAAGGGAAAAACAGAACAAATGAAGTCCTCAACTAGCGATCATTGAATACTTTGTATCAAATTATTCTCTATTAATATAAAGTCCTCTAATAGTATACCTCGCACAGAAGGAGACAATGGAAATCTGATGTTTACATATTCAAAAGTATGAGCATACAAAAATTGCAACTACCACATGACATCCATTTTAGCCTTCTAAACAAATTCCTCGAGTACTTGCTCTCATAAAAAGGTCTTTATTCATATTCAATTTTTCTTTTGGTGTAGGTTATTACTCTTCTAAGCTTTTCAAATTAAATACATTTTGGATTAAGAGTGTGTAACACCCTCGGTTCATTCATAATTTTCATATACCGTATATGGTTGCTAACGGCATTACATGGTTACTATTCATTTAATGAAAATCTTGGCAGCATAACAGTTTAAAAATTGTGCTGCCCTAACCTTCAAATTGACAAAATAGCACTCCCAAAATGCAACATCCACCTCCAATACTCCAAACATTCATAACACTTCTAGGTTAATCATCAATTCAAATCACAACACAACCGCAAATTTCATACACATGTACTTAAAAATGTATACATATAATTAGCTTTCCCAGTTCATTTGCACTCAACATACAACATTAATTACTACATGCCATAATCTAACATCTCATGCATGGGTTGTCTAGTCTTCGTGTCCATAAGCGTGTCACATGTACATGCCATTTCGATGCTTCGTCATCATGTTCTCAATTATCTATCCCTAAGCATAATTAACAAACCATGCGCTAAGCAATAATGTTGCTTAATGATGGATACAATTATACAAAATTTCATTTAAATAAATCTATTATTATTAGTATTATTTCTATATGTATTTTCCGAATTACTATTTTGTTCTTGTTGACTTTATTTCCTTACATGTTCATCATTTTGTTGTTTGAATTTTGTTGCTTATAATTTCAACAATTATTTTCCTCTTATGCCCTTGCATTTCTATTTAATTACTTACTAGTCCTTGTCTATTACTTGATTTAATTATTTTATTTATTTTGCCTTATTTAAACTTTATCTTGACCTCTTCATAATTTATAAATTTTAACCTTATTGAGCATACTATTTATGTAATTCAATTTCAATATCATTACAAATTTCTTCCCTTGTTGACTAAATGATACTTTATTGTACTTAAATCCTTAATTGCTCTTAAACTTTCTATCTTTTGTGACATTCTCGTTTAGGTCGTTATTTCCATCAAAATAACATCTAAATCTTGTTTGTTTTCTTAATATGACCTCTAGGTTATGTATTTCACTGAATTAACATTTAAGTTTCTTTTGTAACTTGACTGACCTTTTTGTTGTCTCTTTGTTTATAATCACTATTCTACTCTCTATTTCTCTTTCCTGATATTTTCACCACTAAATTATATTTTCTTTCATTTTAGTTCTTAAATTTGCTTCCTTTGCCAAATTACAGTTTTACATTTAATTTACTAAATTTATTCAATTTTCCCTTATACCCTTCATGTCTGTAGATTTTATTGTCTATTGATCAATTTACCCTTGTTTATTCTTTTTGCATCTTTTGTTTTATTTTGACTTTTCAACTTACATTTTAATCTTCAATATTTTTTCATGATGTGATAAATTACCATTTTACCCCTTTATGTTTCTTTTTGGTAATTAAATCAATTTGGTCTTCTTATATTTCAATTTTGCTATTTAATCCCTTGATCCTTAATTTCTTGTTAATTTTCATATAATTCTTACTTGAGTGTAAAATTATAGTTTGGTCCTCGAAACTTTCCTATGTCTCCTTATTGTGCTAAATTACTCTAATGTCATCCTTTTTTGTTTCTTTTTGCTTTTATTCCTTTCTAAGTTTAATATTTGCATTTTAGCCCTTGAACTTTTTCATGTGATGTTAAATTACTATTTGGTCCCTAACCTTTATATTCTTTATGTTTGACCTTTTTTAGCTTTTATTTTGACTATTTTTACTTCTTTTGACTTTTATTTGTTTCTAAATATAAAATTTGCATTTTGGTCCTTATATTTCCTCATGAAGTGGTAAATTACATTTTACCTAAAATTTTCATTATTTACGACTTTGCCCTTTTTCACTTATTTGATCATTTTAATTTCTCTAATCACCCTATTGATGTCAAATTACGGTTTCGCCTCTGATTTATCGCGTAATTATATTTTTGTCTTTTTGAATCTATTAATCATGTTTTTCACTTTACTGTTTGTTTATTCACATTTATGATCTCTTTTATGCATAATTTACTTTTTGGTCTCTATTTTCTTGCATAGTTATAATTTTGTCCTTTTTGAACTATTAACTATATTTCTCACTTTATTTCTTATTTGATTAATATTGTGGTATCCTACATGCACGTTCCATCATTTTATCCTCGTCTTCCCATATATTTACAATTTTTTCCTTATTAAACTCGTTAATCTTATTCTATTAACTTTACAACATTCTTTTTGCTTAATTTATTATTTAATTCCTTTTTTCTATAATTATTATTTTGCCCCTAGTGATGACCAGTGGAAACCCTCGATCTGGATATTCAGGACAATGATTATATGAGTGTATTGTACAATTGTATGTGAGGCCTCAAAATTGTACTTGTGAGGTGACTACTTGCACGTAGACATCCCTCAATAAAAATCTACTATATGATTCTACCGCGATATATAGGTCCTTATGGCTAGCCATTATATGCTAATATCCTGGATTATCCACTATGCACTAAGGGCAGCTAATTATCTTGCATGATGTTATATGTTTACATCATTCTTCATGTTGTTACCATTATATATCATGTTATATATTTTCATTCTCCATGTATGCATCTATCCTTCATTTCTAGCCATAACATACATATTAAATAACATTCAAACATAAATGAAATATAACAGTTCCACAAAGATTACTATTCAGCCTTAATGACATTTGTGATGTGCCATGTATTTTCTTCTTTCCTTTCATGCTATACATGTTCCTAAGTTCACTTTGTGTGATTATATGCTATCATACATCCATGGTGCTTTATTATTTCTCAATTGCACTTATGTGCATTGATAATGGTGATTTATATGATATTTTTAGTATATTTTTAGGTGTTTAATTGAGTTAATTTTGTGTTAATGAGGTTGAATTTGAGTGTAATTGGTTAATTTTATGTTTTTGGAGTTAATTATAAATTTTGGTATTTTTCAGGTATATTTTGCTAGAAAAGGGACTTAATTATAAAAAGGCAAGAAGATTTGGGCCAAAACTGTGAATTTGAAAAACTCATGTTAATTAGTGATCGTGAGGTCCAGAAGTTCAATTTTGCTAGAAAAGGGACTTAATTATAAAAAGGCAAAAAGATTTAGGCCAAAACTGTGAATTTGAAAAACTCATGTTAATTAGTGATCGTGAGGTCCAGAAGTTCAATACATGGCCACGTGAAGAAAGCTAAAAAGAGATGAGTGGTCGTGCGTCATTAGTAGTAAAATTGTGCATGGACATGTGAAGAAAAGTTTAAAGGAATGCATGGCCACGTGAAAAATGTCAAGTGAAGATGCATGGCCACGTGATTTTTAACAAAGAAAAATACATTACCATGTGTTCTGTTTTCCATGAAGCAAAGAATTTTCGATTTTTTCCAATTCAAGAAGGATTCTCTTCCTACTCTAATTTGAGAAGTTTGGAAAGCTTCTACAACATATTTTGTCTATAAATAGACAACTCTAACACCAAAGAAGGGGGAATTAGTACGATCAATTAGAAAAATTCAATAGTTTTAGTTTTTTTACAAGTTTTTTTCTTATGTGTTTTTCCTTTCAACATTGTTTTAGTTTTTAAATATGTTTAGTAAATAGTTTTTCTTCTTTTGCTAATGGATTCTTGAAAACTTATATTTTCATTGTTATGACTTTATTTTGAGCTTAATTTTAATATTGGTTGATTATTTCTTGGTTTTAAGCATATTCTTATTTTTTATTGTGTTGAGATTAATTATTGGTTTATTGAATAAATAACTAAAAATTAATTTTGACATAGTTAATGATTTGCATGTTCTTAGGTTAACTCTTTAATGTTTATGCATGATTATTATCCAAAATATGAGATAATTATGTATTAATTTTATTGGTTAATACTAAGAGAGGAGAAACTAAGAATAAATTGGAGTTGAATTACTTGAAAAAGACTTCAATGAATATTTAGGAAGTTAAAACTAGATTTTCATTCTAAGTATTAGATTTATCTATGAGTTTAATACTAAGAATGATATACTTGAATAAAGATATCTTGCTTTATTACTAGTTTTTTCATAATCACTGGTGTTTCTATTGAATTTAAGTCATTACAATGAAAGTTAAGGTTGATATTTTTTTAGCAAGAGAATTCCAGTTATTGTTTTGTTTTTAATTCATATTAATTTAATTTTAGCTTTTGTTTTGTTTCATTGTTTATTTTGTTTAATTTTTGCTTTTAAATAAAAAAACATTTGAAAAACAATCTCATATTGATTTAATTTACATATAGATATTATCCTTAGCAATCCATGTTTCCTTGGGTATGATATTTAGGGTCTTAATTTATATTTTCCTATATTAGTACACTTACTAGACATTGATCATGCATCATTATGTTTCCAAATATAACATGGTGTCTAATGGAAATCTTGAGCTCTAATTCATCAATTTATACTTATTTATCATTGTTATGCCTAATTTAAGTTACATATTTAATTAATTGTCAAAACATCACATAATACACTTTACTACATAATTCGACCACTTAATGATCATCACCTTTTTGTTTGTTTTCTTCATTATTTCTTGTTTATTTCATGATATCACATCTTTACATCATGATATCTAAATTTATTTCTTATTTCTACCTATATTCATTTAGTTACATAATGATACAACTTTATGTTAACAAGGTAAACTTTATGTCTATGTGTTATTTTAAACTCAAATCAATTATGGTGCATTTAATCATCTTAGTATTACTCATTTTAGGCTTATTATGCATATAAATACCAAACTAGCTTATTATACCACCAAAGACATAATTTGGCCAAAGCATAATTGCTACCTATATGTATAATTTCTTTGTAATTTTACACTTATTTCATGTTAATTCATCATTTTATAAAGTTCTATTAAATTATTTGTCATTATTTCTTAGGTTTCTTTAGTTACATAATGTAATTTTCATAGAAAATTCTAAGATTAAATGAAATTAAGTGTAGGGAATGTATCCACTAACCTTAATAAAGCTTGAAATCACCTATTCTTCCCTTTCTTGGCCTTGCTCCTCTTTGTTTTTCTCTTTTCCCTTAGTTTCCCCTTTTGACCGAAATTGTAAGGGAGAAATTAGTGAGCTTATGTTCTGAATTTAGACATATAATTGCTACTAAATAATCCTAATAAAGATGCTCTACAAGCCTATAATAAAATCCCCAATAAGTTTTACCAAAAACTCAATAATTTACCTTTTTAGGGTTACTTTCTCTCATTAGAAATCTCCAATTTCAAGCTCCCTTGAGCTCTAAACTAATTTTCATCTTAAAAAGGATGCTTCCTAGTATGTATGGGAGAAATTTAGGCTTAAAATATGATGGAAGGTGAGAGAAATGAAGAAAAAATGGTAGAAAATGGGCTGGTTTGGATTTTTCAAGAAAATGGAAGGAAGATGGAAGATTTTTAAACATAATTATAGATGATTCTAGACCCCTCTAGTCTACCCTTAAGCCTACCAAATCTAAGGCCAAGATTTTTTCATTTACGATTTGATTCAAAGGCTTATTTTTAAGCCACTTATCACCATTTCATGGGTTCCTACACCTTCTTAGGCTATGTTGTTGCATGTAGGTGATTATGGCTCATTTATAATGATATTTATGTCCTTACATATTTTAAATATGGTAATTAAGCCTTTTAATTAATTTAATCTCTGTTTTTCACTGTGTTTTTGGAAATTGATGTTTTGCTTATCATAATTTCCTAAAAATTTTCCTCGCATGCAATAAAATATAGAAAAGAACATGCTTAAAATTTCATCTTATTCCGACATTGTTTCGGTATGTTTCTGGCTCCAAAAGAAATTTCAGCTGGTCCGAAATCCAAAATTTTGAAATTATTGAAAATTTTATATTTTAGTTCCAATAGCTTATTTATGCTATTTATAATTGGTCTATATGATCGAAATAATTTTTAGAGGTCTTTAGCATATTCTGAGTTCGGTCAAACTTTCAGTCAACCCTTTTTATGATATCCAGTAAAATCTTTTCTGTCTGATTTGAAGACTATTTAATCTCAATTTTATTTCAAATTATACCAACAGACTCCATTTAATATCTATTTTCTTATTCCAGTGTTAACTCAAACTACCCTTCAGGTCACCCATCCTCGAATTTTTCTAGTCAGAGCACGTTTAACCCTTATATAACTTTAAATTTTTTTGTACTATTTTACTGTAATTGTAATGACCTTAATACCAGATCAGCCATGAACAGTATTTCTCGATGGTAAATAGTACTTTTCGGGCCCAAAAGGACACCCGAAAGTCAAAAATATTTTATTGGACCATCGAAAAGTATTGGTCATGTGAAATCCGGAGTTAAAATTTGAAGTAAATTGAGGTCAAATGAGTCTCCAAAGGTCAAAAATACGAAAAAGGTAGCGAGTCAATTTTTCTGGTAGGGAATTTGACTTGCTTTTACGTAAATAATTAAAAATAGTAAACGAACTTTGAAAATTACCAGATTTTGTATGCCTACATGAATTTTTGTGAAGCATATTTTAGAGATGAGAATGAAATTTTTTGGTGACACCAACAATTATCAAATCGGACCGATAATGGACTCTGATTGAGCCAAAAATTTGCGTGCTAGCTATTTTTTATGTGATAAAATTGATGCAATTATTTTTCAAGTGAATTGAAATGAGGAAGATAGAGAAATTTATTTGGGCCTTAAATAGCCTAAAATGGGCTTTAATTTGTGATTGGGCTAAGCCCATTGATTAAGCCCACATTTAGGCCCAAATGAGAGGTATTTATAGGAAGAAAATCTAGATAATTTTCCAGATTTTGCTGGCTTTCTCTCCCTCTCCTTGTGTTGGCCGAACCATAGCTCTCCACCTTCTCTCTTTGATTTCTCTTCTTTCACTTCAAATCTCTCATAACTTCCAACATAACAACTAAAGTTTCATCTCTCTAAATTACCCTAGTAGCCTCAATCAAGTGGTTTGAGCAAAGAAAGGCTAGAAATTAAGTGGATAAAGAAAATAGGGTAAGTTGGAATTTGAGAAATTTATGAGTTTAAATTAATTCTTTAGTGTTTTTTCATGAATTTTGAGGTGTAGTTTATGATTATGAGCTTGGATTTTACATTTGAGAACAAAAAAAGGAAACTAAGCTTGTTTGGGCCTGCCATGGTAGGTGTGGAAGGTGAAGGAAGAGTTTTAAAGGATAGGGACAAAGAGAAGGAATGTTAGGCACTCTTGATCAAGATAAATTGGTATGTGACTAATAAATCTAAATATTTTCTATTTATTTGAATTAATTTCCTTTATGTATTTGGGGAAAAAATTGCTAAATGGTTTAATTAATGAAATTAAGATACGGTAAATAAAATTAGGACATAATTGATGATATGTGCATAATTAGAATGAAAAAAAATAATTTTTAAGGTGATGTTAGTATGTTGGCCGAAACTCTCCCTAAGGGAGAAATAATGATTTTTACATGAAAATAGTAATTAGTAGCTTAAATTAATTTTAAATGTCATATTTAGATTTCATGAATTTTTATATGATTTATGGAATTTAATGGAAATATTTAAAGCTTGGTAGTAGGTTATGTAAGTAATGAAAATGAGAAATTATAAGGAAATAATGCATAAATTAAGTACAATTGGGTAATAGATGTGAAATAATGTTTAAATAAATTATTAGAGAATTTATTCATATTATATGAATAAAGGAGAATTAAAATGTTAATTATGTACAAGAAAAAATATTGAATTATTTGAAAATAATTCAATAAAATAAAGGAAAGGTGATAAGAAATGTGAAAAGTGTGCATATAAAATTTTTAAGAAATTTATATGCAATATTAAAGTATTTTTGAAATAAATTTTGTAATATGTATAAGTAAAAGTATATACAGTAATGCCTTTAAAAATAACCAGGCAGTAAAAACTAGCTCAGGATATAATTGACTGGTCATAGGGATATCTCTGTATCGCGGTGCAAGTCTTGCTATGGATTGGATCTCTGATCACCATAGCTACTCTATCTCTATTCTTTGCTTTGTGAAAATTGGCTCTCTATGAGTCATTTCTCTATCTTTGTTGTGGTCCTGTGGGATCCACGTTTCGTGTATCCGGTTTGAAGTTTTCTACCGGGTCAGAACTAGGGACATAATGAAAATGATATGAGAAAATGTGAAAGAGAATGAAAAATATTAGTTAAAAGTGAAAAAGGACTAATTTGAAAGAAAAAGAAAGTTTAAGGGCAAAATCGTAATTTTTTCAAAAGAATAGAAATTAAGCAAATTAATTAAAATTGCTTAATTAAGGATAAAACAGTCAATTAATGATCAAAATGTGTTAAAAGAAAGTTTTATAATCAATGAGGACTAAAACGTAATTTTTCATAAAAATGCTAAACTAAGTGTAAAATTAAGGTTAAGTACATTAATTAATAGCTTAAATGTTAAAAAGAAGCATAAAAAGGCTACATTTGTAATTTAACGAGAAAATGGACTAATTTGATAAAAAGGTAAAAGTTTGAATTAAATGTATAATTTGATAATAAATGAGTATTTGATGAATAAAAGTGTATTAGAAATTTAAAATGTTAATTGAAAAGAAAAGTGTTATTTGAGTTTGCTTGAAAAATTAAAATGGAGAATTTTTGCATAATGAGACTTTTTAAATGAAATTTAAGAAATATTTAGATTTCTTAGTCACCACTGGGCATGTCAAGTGCTCAGCGCATAGTTCTGACTGTGTGTAGATTTGCAGGAGCAGGAGTAAGAATATTCTTTAAAGGATTTCTTTTGATTAAAGTGGAGTTTTGAAATTTTGTGGCATGTATATAGAAGCATAATACTTATGGTTTTGCATGTTGTAATTAAACTCATTGCAGTTGTTATTTTGTACTGTAATATGTCATACCTTATGATGTAAAGTGAGACCTATCTGGTGTAATTGAATGTATGTGAAATATTTAGATGAATGGTTAAGAAATTAAAATGCTTGATTTGATATTATTTGACTATTGTGCCTCTGAGAGGCTGTGAATATTGTTTGCTTTTCAGGGGGTTAGGGAATTATATAACTGTTATATTGCCAAAATTTTATTAAGTGCATAGTAAATTGGATAATTACAGGTCATCGACGGTTAGGGAGTAAGATAACTAAGTATATGTTAATAAGTGGGAAAAAAAATTTCGGCTTGCGTTATACCAAAGCAGTGTTAGGTTTAATTAGGGTGTTACATTTTATGGTATCAGAGCAGAGGTTTAGACGGTTCTAAATCGGAGTGGGTGAAATGTTTGATTTAAATTGATTATATACATGCCAATTGTTATTTTGAGAAGTTATTTTGGAATTAATGTATTCTTGCTCCCTTATGTTTTATAGTGAAAAGATGTTCGGAGAGCCGAGTCGCGAGGCTGGAGATAATAGGAGTGAGGCCTCAAGTAATATAGGGCAACAGGAGGTCCCACAGCTGTAGGCACCTCCACCAGTAACGGCTCCTCCACTTCCTCCTCCTCAGCTGGATTTTCTTAATATTATGTCAGATTATATCCAGTAGCGTCTCCATGCTGCACAGGCTCAGGCACCACCACCGGTGATTCAGGTTCAGTCGCCTGCTTCGCCTAGAAGGAAGCCTATTTTGGAGCAGTTGAAAAGATTGGGGGCTGAAGATTTTTTAGGCCATGATCCGTTGACTCCAGCTGCTGTAGAAGAATGGCTATTCAAAATTTAGAGGTTATTTGAGATCACTCACAGTCCATTAAAGGAGAAATTTGAGGGTATTATTGCTTTACTGCATAGACCAGCGTTCATTTGGTGGGATTCTGTTATGAGGCATACACCTGTAGATCGTCTGAACTGGGAGTTCTTTATTGACCAGTTTGAGAAGAAATACAATGGGGCTTAGTACAAAATTTCTATACAGGATGCCTTTTGTAGGCGGAGACAAGCAAATCATACAGTGGCTGAATATGACAGAGAGTTTGAGCGCATATTTGGATGAGGGCTTGGCTACAGAAGAAAGGTTATGTCAGCATTTTGAGAGAGAACTGCATACTGAGTTGAGATAGATTATTAGGGCCCACATTACCCTAATCTGCAGTCCATGATTGATGCAACTCTTAAGTTAGAAACTACTCAAGCTGAGCAAGCAGAGAGGTAGTTCCAATTTCAACAGAATAGGAAGCAGGGACAAAGCAGTGGTAAGTCTGGACATAGTAAAAAGCAGAAGGGTCAGCAGGCACCTCAAGGCCACCTACCAGCGGGCAGGGGTTAGGGTAGTGCCTCCCAAAGTAAATCTACAGCCACTACAACTTCTAGTGCACCCAGAGGCAGTGATAGAGCGATGCCAGTTCTGTGTGAGCATTGTGGGAAGACTCATTATGGGGAGTGCAGATTGTTGACTGGGGCTTGTTTTAGATGTGGGTCCCGAAATCATTGTATTAAAGATTGTCCTTTGCAGCAAACTGCTCCAGCCTCCTCACTAGCATCTGGTACAAGGTCATCAGCTCCATAAGGACATGGTAGGGGAGCAGCCCCTAATACTTCAGCTTCTAGACCTGTTGGCCAATCTTCTCAGGGATAGAGGCAGTCAGGGGGACAGACCTACACTGTCAGAGCCCGAGAAGAAGAGGATGCTTCTGATGTGATTGTGGATAAGTTTATTCTGCTATCTGATTCTGTGTATGCATTGATAGATCCTGGCTCCACACACTCTTGCATTAGCATAGATTTGGCACAGAAAAAAGGGATGAAAGAGGTCTACTTGGATCAGGACATCTTGGTGAGTAATCCTCTGGGGCATAGTGTGGTAGTGAATAAAATTTATAGACAGTGTCCTATAGGTGTCCAGGGGCATGTATTCCTAGCAAATCTCATTTAGTTTCTCTTTCGCGAGTTTGATTTGATTCTGGAGATGGATTAGCTATCCACCCACCAAGCAACTATTGACTGTGGAAGAAAAATGGTCACTTTACAGCTTTAGAATGGTGATGACATCACTATTGTGGGTGTGAGATTTGATTTTCTGTCTGATGTGATATCCGCTACTGCAGTAAAAAGATTGATTAGAAAAGGCTATGAAGCATATTTGTGTTATGCAGTTGAGGCGAAGAAAGACAGTTTAAAGGTGTCAGATGTACCTACTATTAGGGAGTTCCGAGGTGTCTTCCCTGATGAGTTTCCAGGCTTACCACTTGTTAGAGAGGTGGAATTTTCTATTGATATAACTCCTGGTACTGCTTCCATTTCTATTGCTTCATATAAAATGGTACCTGCAGAATTGAAAGAATTAAAGATTCAACTTCAGGAGTTACTTGACAAGGGGTTTATCAGACCCAGCACTTCTCTTTGGGGAGTGCCTGTCCTATTTGTAAAGAAAAAGGATGGGACTCTCAGACTGTGCATTGATTACCAACAGCTAAATAAAGTGACTATAAAGAACAGATATCATTTCCCTCGCATCGAAGACTTGTTTGACCAGCTTAAAGATGCGGGTGTTTTCTCCAAAATTGATCTGAGATCGGGTTATTACCAGATGGGGGTTAAGGAAGCAGATGTGCCTAAGACTGCTTTTAAGACCAGGTATGGCCACTATGAGTTCTTGGTCATGCCATTTAGGCTTACAAATGCACCAACGGCCTTCATGGATTTGATGAATAGAGTTTTTCACTTCTACTTGGATCAGTTTGTGGTGATTTTTATCGACAACATCCTGGTGTATTCAAAGACACCGGAAGATCATGATAAGCACTTGAGGATTGTGCTATAGACTCTGAGAGAAAAACATATGCATGCCAAATTTAGCAAATGTGCTTTTTGGTTGAATGAGATATCTTTTCTGGGTCATGTTATATCTCAGAGGGCATCAAAGTGGATCCTTCGAAGATTGAGGCAATCCTTTAGTGGAAGCCACCCAAGAATGTAACTGAAGTTTGGAGTTTTCTAGGATTGGTCGGGTATTATAGGAGATTTATCAAGGGCTTCTCCACCATTGCAGCTCCCTTGACATGACTGCTACAAAAAAATGTTAAATTTGCATGAACTAACGAGTGCCAGGAATGCTTTGAGAAGCTAAAGACTTTGTTGGTAGAAGCTCCTATCTTTACTCAACATGAGTCAGGCAAGGATTTTGTGATCTACAATGATGCTTCCAGGAATGATTTAGGCTACGTTCTGATGTGAAAGGGCAAAGTGATAGCTTTTGCCTCCCGACAACTCAAGACTCATGAGAAAAACTATCCTACTCATGATTTAGAGTTAACAACCATTGTTTTTGCATTAAAGATTTAGAGGCATTACTTGTATAGTGAGAAATGCTATATTTATTTTGATCACAAGAGTTTGAAATATCTGCTTACTTAGAAAGAACTAAACCTTAGACAAAGATGCTGGTTGGAGTTGATAAAAGTCTATGATTGTTATATCGATTCCTATCCAAGGAAAGCAAATGTAGTGGCTGATGCGCTCAGTAGAAAGTTTATGTCAGGTAATGTTAGTGCTTTTGGATAAACTTGTCTAAGGCATTGATAAGTGTAAATGATTAATAGTAATCTTTGCAGCTCTTCGGGCAATGAACACCAGCTTAAGTTTAGCAACAGATGGAGCTATAGTAGCTAAGCTACAAGTTAAACCAGACTTTGTGCATGAAGTGAAAGTTGCTCAGAAGGATGATGACCGGCTAAAGACTATTGTAAACGAGCTTCAGCACAGTAGTAAAAGTGACTATTCTTTGTCTAGTGGTGGAAGCCTTTGTTATAAAGGAAGACTTTGTGTGCCAGCTCAGGAAGAAATGAAGAAAGAGATTTTGACAGAAGCACACCATAGTAGCTATGTTATGCACCCTGGGAGTAACAAGATGTATCAGGATTTGAAAGCTTACTATTGGTGGCCAGGTATGAAGCGAGATGTGATTGATTTTTGGGTAAATGTCTGACATGTCAATAGGTAAAGGCAGAGCATCAGGTTCCTTCTGGATTTCTTCAACCACTTGTTATTTTGGAATGGAAATGGGATAAGGTGACCATGGATTTTGTGACTGGCTTACCTGTGACTCAGAGAAAACATGATGCCATCTGGGTAATTGTTGATTGGCTTACTAAATCTACTCATTTTTTGCCAGTACAGATGAATTATTCTTTGACCAGGCTGGCAGAGATTTATATCAGTGAAGTGGTTAGGTTGCATGGAGTGCTTATATCGATTATTTCTGATAGGGATCCTAGGTTTACATCTCATTTCTAGAAGAGTTTTCAGGATGCTCTGGGTACCAAACTTTACCTCAGCATAGCTTTCCACCCTCAGACTGATGGTCAGTCCGAGCGGGTGATTCAAATATTAGAGGATATGCTTAGATGCTGTGTTCTTAATTTTGGCACCAACTGGGAAAAGCATTTGCCCTTGGTTGAGTTTGCATACAACAATAGCTACCAGTCCAGTTTGAAAATGGCACCTTTTGAAGCGTTATATGGTAGGAAGTGTAAAACTCCGTTATGCTGGATAGAACTGAGTGAGAATAAGCTATTGGACTCAGATTTAATCTGTGATTCGGAAGAGAAAGTTTAGATTATCAAAAGCCGCTTGAAAGAAGCAATGGACTGTCAGAAATCTTATGCAAATCTGAAGAGAAAGGATATTGAGTTTCAGGTCAGAGATAAGGTTTTTCTGAAGGTATCTCCATGGAAGAAAGTTTTGAGATTTGGCAAGAAGGGCAAGTTAAGCCCTAGATTCATTGGTCCATATGAGGTACTTCAGCGAGTGGGTCCCGTGGCCTACAGGTTAAAACTTCCATCTGCTTTGGAGAAGATACATGATGTCTTCCATGTATCTATGCTTCGTAGATACAGGTCTAATCCGAGTCATGTGATAGCATCAGAAGAGATACAGATTTAGACTGACATGAGCTATGAGGAAAGACCAGTGAAGATTTTGGCTAGAGAAGTCCGGCAACTCAGGAACAAACAGATACCGTTGGCGAAGGTTTTATGGCATCACCACAATGTAGAGGAAGCTACATAGGAACCTGAGACGACCATGAGATAGTAGTATCCTCTACTCTTCAGTTTAGGTAAATTTCGAGGAAGAAATTTATTATAAGCAGGAGAGAAATGTAATGGCCTCAATACCGGGTCAGTCGTGAACAGTACTTTCCGATGGTGAATAGTACTTTTCGGGTCCGAAAGGACACTCGAAAGTCAAAAATATTTTATTGGACCATCAAAAAGTATTGGTCATGGGAAATCCGAAGTTGAAATTTGAAGTAAAATTGAGGTTAAATGGGCCTCCAAATGTCAAAAATACGAAAAAGGTAACGAGTCAATTTTTCAGGTAGGAAAGGTGACTTGATTTTACGTAAATAATTAAAAATAGTAAACGAACTCCAAAAATTGCCAAATTTTGCATGCCTACATGAATTTTTGTGAAGAATATTTTAGAGATGAGAATGAAATTTTTCGGTGACACTAGCAGTTATCTAATCGGACCGATAATGGATTTCGATTGAGCCAAAAATTTGTGTGCTAGCTATTTTTTATGTGATAAAATTGATTGAATTATTTTTGAAGTGAATTGAAATGAGGAAGATAGAGAATTTGGTTTAGGCCTTAAATAGCCTAAAATGGGCTTTAATTTGTGATTGGGCTAAGCCCACTGATTAAGCCCACATTTAGGCCCAAATGAGAGGTATTTATAGGAAGAAAATCTGGAGGATTTTTTAGATTTTGCTAGCTTTCTCTCCCTCTCCTTGTGTTGGTTGAACTATAGCTCTCCACCTTCTCTCTTTGATTTTTCTTCTTTCACTTCAAATCTCTCATAACTTTCAACATAACAACTAAAGTTTCATTTCTCTAGATTACCCTAGTAGCCTCAATCAAGTGGTTTGAGCAAAGGAAGGCTAGAAATTAAATGGATAAAGAAAATAGGGTAAGTTGGAATTTGAGAAATTTATGGGTTTAAATTAATTCTATAGTATTTTTCCATAGATTTTGAGGTGTATTTTATGATTATGAGCTTGGATTTTACATTTGAGAACAAAAAAATAAGGAAACTAAGCTTGTTTTGGCCGGCCATGGTAGGTGTGGAAGGTAAATGAAGAGTTTTAAAGGATAGGGGCAAAGAAAAGGAAGGCTAGGCACTCTTGATCAAGATAAATTGGTATGTGACTAATAAATCTAAGTATTTTCTATTTATTTGAATTAATTTCCTTTATGTATTTAGGAAAAAAATTGCTAAATGATTTAATTAATGAAATTAAGATAGGGTAAATGAAATTGGGACATAATTGATGATATGTGCATAATTAGAATGAAGAAAAATAATTTTTAAGGTGATGCTAGTATGTTGGCCAAAACTCACCCTAAGGGAGAAATAGTGATTTTTACATGAAAATAGTAATTAGTAGATGAAATTAATTATAAATGTCATATTTAGCATCCATGAATTTTTATATGATTTATGAAATTTAATGGAAATATTTAAAGCTTGGTAGTAGGTTATGTAAGTAATGGAAATGAGAAATTATAAGGAAATAATGCATATATGAAGTACAATTAGATAATAGATGTGAAATCATGTGTAAAAATTAAAATGGAAAATTTTTGCATAATGAGACTTTCTAAATGGAATTTAAGAAATATTTAGATTGTTAGTCACCACTGGGCATGTCAAGTGCTCAGCGTGTAGTTGTAACTGCGTGCAAGTTTGCAGGAGTGGGAGCAAGAATATTCTCTGAAAGATTTTTTTTATTACAGTGGAGTTTTGAAATTTTGTTGTATGTATATATAAACATAATACTTATAGTTTTGTATGTTGTAATTAAACTCATTGGAGTTGTTATTTTATACTATATAATATGTCATACCTTATGATGTAAAGTGAGACCTATTTGGTGTAATTGAATGTATGTGAAATATTTAGATGAATGATTAAGAAATTAAAATGTTTGATATGATATTATATGACTGTTGTGCCTTTGAGAGGCTATGGATATTGTTTGCTTTTCAGGGGGTTAGGAAATTATATAACCATTATATTGCCAAAATTTTATTAAGTGTATAGTAAATTAGATAGTTACAGGTCATCGGCGGTTTGGGAGTAAGATAACTAAGTATATGTTAATAAATGGGAAAAAAATTTTTCGGCCTGCGTTATACCGGAGCAGTGTTATGTTTAATTAGGGTGTTATAGTAATTACTCCAAAAACTATCCTGAGTTACTGTTCATACTCTAAAACGTGTCATGCATGTAAGATGCAAATTTTGGGGCGTTACAGAGTGACTATTGAAAATAGTGATGTTATTGGTAACAAAAACAACGATAAATGAACATAAACAGATAAATTAAAGAATACAACAACTTTTTGAAAGACATACTGAGAAAAAATAAAATAAAGCTTTTGAATAAAATATTTGTCTCAGGGACTTTTAGTAATATATATGCTGAAACCATGCATAGTTTTTAGTCTTTTATGGGCAAAAGAATTTCTATGTGCACCGCAATAAAAAAGAGTTCCTAATTATGATCTACCATTATATTACCTAATTACTTAAGCTTTAAATTAGATTTTTAAAATAGACATAGCTGATTATGACATACATGGGCCACCATATGATTTTTATAATAGATAAATTATAACAGCGGATGCAGGGCAAAGCAACCTGCTGGGAATGGGCAATGCTCAAAGTTTAATGCTCATTGTTTAGCATTGGTATTTGGAGGAAGACAACAACTTCATGCTTTGATTTGTAAGGGAAATTAAAGGGATTTAATCAAATTATATTACAATTCTAGTCGTCATTGCTTTCTGCAAGTGAGATATATGTGAAATATATATTATGACTGACTTGAGAGTTTGAGAATTTCAAAAAATTCAAATAGATTCGAGACTTTCGTACCTGATTAAAATAATGAGTGATTAGCCTATAATAAATACATTGCCTGTGACCCAATACGAGAATCCCAAATTCCCAAGGAATTCCAAGACTTGCGCTATCAGAGGTTAGTATTTGCGGGCTTTGCAACCTTACTTTCAAACCGACGGAGGAGGCACAACATGGTGCCTGGTAGAGGTGTGCAGAACCGAAATCAAAAATTGAATCAAACCGAATAGATTTTGGTCTGTTTGGTTTAGTTTTTTTGGTTTTCAATTTTTTTGGTTCTGAACCGTAATAAATTTTCGGTTCGATTCGATTTTTAAAATTGAAAAACTGAAAGAATCGAACCGATCAAAGTTATTAAAACACATCGTTTTGCTATATATATATATATATATATATATATATTTAATACTCTGCTCAATCGCATTTTCTAATTTACAAACCCTAACAGTTGCCTCCTCTTCCTTTCTCTCCCTTTCTTCGATTATTCTTTGGTTATTATTCTTTAGTTATTCGATTCTTCCTGCAAATCAGAAGTGGAAGAGGAGACATGGCCAAAAAGAAAAAGCAAAAGCAGAAGCCTTATCACATGAAAATGAAAAAAGGAAAATGGAGAAATAAACAAAAACAAAAAAAGGAAAATCACTCCAAACCCAGATCTCAAAACTGAGTCTTTTGGGGAATATGAGTTTTGGGTCTAGGTATGTTTTGGTGTGTGATACTGATAAACAAAAACGAAAAAAGGAAAATGGAGAAATAAACAAATAGAGGAGAAGAGAAAGGATGTAGAGCCTTATCACATGAAAACGAAACAAATATAAGAAAGAAAAGGAAGCCTTTTTTTTAATATAGGAAAGAAACAAAAGTCTTTTTAATTATTTCCTTTGTTGTATAAAAATGAAGCCTTTTTTTAATTTTAATTTTCACCTTGGGGTTTGTGAAAGAAAGAAATGAAGTCTTTCTTAATTCTTTCTTTTGTTGTATAAAAATGAAGCCTTTTTTTAATTTTAATATTTCACCTTGGGGTCTGTGAAAGGAAAGAAAAGGAAGGCAAGGCATCTCACATGGACACCTGTAGAAAAGTAAA